>KN549202.1:1022034-1050164 GCA_000797555.1 Oesophagostomum dentatum | reverse complement strand
AATATACAGTAAACAGTCAGTCGGCTTTCTGGAAAGTGATGGATTACTTTCAGCGATGACAGGAGCTGACTCCCACTGTGTGATTTTGGAACATTTTTTATGGTGAAAATTCCGTGCATAACGCACCATCTTGTTTTCTTGAATAAAAACGCATTATTTGTTAAGCTCACTCAAAAATAATTTACGCTTTTCCGCTAGAACGGCCGTGCATGGGCCATAGTGAAGCCAAACCGCCACCTCCAAAAAGTGTGCGGTTTAGTGTTAGCTGGACTCTAAGTGTTAGCCTTTTTATTAAAGGTGACGTGGTGAACAACACTATCATCTGGAACGAGCCGATGGGAGATAGTGCACCCCAGATGAAATAACGTTTTTCGGCGCGAATATTTAATGTGGCCGATTTTTTGGAGAACGTAGCAAGGTCTATGTTTTATGTATAGAAGGATAATGCTGTGACTATGAAATTCTCTCAGATGTTATTATACGGGTGGAGTACGCGAAGCCCACTACGTTTATTGCAAACGTAGAATGGTGGCGAATTGTGAAATGCTGTTACAACAGTTGGTGTTTATTGTTAGGTTCTTCTAAATAAAAAACGAATCCTCAGCCGAGAATCGAGTATGTGTAACATATACAAAGCACTACAGTCACTGAGAATTCTTTGCATGCCATATTTTGCACATCTTTCCTCTGTCCGATGAGGTAAGCTACACGAAAACAACTAATAAATTTCGAAAAGTGATGAAGAGCAAATTTTGCTATAAATAGGAGCGTAAATAACCCATTGAAGCTGCCAGACTAAAATAAGTCATTAATATTCAAAAGTTAGTCAACTTAATCATTCAAAATAAGGTATTATTTAAGTCCTAAGACATAAATAAAGCCAGCCTTGACTAGTGATTATTATGGAGAAATAAGGATTGACGCATTCATGCAAAAATTGGTGTGTGAATATGCCTGTAGATGAATGTAGACATTTTCGAACGTGTAAAGTCACCAAATCTAAAACTCTTGAAGAATTTGAATAATTCGTTTAGGTTGGAAAAGAGCATAAAACATCACTGCTCATTTGCAAATCATTAGGTATGCACGTTTGAATCCGAAAAAATCTGCACTCTATATACCTCATATTTCTAAATTTCGACTTCATGCCGAAATTCTTCGCAATCTGCGTAGCTATCAGATAACTTGCTTGCTTTTGTTCATAGTAATCGTGCTTAAAGGCGGCACACGCAGAATTTTTGTTTGTTAGTTTTCGATCCAAGATAGCGGTACACTTATGTTCTACAAATTTGAGCGGATAACCTATAGTCTTCAATTCTTCACGCCGATGGGCGACTTTACCCAATACTGGTAAAAATACAACGTCAATGTCCGTAATATAAGAACGGATCGAAAGAGTGGCGAACTTTATGAACAATAGCTTATGACAGCTTCTTTTGTGCAACGCACACTATGTCTAATAACAGGCAAAATCATCTCATTTAAATCCCGTTTTTTGTTATAAAAGCATTTCCGTTAGAATCGAGCGATTCTTTTCAAGAGATCTGAAGTGTTCAGTAGCTAGCTTGAACCTTCTTTGCGTTCAAGAAATCCACAGATTACTGACAGCTATCGTCCACAGAGTCATACACCGATCGAAAGACGAAGTTGGCAAAGTTGCAGTACCGTTTCCATTTCTCTGGCTATATTTTCTGGACATCGTAACTTAACGCGACGTTAGATGTCAAGCTTCGGCAGGATGCCCTCACTTTTTTCGAGATCGAGGAAACTTGACTGGCTACCAGACTTCCATTCTTGTTCGGAACAAGTACTTCGGCGCTATTCTGGGTCGTACATCAGAAACGAAAATTTCAGCGGTGTGTAATGCGAGGGACACGTTGACTGCATCGTTATGAAAATCCAAGCTGAGGTACACTAACTGATAAGGTTCTTGAAAGGCGAAGTTTCGTGTACGCAACAAAATAGTTCATAGAAAGTCAAAGCAGTTGCAGCTGCTACTTATTTTTTTTACTGACGTGCTGCTGCTTACCTCTGATCCACCCTCCGATGCGTTTTGTGGAATTGTTAAAAAGTTCTAGGTAAAAAAGGCCCAATACCTTCTTTCGAATCTAATATGAACAGGCTCGTGATATCGCTGCCCGAACCACATTCTTTCAGTTTAAGACCTTGGAGTTCTGCTGCTACTTGGTTTCAATAATACATTTGCAATTCGTCAGCTGATCAACCTTCCTTCACAGAACGGAAAAACAAGGGTTTTTGTAATGCGATGATATCAAATACCAATGTGTATAATACTACATGCAGGCGGTACCCAAATATGCACATATATAATACACACGGGGCATCAAAACTACAGACCAACTCAGAAATCGGGAAAATCCCAGAAATATAAGAAATATAATAGAAATATAAGTTTTCTAGGAAGTGCTTTATACCATCGTAATCATCATCTCAAGTAATATATGTACTTAAGGTTTCACTATTCCCCCCTGTACCTATATCTTTGCCAGTTTTTGAGTCAAAGCATACCTGGTCAGAATTATAGACCATCACCGATTAAATATCCTTAAAAGCCACAAATTGAAAGTTGTCCAGTTCAGTTAGCGTATCCATTTGGTGTGAAAAACTTCAGAAAATGTATTTGAGATTAGACCCATCGCAAAAGATTTGTTGTACGCTGCAGGTTCCAGGCAGTAATGTGGATCAAAGCACTAAAACTTATTTCTTACTAAATAATCTTTATAAAGGTGAGGCATAAGGCGCATGCGCAGAGTGCCAAATTTTTGATCAGACTAGCACAAAGTGACTTCATCCACCTCCCCATTACGACATCAGAGCAGTGTAATCGCTCCAAGAAAGTTCTGCACGTATACTACTGACAATTTCGAAGAAAGTGCTCAAAATCTTGCTAAAGATTAAGCAAACGCTCTTCTTACCTGCAGCTACCAAAGATCCTTACCGCATTTTCAGTCCCGGGAGTTAAATGTGTAAAAAGTCAACCTGGTGAACAACCATTGTTCGCAGATGTAATCGCCTGCTATGCTGAGAAATAGGTGGGAAAATGCTGTTGGAGCGTTTAGGAAATAACGTGATAGCTTGAAAATTCGCTTTGGTCTTTTGCTGAAATTTTCTAGAGAATAAGGAGTGTGATTCTTAGTAGCGTCAAAAGTGTGCGTTCATTCGTGAACTTCAAAAAGCTCTGCTTCTTAAATCTTTGAACGTGGACCATGTAAGACGAAGCGAATTCTGGAGAAGATACCGGTTAGCAGAAGAAATGGCTTTTCTGGTAAATTTTTCGAAGAGATCACACGGCCAAAATTGCCTTTTTGAAAATATACAACTCCTTTTCTTGAAAACCAGTGCACACTATACGTCTGTGCTCCTGTTTTCGTGGTCAGCGAATTACTCCTAAACTATCTAAATACGTTCTTATCTGACCCTCAAGCAAGAAAACAGAATTGCAAAAGTTTTTAAATGATGAAGTATGCGTTTTACAGTAGATTTCAATGAAATTCTCGAAAAAAGCGCTCTACAACTGGGAGTTTCTAAAGTCTTAAAGTGTTAGAAGCACATTTTACCAGTAGCACTCAGTCGGCTCGGTGCTTATTTTCGAGTCTAGCCTACTGTTTGAAACTTTATAGAAATATGATCTGTAGTTTTAAATCAGTATATTTTAACTCAAAAATTGGCAGAAATGTAAATACAGGGGAAAAAATTGTGAAAATCTTGAGTACAAATGTTATCTGGGATACTAATTGCACTGGTATAAAACGTTTCCTGGAAAGCTTGCGGATTTCTACGATTTTTGCGATTTTTAAAGGTGGTGTATAGTGTTGACGTACATTGTACAAGTAAATCAGCCGGTGCAGACCACTCTACGGCCCTGTTCCGCTTCTTCCCTTCTATATACGATACCATTCAAATTCAACAACTTGATTCTAGGAACTGTGTATGCTACATGTATGTATGTGTATGTATGTGCGTATGTGTGTGCGTATGTATGTATGTGCTCCGACAACGATGATTCAGTGAAAACGCTGGCAAATCAAATTTCTATGATGTAAGAAATTTTATGGGCAAAACATACTCTACATGCCCCCAAATAATGATTTCTTTACCCGTCGATATTCATCTAAAATAATCTCTCTTCTCCTTTTTCCCAGCAACCTGCTGGAAACTTTTCAAATGTGAAAGTATCTGCAAACGGTTGCGTCGTTCATTAGTTGTAAGAACTGCAGCTTTAACGAAATTTCATCAAAAGTTTGTACACAGCTGGATTTAGAAGCTAACTGCAACAACAAATTTCTAAGGACTAGATGAGCTGACAGCACTTGACAGACGAAAAAGGCAGATCTACTCCAGAAATGCCGAGAGTTGCAGAAACGATGATTACTGTGATTGAGAGAATGAATTTTCTGTTGAGAGATATAAAAAGGCGGTAATGACTAACTTTGAGCAAGTAAATGAAAAGAGCAAACTAACGAGTTCTCAAATGACTGTTATGTTGTTATTTCGATAATGATTAACGACTTCAGGAGAATAGATAAGAATAATCACTTCGCTGAATTGTATTCACTTAATCTGAGAGAAGCCGGACATATTAAAAACTGAAATTAAAATTAACTGTGAATTTCAAGCCTTTCTTAGGAATTCGAAACTAGAAAGGCTAACATTATAATAAACCAAGGCGGCTTCTGATATGTTTATGAATCGAGATGTTTCCGTTAAATGAAGATAACGTCGCTAGTTATACTTCATTTAAACGGGTTGTTCAGTTGTTACGTGTCATGGTGGGTTAAATGTTAACTAAAAAAAAAACAACTAAAAAACCTCCAAATTTCTAAATACACTTTCGCACTTATTTGACATACTCTGGCAATGGTTAGAATTCCATCCATCCCCTCGACGACAGAATTCCACTCATGCCACCGAGAAAAACAGAATTCCACTCATAATTTCGTATAAAACAGATTTCTAAAGGAAAGAGCCGCCAAATTTTCAGATACACTTCTATACTTATTTAATTTTATTTATTTACTTAGGCAATGTTTTCCCTAAATACTCGACCTACTGTCAAATTTATTTATAGACACGCAAGGGTAGAAAAGCAGATCCACTTTGAATGTAGTTGGAAAGCTTACAAATGCTTTTGTCTTAGAAGCCCTCAGTTGTGAAAGAATTTTCGACTATTTTCAGCGATAAAATTGATAATCGTTAACGTTTTACACTGTTAGTCTCAGCTTAATCTAACTGCCATCTTGGATAGACTATCCTGTCCATACAATCTATTCATTGCAGAAGAAGACCGTAACAGCACAGACAGGGTCAAAACTATGAGGCGGAAGTTTACAACAGAACATTTCTGCGGGATTGTATCTGGCAATGTCAAATAGCGGCTATTTCAAGATAGTAAATACGCTAGGTTGCAGGAAAGTTTCGCCTAAACAGGACTCCACTTGAATATGAGCGTACCAAAGAACTACCGAAATTAATTTTTAAAAAATTCCATTTAGAATATAGGAGGCGCAGATGTCGTCAGATCCTAGAGCACTGCCCTTCTGACGCAGCCGTACTGTCAAAAATTTTTTGCTCTCTCGGAGGGAATTTACGAGACGACTGAATAACGCGCTCCTCAGCTTCCCAACGATTTTACTTCCTAGCCCTTAGTTGTTGCATCCTTGGTATCTTCTCAAACATGAGAGGCTGATATACGTGAATGACCTTCCCTAACTAAAAAAAAAGAAGTGGACAGAACGAGCGAGAAATTATTTCAGTTCCAAATCCTTCGAAAACCGGTGCGATCTATTGCGAAATCGAAAGAAAACGGCAGAAGGACACGTTTTCAAGAGAACTGATACCAATCATGCGGACTGGTCTACAAGTGTGACTTTGTAAAAGTACGAAACGGTTTTCAGAACAAACATCCTGCGGCAGGAGCCCGCAGGCGAAATGTCCAAGGAAGAAGGCGGTAATTCAGTTGCTTTTGGGTGCTGTCATGTACATTAAACGACCATTATTATATGTTAAGTGAAGAAGCCGATTTGAATAGGAATTATGAGATTGCAGTAGGCAGGATAGCAGCCGAACTTGTCGCTTCATAGAATGAAAATAATCTGAAGAAATGAGAGTTTGTTTTTGCCTCTCGATTAACCTGTTTCGCTGAAACGTGAGAAACTAATGATACAGTCACTCTCTTCCACTGTGATTAAGACAAATAGTCATAAAGTTGTTCGATACACCTTGAAACATAATAAAATTAATTACACTTCGTGTTTTAGAAACGGCTGCGTGGTTTAGACAACAACCAGGGGTGACGGTAATTTGACTATAACTAGCGGTTAACCAACTAGTATAGCCGCCAATTATAGATTTTATAACGAGGAAGTCATAATTGCCTAAAGGCATAGTCCTAGCTGGGAATCGTTCTTAAGATTTTGGCATGAGTCGAACTGTTCGAGGACACCGATTACAACGGTGTACGTCAAACTGCATAAAAGCAATAAGAAGACTATTTTTAAAATGGAAGAAGCAAAATGAGCGGAAACTTTCCGCAATTTTCTATTATTTGACAAGATTCTTGGTGGAATTTGAGTTTGATTCTGGCGGAATTTGAGTTTGAGTCTGGCAGCCGGAATCAATCAAGCATTTGCATCCGCAACCCCTTGGTTCAGCATTTTTGACTTCCGACACATCGAATCGATCAGTGACATCGTCAAGCAGAGGATGCGCACATTACCTGGTAATGAAACTAGTACGGATTCGGACTCAGTTTTTGAGCCAAAACGGGAGTTTTTGGAACTTTTATGGGATTTCACCTATATCAGTCGACTGAGTGTGTTGAAAACTCCTACGATGCGCCAGTGTCCCAAATACCAAAATGAGATGGGACTGTGCTTAAAGGCACAGTCCCATCTCATTTTGGTATTTGGGACAGTGGCAGTGTCTTTAATCTTCAAATCGACACTATTTCACTACAGTAACTTAGGTAACATACCAGGATCTAAACTGTAGGTAACCGGCAGTTAACCTATGGGTTATATTTTGGTAACCGTGCCACCATAGCCATCGGTTTTGTAGATCTCGGTATGCCCGATCTGCACTTTCTGCTGTGCTGAACTGTAGAGGTTGCACCGTTGTTTTGGATTTGGGTATTTCATAGATCACTCACCACACGCAAAAAGCTAATCAATATATCAACTCTTCTTCGTGAATATAAGACGTAAAAGTGTTGAAACGCCTTTTGCCCTGCTTCTTGTTTTTCTTCATGCATTTATTATGTTTTTCTTGAGAAAAAAGCGGAATAAATTTGCATGCAAGGCGCAGTTTGTAATAACCCTTCTAGTATCAGGAAAAAGAACTGCTGCATCGTAAAGGCTACGCTCAGTACCTAGTTCGTGTGCACGGGGTACGGCGTCAGGATCCTTTCCAGGCTGGGTCTCTTGCGGTACACCTGGGCGCATATTCATAAAAGGAGTTCGGAATTCCAAACGGTTTGAAACTTCCCTTAGAGCAGTTTTCTGGAAAAGCTTCTTCCACATTTTGGGTGGTAGTACTCTCTTTCTGCTCACCATTGCCGAGCCGAATCAAAAGTGTAGCCTATATTATCATATGTATTTCTATTATTATTATTTCTATTATTATTATATGTATTTCTTGAAAGTACATTTCCAAATGCATTCCTACTCCAAACGTTTTTATGAATACGGGTCGTGGTTCTGCAGTGCAAGAGGTTCTCGCCAGTGTTTCTGGTTTGTACGTAGATGTAGGTTCTGTAGGTACGTAGACGCTGGTTTGAAAAACGAACTGGTAGTCATCGCAATAGTAAATATCGACTATTAACCGGCAGTACCTAAGGAACTACTACGACTCGAGCAAGATATCTAGTGGCAGAAAAGTAGCGAAGAACGAACCTTACGTTCGAAACTGTATGTGTAGGATATTATTGTTATAACTAGCCAACAGAATATATGTGCTCTCGAATCGTAAGTTAAAGCCAACCTACGATTTGAAGAAAAAACTGCATTAAGAGCATTGCATTTTCTGTCGTTGAGGCACTACGATTCACAGAAGCTTGTTTAAAGTTCGTGAAACACTTTATTTTTATAATTACATATTACATAAGTGCACATACGTTAAATAATTATTAGAGATACACGCGAAAATCAACAAAAAACACTTCCACAGAGATACAAGGAGGTTAACCATACAAGTGAGCAATGACTTAGAGCTGCAAGAACATTAAGAACACTGCTGACAAAGAGATATCTTCTCGAAACACATAACATCTGTTAAGTATAAGAGATCGATTTTTTTTTGTCTTAGCCAAGCACGCCTATATATTCCGAGAAAATCCGGGTATAAGACGAGATCACGAAAAATTCATAAACAGTTATATACAGAACCTGATTCGAAGAGCTCTTGAAGCAACGCATACCAACAAAAAATGGCTGTAACAGGTTTGAATGACAGATCAAATATGCTGCAGAATAGATCGCTGAGATAAAACTTTTTTTACTTATGTAGAGAAGTCTAAGCCAGAAGTGGTCAATCTAGCCACTGAGAAAACGTACTGCTTCCTCCCGCTTTTCTAAGCCAAGCTTCATTTTTGTGACAAAATTCCTTGTATGCAGCTGTTTATAAATGTCATATAACAAGTACTATATGGTGCGAATACGGGATAGTAAGCGATCTTTTGGAAGTAGTGAGCAAGAAAGGCTGGTTGTATTGATACCCAACAGAAGCACTTCATGCTAACATCCATCTCAAATCATTGCATCATAGCGGAGAACCGTCGTAACTTGGTATGGGAATAAGTGAAGGAACCGAAACTATTCTATAGAAACTGCAGTGGACCAAACTAGATTTATGCTTTTGTGTCGGGCCGCGGTAGCTCCAAGGAAATACAAGTGTGCATATTTAATAATGAATATTCAACATTACAGTGCTTGTCGCGGACTCTGTGCCCGTGCACGGCGTCCGCGCTAGTGGTTCGCAGATGCAAGATCGATCGATATGCACCGGTACGGCGCAGAGGTCCATAGACTCAAACGGTGCACGCAGGCTCAGAATCTGTGACAAACACTGTATGGTCGCGTTTATTAATGAATACAAGCATCAACAATTAAGGCATTCAGATTCAGCAAGAGAATTGGCAATACAAAATGCTGCTTTTTCGAAAATTTGCCGCAAACATTCTACTTCCTTTTGTTATTTCTCTGCAGATATGGCTTGACCGGATTATCGTGATGTGATCACGATGAACTCTAGAGAGGCGCCGCTATATAAGCGGAGAGATTGCGCGTTAGGCGGAGTCTTTATATTCGCTCTCTGTTGTGTGTCTCTGAGCTGAGAACTCCCACACGATGGTGCAAAATACAAGCAAGCAAGGATAGCCCTTCATGAAGTGAACCAGTTTCTAGGTTGGAAATAAAGAAGTTGTATAAATTATCTGTATGCACATCGTGACACGGATACCTACGGATTCATTTCTTCCTTTGTGCCTCTTGGAGGAGGCACATCAAAACTGAGCGATGTTGGCCCGGCAAAATGTAGATTTGTTATGCTTCCATTGCTGTAGAAGAAATAAAGTGAGCAGCAAAACCTTAAGTTGCCCGAGATTCCATTGTGAAACAGCAAACTTCGATGGTTAAACTGCTAGAGATTGTCGTTTTTCCTTCTCTCGTTCTCTCTCCTCCTCCAATGCTGCCTGATCTCGCGGCAAAGGACCAATATCCATGAGTTTCAATTCCGTCAGATAGCAGGCTGATACGCGTCTCGTAGGTGGAGGTACTGCTAGCACCGATGAGTCCGGATCTAATTCAAAAATTTTAAGCTACATGCTTCCAAAATGTTCTTCTCACAACGGTTTAGAATTCTTTCCAAGTCAAATTTATTCACATATAAAACAGCGTCTTCGAAACCAACCTGGTGCTTCAACAGTCGAAAGCTCATTTACTGGTCGATGCTGCATTGGGACATGCCCTGAAAAACAGCAAATCCCATGCAAGTCAAACAAGGAACTCGAATGTGAGGCATTTTAGTGGCAGATGTTGAATTAGCTAAGCACAACCAATCGCTCGCGGTTCTCAGCGTCGAACACAGCCTTTTCCAACAATCACTACCTATAGTAATGGGCGTAGAATACTACAAAGTTGTAAAATGAAAATGGTAGGCTGAAGATTTCGTTACTGCTCTGAATCCGTGTCTACTCTGCACTAATTATGGAGGATGCGTAATCTACTAGTAGTATAAAATTGAGCAAGCATACATTAAGTCGCTGCAAAACTTCGAACATTTACTTAGAACAGTTGCCTTTTTCTGAGAATGTGGAATTTTTGAACCGATTTTCTTTCGATGCGATCTATTTGCATAAAAAATCACGAGTTTTAAGGAAGTATTCGAATGAATATCCGCACCATCACAGATATTTCTCTTAGAATATGGCTATTTAAGTGTACAAAAGTGTTTTTGAGGGTTTTATTTGCTGTAGAATGCTCATGTTGTGTATTACTTCAGCTGTTACAGAACTCTGTGAAAAAAAACAACGAGAACTGTAGCGAAAAAAAATTGATTTATCGGAGCTAGCTGAGCTGGATTCCCAGCTGGCTCCAGAGCCACCTAAGCCATGTAAAGGCCGTACAATTTTTTTTGCCAGCAAATCATATGGGATCACAGAACATTGCTCACTTATTGTGTGCATATATTTTCATCCTTTGCCCAAGTTTCAAGAAATTTCAGTAAGTACTCATTGCGGGAGAGGACTTTGTTTTTTCTTCTGTCTGAAATTCGCGCATTTTTTCTCGGAGCGCGCTTTTTTCACTTTCTTCATAGTGGGAGCGAAATGATGACTGAGGACTACAAAACGCACAAATCCCTTTTGTTTCATTATATTATACACTGCTGGTTCCTCTGATTTTATGTGAATAGAAGAAGCGCAGTTCTTCGACTGACATAGCTAATGACGAGGAAATTTGGGCTTTAGCCCTAGACCTTTTGCGAAGTCTAGCTTGAGCCAAGCTTGAAGCCTAGCAAGCTCGTGTTAGGACCTAACTGTAGTCGATTAAGCCGCCAACCCTTTCTTGTTGGAGAGCTAGTACACTATTGCTTCTTCACACTATGTAAAGAAGGAATAGAGTTTGAACCTACAATAAAGGTGACGAAGTACTAGCCTCTCGAAAACGAGTTCTATAAAGGCGAGCTAGGCTACAAAATTACTAACAAATGGAAGGTGTACAACAAATTACATGGCTATTCGCTTAATACAGAAGAGAGCCAATTGGGGCTCTAATTTGACTTTTATAACTTTGACAAACGCTGGAAGTTTTAGTTTCGGGGCAGCACCCGCATAGACAGACAGACAGTACTCTCTCAGAACATTTGTTGCTTATTTCACTAGCTTGCGCCCTGAATTAGACAAAGTTCCAACCAGAGTGTTCGTAAAAATGACACCCAAACTGCTTTTATTCATAAACTTTTGTAAGTTTAGAAAATGAATTCTATCCCGTTGCTAAGCATAACAGAGGTTTTCTGCTTACCGGTGATATATGTTGTTCTAATAAACTTTCGAAGTAATAGAGCGGTGAGCCTTGAAATATATCTCTCGTGTATCCAAATGCTTTTGCAACGACCTACCAAAATCTGTACTACCACCCTATATTTTACTACCGCAGAAATCAGAGTAACGTCTACAACTTCCATGATCATGAGCAGATGTGTAGCCGCACTTGTAGGCTTAGGTTGCACTGGAGCACAGAGTACTCTGACAAACTGTCAGAAAACCACAGAAAAAAAACAGCAATTTATGGAGCAATCATTACGCATGCAGAGAATGCAGTGAAAAATATATTGAGCAAAACCGCAGGAAACAGAGCATTGTAAGGTAGGCCTCCAAAGAACGGCGGCAGAAGTGCAAAAGAAGAAAAAAAAAGTACAAGAAAAGCGGAGCGGAAATAGTATTTTGAGAGCGGGAATTACGTGAAATACGAAGCAACTTTCTACTGGATAAAGGATAAGACTATCAGTCTTCAGGTATTTCGCTGGTAAGTCGGGTATGAAAATATCAGCGTCTGTGATTGACCCGCAATTGCAGGCAATGAAAATTGCATGGTCCATATGAAATATGAAGGGGCGTAGAAAATCCATCTTCAGGTATTTTTTAAAATTCGTTGAAGCAAAGAAAACGCTAAGGACATTGATTGGACCTTCCAGTAAGATTGGGCACCAGCCTGTGGCGCAAAGACGACACTAGAATGGTGTGAGGCTTATCTGCCGGGTTTCTGGACGTAGGATGTTTGGCCATCAAGCTCGCCTGATCTCAGTCCTTGCATATGGTCGATCTTAGAGCAAAAGCCCTGCTCTTTTAAACACAAATCACTGGATTGAGATCATAGGACGAAATTTCGCCGAGACTGATCGCGCGCATCCTTAAAGATTTCCGGAAGAGAATAGATGATCGTACTAAAGCTGAAGGCGTTCAATTTGAATATGATGTGTGAAATCTCATGTAGATTTTTTTTCTTTTGAATAAAAATAAACACGTCCTATTTGAGCTGACCGATGAAAAGTTGGGTGTATTTTCTGCGTCACACTTCGTGTAAACCACGCTGCACAGCTGCGATACTATTTTTAAATGTTGAGATCATATACACAGGATGTATATTAGCGAGTGGAAGTATTTGAACATCTCTTTTATGGAGTTTTAACAGTTTTTTCTGTCTTCTACATCAGGGTAGCAAGACATTACAATCTTTATGTAGATCTCGGATGACTAAGCGAGGTTTTCTAAGAGCACCTTAGACTTGCCGAATAGCGTCCGTGAGAGAAACTATGCCCCTTAATGTCGAATTTGCCTTATTTTTCGAAGAAATGTTCCTCATTACTGAACGAAATACTAAACTTGTTTTACGCCTCTTTAGTTGTTCTGACTTCTGAAGAATCTAGCATAAAATTTGCGTTTCCCGGCTGCATTCTGCGAATGACTTCTGCATCGAAAGGTGCACACCCCAAATTCAGAAGTTGATTTGCGGGCAATTTAGAGGTTGAACATCCCTGTAGCGTATTCATATTTTTTCGTTTATGGTTTTTTTGATAAAGCTATTCAGTTTTCATTTGCGGTAAGCACAACTGCTTTCTTCTTCCAATGAAAAAATGAAGAAACTTTAGACATAACCTGATCAAATCAATTAAATTTGTTTCCATTTGGGATAGAGTAGTACGGAGCATGCTGTACGCTCTAAGATGCGGAACAATGTTTGTTGTATAGTCCATACTTCTACTTTTTTAATACTGAGATACAAAAATGCTATTAGCAAACGACAAAAATGGAATCTGGCTATGTATGGCTCATCCTAATGGCGCAGAGAGCTCCTCCCCCAGGGTCAACTCGGGTTGGCTTACTGCTAAAACATCCACAAGCTTCTGCTTGATTGGCAAATCCGATTAAAAAATACAAGGAATAACGTGAACGTGCAACAATTGATGTTCAAATACTTTTGAGCGCTACTGTACAAAGCTATAAGCTTTACTTGTTAGTACTGCAGGTTGCTAGGTTCGTTAGCACAAAACCGGCGGAAAGAAATTGCAGGAGAAGCGCAGCGAATCGCGCCGTACTGCAAGTTCTCGCCCGGCTTCCGTTCACTTCCTCTGCCGTTTTTTCGGCAGACCCTCTGGGTATATTTAGAAGATGTTTGCGAAAATGTCAGAGTTCACTCAACTGCAAATCTTTCCTGGTTTTCTATGTTTTGAAGTTGATTTAGGCCTTCAGTCAGTGAGAATTTAAGGGGTAATTACTGCGTAACGAAAAAGGACATTGTAAGATAAAGCATCCAATAAACGTCCCTTTTCGAGTTCAGCATAGTTCTCGTTTTATCGATCATATCTCTACTCCAATCGACTTGAAAAGCGATTTTTTTGGCAGTCTAATTGGGATTTGGCACATTTAATCACTAATCACAGCTAGATGTGATCTGGAATTTTCATTTAGCCTAATTTCTAGAAAATACGGCTAAATACTGTTTGGAGCCTGCAGCAGCAGCATATCTAGTAAAAATGCATTACATGTATTCCACTAATACAGAGGAGATTTTCATAGAAGAAAGCCGTGTTCAAGCCATGAAAAATGACATTTCTAGAGAAGACCGAGAGACATCTGCCACAAAACAAATATTCTTGTACTAAAAACTCACTTATTGGAGGAAGCGTGATCGCAGATGCCTTTCGCGCAACCGGAGCAATTGACACAACCGAGACTCTGGAGGCTTTTCTGAAATACAGCAAAAAATATTACAGAACGCTTGATATGGAAGCCAAATAAAGAAAAACGACGATTTTTAAGCTCTCCTTTTTCATAGATAAACCGCAGAAATCATTTGCAGTACGAACACTAATACTGTAACTCTGATTTTGGCATAGATGTCTTTATTTCACCCGTTGAGCTGACTTTTTTCGTTTATAACATATTAGCTGTTTCTGGAACTATCACAACTCTAAAAACTAAACTTCTGCGTCCATGATATTAAAAATATCCAGCAACCAGCTTCGTAATGCCACATAATACCGATTCTCCCCCATTCCTGGTCAGAATTTCACAGCCAGTCAGATTTTTAAGTTTTCTCAAAAACTGTAAACGCTATGCGCAACACATCATGGTGATAGAGTGGACATAGGTAAAACATTCATATAACAACAAAAACTGGTATGTGAAACGACCATTTTTTTGAAAATTCAATTTTCAGTGTATTTTCAGAATGTCATAGGCAACTCTGTATGCAGAGGCTTTATCTTCTGGTAAGTTTTCGACCTATAAGGTCGTCTTCAGACCTTAACACAACAATGCATCCTAGAAAAATACATCTAATGCCATTGTAACATCAGATCGAGAATAAGAGACATGAACCCTTTGCAATTCTGTAGACGTGGGGTGGGGTGGGGTTGGTAAGCGGACTTCTGCGTAGGTCGGCGTCGCTGGCCAAGAGAATGCGAGGAAGACCATGCAAGGAAGTGTTGTTGTTTATGCTTCTTGTTTACGACCGAAGTCGTAAACACTCCCTTATTTCTTCTTTGGTATTTATTTCCGGTCTGTTTCTTTTAATCTCTGTGGCTTCCATTATCTTCCTCTGCACCGCGTTCATAAGATGACGATGTAGCACCGCTACTGTGAACGACGGTGGTCTCTCCCTAGTGTGTCTGGCCGTCCGATGCTTGGAGAATGCCTCATTCACATACGATGCAGGATTTTCTAGTGCCACGACGGTGTTCATCCAGACGGAATTTCAGCGGTCTGATTGATTCGCCTACATAAACTTCTGTACAACCATTACACGTGATCTTGTAGGCGGTCCCTCGGATCTGGCAAATCTTCTCAGACGTACAGTATCGGCATCTAGATTCCTTGCATTTATTTCCATATATTCTGGTCGACGTCAGCATTTCTTTTAGCGTTACGGGCGGGCGGAAGACCAGCTTTATGGGAGTCCCAAATTCTTATCGAATGTGTTCACCTTCCTGGCTGCGACCTCCCCCACGTAAGGCAGAACGAGGGTGATGCCATCACTTGCAAAGTATGGTCGCCAAGATCTTGAAAGCCTTGTTGTGTATCCGTTCTCTTCCATTATTCATTCAACTGTGCGACCCACTTCTGTGTTCTGCTTGCTGCATAATCGCTCTTTTGTCCAAAGAAAATTCCTTTGAAATTCAATTTTCATAGAAAAGCACATTTGGCAGATGGTCGAAATTTTACAGTCACGATGAAGTTCGGCTCTTTTGAACAACCAAGGATTTCTATTTTTAGCTAATTGCTTCAAAAAATAGAAAAGAGCAGAAAATTATGTCTTTGAAGGCCTTTTGGAGAAGTAAAAGTGGACCAAAACTTTTGAAAATCGCGCTTAAAAGTTCCTAGAAGGTAGGGCAAAGAATACTTCCGAACCTATTTTATAGTCTGAATATCATCACCTTTCTGTTCAAGCGCACTTCTAACATTTTAGAAAAATTTCCAAAGTGGGCGCTTTCGAAGCCGCGCCAGAAAACTTCTTTACTATGTATCAGCACTGGATCCAAACCAGTGGAGTCCAAGGTTTACCTGCAAACTAACAAATATCTGGCAGTTACTATGGCACATATATGACTGATTACTTGCCTTTCAGCAGTGAAAAATAAATTTGGATCTATGTCCACTCTATCACCACGAGGTTTCCGCAGAGCGCCTACAGTTTTTGAGAAATCTTAGGAATCTGACTGGCTGCAAAATTCTGACCAGCAGTGTATTTCACGATACTGATCGATAATATGCAGTAACCACTTATCCATGACACTACATCGGCCATCCATAGAATTATTATTATCAACATGCTGTCTGCATCGACTTGCGCAGCTTTTGCAGTGGTATCGCAAGACTCCCATAAAACTCTAACCAACTTTGCGAAGTCGCCGCCGATATCTTACTTTACGGAATTTTAATGCAATTTTCATTGGAATCTCTTAGGAATTGCGTTGCATTAATTTTTCTTTGAAAAATCGACAGTGTGAAGAGCTTCTACCTTCAAAGGAATCTGCTCATATATATGAATATCCTTACGTACTCACTTGATAGCCTTCTTTTTCATCCTCAAATGAAGACGACACACCACGAAGAATATCGTAGGCAGCAGTAGCACACAGACCGCAATGACCGCAACCAGAGCTACATCCATTTCTGGTCGTCTGAAAAAAAAAAAACAAACAATTTAACTGCACCGCCAAATTTTTCTTGTAATGCTCGTCTACTTTTTTCTGCTGTAAAATCACTTAATAAGTGAGAAGTCAGGAGAAGTAAACGCACTCGGTGGAATCCATTTCGAAATGTGTCACACCCTACGAAAGTGCAGGCAATAAAAGAATAATCAGTTCAGGGAAGCTTTACCAGAGGTAGAACCTGATGTTTGTATCGGCAACCTTGAGGTAGCAGCATTCATACAATCATCAAAATTGCCTTACAAATGGGAGTAAGAAAAATAGAACCTCGTAAACATGTCTGGGAATTACTTTATGACACTGATTGGATTCTATCCATAAGTGGAGCATGAGAGTTTTCGGGTAGCAACATTTTCACGTAGGCATGAAACCGTTGCTCGAGATCTTTGCTGGAATTCCTTTGCAAAGCACATGTGATTTTCTTAAAGAGCTTCTAAAGTTGAATTCACATGCACTAATGAATCAGTTTCGAAAACCATCATTTGTGTCTCATTTTTCAACTTATTACATCTTAAAACTCCTTAGAACTGCAATAAACATCTCAAATACAACTATTCTTTGGCATCATCTGTAAAAGAGTAGAAGTCATATGTCCTGCGAAAGAATATATCATGCGTTTTATCCTTATCGGAATGTGGTTCTATTTCCGAGGACAAACGTCTCTCTTGGGCAGTCCTTCAAGCTGACAACTAAAACCAAGCTCTTACATCACTGCATGGGACATAATTACTAGTTAATGTATTTGTTGTGAGGTGGTAAGTGGCTCTATCACCAGTGTTGGGTAATACGCTTTGCGATAATTTGAAGCGCATTGTCGGCACTGCGTCGTACATCTACAATAGTTTAAATAAGCTTGGAATATGCAAAAACGCTGTCTAATTCTAGACGAGCATAAAAAAGGTGGGAGAAATCGTCTGGTGTGAAAATGTACTCTAGAACGAGCACCATAACTTACTTGTACTGGGAAATGTAAAAAAGTGTAGTACTGTATTCTTCGCAATGAACAACTTCTTTTGGACCCAAGTGCTTCTAGCTAACAATAAAGTAAAAAAAGAGGAACCAGAGCTACTTAATTTTTAGTTGAGGAGAAACAGTCATTGCGAGTACAGAAGATAAAGCAGATAACTACAAAAAGAGCAAACGACTACAAAACTACACATATACGTATACTGCGAAAGACACGGATTTACACGGAAGAAACCGTTAGGAAACGTCGCACTCAATGACTCTTTCAAAAATACATATCTTATGGTCTGGGAAACGCTAATGTGGAGGACCACAAATTGAATCAAACATACTATCTGCTGCTATTTCACTGCAAAGTTAAGGTTTTTTTTTGTTCATGCTCACTACTTGTTCAGACAATGTTTTGGAAGCAAGTGACATATTGACATATTTATTAACCTCTGTCGCATATTACATCTTAGAGTCGCTCACGTTTGAAGAAAGATAAGCGCTGAAGCCGTCCTCAGCTTTTCTGCCCAAATTTGGTCTCAAAATTGTATAAAAAATCACTTTTTAATAAAGTTATTAAGGTGCGACGATTGCGACGGCTTTTTTCATCATAAGCGTTTCTTTTCGCATAATTATATCTGTATTGCCTGAGCACAGACAAAAAAAAAACAAAACGAAAGAAAAAAAATAAAATGAGAGGGACATCGTCGTTCAATGCAGTAAGCTACTAGAAAACTTCAAAATTTGAGTATGTTATAAGAAAATAAGATGCACTGATCACTAATGACCACTGACCAGGGAGCTCGCCTTAGCGTAGTGTCGATCTGCAAAAATGATACATACAGACGAATTGACAGTGCTAGTAGCATATCAAAAAATCTAGACCCGAAAGGTTGGTACGCACGAGCTACAGGATTCAAAATTAGCAAGGCACTGTTACACAGTAGTGAAAATTGCTGATAAAGTGGCTGCTAGTTAGTGTGAGAATGTACTATGCACAAAAAACCGAACCCTGTAAAGGTCTGATCCAAGAGTTAGTATTAGGGGCACGAATCTCTTCTATATGGGCAGCCAGTTTACGGTGGTTTTCATCACTATGAGACACTACAGTCTGAAAACCTTAGAACCCCTATAACTCTTCTGTATCGAATGATCGGGTCTAGATTTTTTAGTATGGTATTAAAGAGGACGTGAGCAGTTCGCCTACAGGTACGTTTTTGCAGATCGACACTACGCTAAGGTGACTTTCCTCGTGAGAGATGTTTAGCTGTGCGTCTGCGTGTATGTGCCAGGTTTGTGCTCAGCAGTGCAAGATTTCGTGAAGTCTGATCATTTCCTATTCAGCTTCTTAAACACAGTCTCATCCAAAGCATATAGTCAGAAAAATTCGTAGACCACCACCGAGTAAAGTGTTGCGTCGAATTATACTTGTTTTATTGATAGGGTTCTATGCTAGCAATTAACAAGGTTCCACTGTTGATAACGGTGTTTCTCTCAGTAACTGCTAAATGAAATGCTGTGAAATCTCTAAATGATGATCCGATCGCTTGCATGAAAATGAGAACAACTGCAGTGGGAGATTTTAAATGTGGTGGAAGGATAAGAAATGTTCACTCTGTTTGCTTAAATTTGACATGAACTACACACTGCCATACTTCTTATCTTAGCAAATATGGCATGTTTGATCAGTCCATTTTGCGCGAAATTTCCAAAAAGATCGTCTTTTTCGTAACAGAAATATACATAACCAGCTAGTGAGCAATTTAAAAAAAATCCGAGTGTTCTATGATAGCCAAAACTATACTAGGCTGTTCTATGCGGTATGAAATCATAGGCAGTAGAGATAGCTTACAGTATTACTTACATATTTAGCTTATTTATTTACAACTTCTGTGTCAACGACGAATTATAGCTCGCAGTATTTGGCCGAATTTGGGGAAGATAACTGTCTCATAATTATCTCAGAATTCGAAACAGAAGTCTCCTCTGTATAAAGCTCAATGGTTTTGTAGTAATATTCAGTTGCATCTCATCTTTTTACAGCTTGGCATGAGGTTTTCATGCAGTGAGGTAAATACTACCAGCAGAATGGACAAAATCGGCGGTCGCTCTGCTAGCCGACGGTCAGAAGAGCAAATAATTCAACTAACCGGTACAAAATTGCCAAACTATGCTTTTTGGGGAAAACTTAGAGCTTACTGTTTTTGTGGTACTGTGAAGAGCGAGTTGTGACGCTCTAGTTCCCTTTAAGCAAACCTTGCCTGCCTCTCGCTTGTTCGAATGAAGGCTTTCATTAATGCATGCTGTTAAAATTTCGTTGGAAAAAGTTTATCAAAGATGAGAAATTGGACTGCGAAAGGTCAAGTTCGTTTATCGTCATTCGTTTATCCGCCTATCTTTGGCTATTCCATGAGCGATACTGTTTAACTTCAAGCATTACTAGCTTCAACAAAACAGGCTGCAGCACTGTAGGCACAGATGATGATGTACATAAAAGGAGGGGTTATATTTGTCATAAGTGAATGGACAGAGAACAGGCTGGTGAGCTTGACAGCTCTTACGAGCTGACAGCTTTGAGATTTGGGCCTGAGCACTAGCAACACCTCATTATGTCGTGTGCCCAAAATAAACTCGATGACTCGTGGACGCCGTAAGCCGGAGGCCACGCTTATTAGCAGCAGGTTTTGGGGCTCAGGTAAACAACTGGCTACTCCAGAAATAGAGACCTGCACGTTGTGAGCTTCTAAGAGATGATCGGGCATTTATCTGGAAAATGTGGAGATTAACAGGGCAGTTTCACCTGGAAATCGTGGCAGAAATTTAAACACGGATTCGACTGGAATAGTTGATTGCAGTCGTGCAAATCTCTCGCAGTAAATCCATCAAAAACTCCGTTCCTAAAGGGTTAAATACTCAAAAGGGCAAGTTTCTCGCATCCTTCTCACATGTAAACAAGTTTCATGTAAATCGCTACGGAATAGCTAACTTGTTAGCGTAAATTCTGTCAGATTCCCGATGCAGGAGCATATGAGCGTTTGAAGCACTCCAGTACCCGATATTCTTTACTTTACCTTTTATAAGAATGGACTTGTTTAGAAACGCATTCACTAATAAGCACTTACACCAATTTTGCGAGAAAGTTATACACTTGGTGGCCAATTAAGGGCTTAAACCTCAGGGTTTTTGAAAACATTGCGAGATAGTAGGCATATTTTTGGAACTGCTTGTTCCCGACCTTTATCTCAGATAAAATAATGAGGTAAGACCGCGCCTTTGACGCTTCAAGACGTAACCAAATCTGGCACAAGGCACAACAGCAGGAAAGACCGAACGTGAAACTAAAACAGATGAAGTTGATACCGTTCATTCGCCCAGATAGTGCCTCGGTCATTGCAGTTTAGTGCAATTGCGTACCAGGCAGGGTACGGCATCCGTTGTCACTGGAGCAGCAAGCGAAAAGGCTAGAGAGAGCTCATTCTCGCTAGCTGCTCCAGTGACAACCGATGCCGTGTCCTGCCTGGTACGCAATTGCACTAAACCACGATGACCGAGGCACTATCTGGGCTAATCGACGGTATGAACTTATTTATATTCTGGTTCCATATTTCCATAAGCTTTGCATGTGTTATGCATTCTGTGAGCGCATCGCTTGCTCGACTTCATACCATTCCTTTTTTTATTCAGATAAATTAAAAGTGGATGTGAAAAATTTAAGGAAGTAGGCTGAAACAGAAAATCTGACATCTGGCCCAAGCTGCTCTACATTAGAAGAAGGACATTATTCCTGAGTAATGGCAACGTAATGAAGTAGAAAGGGCCAAAAGTGCAGAACTTACGGTCAATTTGCTAGTATTGTCTACGGTGCTATTTTCGAAAGCGAAATCGCTTATTAGTAGTGAATGGGTGTCATACAGCGCCTAATGAACAGTACTTCAGGAAAGGACAACCTCCAGGAGCATTTCTATGGATGAAAAATCTTCGCTGCAAACAGAAAGGCAGAGCAAGTAGAATGAAGAAGACTTGGGTAAAGCAGGACTTTCCAGTTGGGTACGTAGAACTGCAGTCATGAAAGCGAACAATGCCTGACATCATCAAGCCAACATCTGCAAAAAAAAAACTAATCCAGTCATAAAGAAATACCTCTCGTCCAAATATAGCCGAAGAGATGACAAAGAAAAGAGTAAGTGCGCATTAACGAGGTCAGTGCTTCTCGTGATTCATTTATTAACGCCTGACTGGCGGACGAGCCCCGAGGGGAATGGCCCGGATGCAGAAAAAGTTCATTGTTCCTTTTTCGCTGACCAATCATGCATAAGCGACGTTTGAAGGCAAAATAATGAACCATCTGAAAAGCTCTAAGAGGGACTTTTTCGATAACAGCGTGCTTACTTGCGTGGGATTTGCTTTTTAGCAGCGAGTGTTGAAAACTTGTTTTGTTTCAAGACTGAAATGAGCAGCACTGGCAACGACAGCAGTCCGGAGTGGGTAGGCCAGTTCCCACAAAAATTGGAGTCATTTAATGTTACTTGCTCGCAGAAAAAAAAAAACTTGCAGCAAAGGCATATACAAGCGTTTAATGCATCATTTCATATACAGGCACAATTTCTCAAAGAGAGTTTTGAACTTATTGGATTCTAACATAAGTTCGTTTTCTATTTCCGCCACTGTTTTAAAACTAATTGTCAAATATCCGATAAATTATGTGCGCCATTTTGAAGAGCGTTTTCTGCGATATAGAAGCTTGTAATCGTTTTGCCCCATAACCTCCTTTCTCCAAAATCTCACGTTAATGAAATGGAGTTTTCAGAAGGCAAAAACAAATAAAATTCCACTTTCTCCACCTTCCTTCGCCCTTACCTAAGCGGCCGAATCATCTACGCTGAACACGAACAAGACATCGCGACCGAATCTTCCACTCAGAAATGATTCTCTAACGATAAGCTTAAAAACGGCATTGTTTTTAGGCCATCTACGAAAGAAAATCGATGTTGATCAATATCAATCGACGTCATCCTTCAGATTTCAACGTCTGACGTGGCAGATCCTGCAGGCTATCACATTCATTGAGAAGTTTGGGGAAAAATACTAATAAATTACGTAACAGGGTAAAAGGATACCATAGAATCAAGCGTAGGATAAAACTGGCGCGAGGTCAGCTATCGACTACTAGATTCAGCACAACTTGTTGGTTCAGGACTTTAACGTTTTTGTGTGTTCGTTACATCTCATGGATGTAACTGCTTCCTATGACTGTCATAGCATTCAGTCAAGACTTATTAAGAGTTCATATCTGCTTTGAACTTTATGGATTGTGGATAGTTGGTTTAGATGCACGTGCCTTTTTTGATAACTTCCTTGTGGAACTACTGATGAAAATGCAAGATATCCAGGGGGCAGCAAAGAAGTCACACTGCCGGTCTAGTTCAAGTCCCGAAACCGGAACAGGGTTAAATTCAGTTCTTAGCTACAGCTTCTTAGCGGTAGTACACACTAACTCCACTATGTTTCTAGCACTTACTCATTTGGTTTGATTTGTTTTTTTTATAGAGCAACGCACTTTTTTAGTTGAACATCCCTAGGGATTAGATCTCTAACGGATAGATCCACAATCTTGAAGCCGAATGGTCATTTAGCGCATTAGATGATACGATGAACGAGCAGAGTTACAGGCAAGAGCATTTGAGTCGTATAGCAGAAATCATCGAGAGATGCGCACACATATACGACTTCTGAAATTACGGCGCTACCCAGTGACAAACTTCACTTATGTTTGCAAATAATTGCAGGTGACATGAAAGAAAACTGAAGGCAAAGTCGAGGAACAAATCGAATACTCACACACTCTCTGATTGAGCTATTCTAAGGTAATCAGAAGCACGATGTTTGATGATGTTTGATTAATGCTGCGCTATTTAACAATGAGTACAGTAAGGATACTTGAACAAGAGCGTCAATCAGCGCGGTACGCTTCAGCAAATTTGCTGAGGTGACCTAGAAATCATATCAAAACTTTAGTAATATCTAGCATTTGGAAGCACTTGAGACTAAGTTAACGGCCTTTATTTCCACACAGATGCGCTGCCGTGTTGTATGGGCTTCTCGAAAAGGAAGGTAACAAAATGGTGATGATGTCTAGGTAGGATCAGGTAAAGCAAGGAACACAACGGCTCAAAGTAGTCGGAACTACTCTTTCTTCATGCCTATGTCTGCAGCCGGAGAGTACTTTTCATACCAAAGGCTACGACTAGTTTAACTAAATATGATTCTGTAAGGAGGAATATATCTGCCAGTAAAATGTCTTCTTGTAAGTGTAGGTTTTTCTGTGAAAAAATGCCGATTTCCACTTCCTCTGTTTCTATAACTTTTCTGAGTGAAGTGCTCATCCGTTGGAATATTAGGAGAAAAATGCGCGAAGGTGTCCAAAAAAGCAAGACCCATTTTATACCTGGAACATTTTTATTACGGACGATAATCATGGAAATGATTTTTGAGGGGCGTAGTGAACGCATGTCTCAAGGGCCATAGCTCTGCCCTAGGATGGCGTCTGCAGGATTTTTTGCGAAGTCCATCAATTTCTTACTACTAGGATATTCAGCTGACCCAATTATATAAGCTATTCAAAAATCCTTTAGAATTGTTCCAACAGCTATCTATCGATCTGGCTTAGAAATACAAAAATTAGCTCTAAAACAGCGGCTGTATCCTTGAAAGAAATTCATGAACTGCAATGAAGGAGCACCGAAGCTCCGGAAAGACAAAACGACGAGTAGCGATTGAGCGCTAATTCAAAATTAATAACTCCCTTTCCCTAATCTTTTTCTTAGCTAAGATTGACTAGTACAACTGCGGAAACCAGGAGTACAGTCAGCGAGAAATGAACACGCTCTCCATTTTCTTTCGAGAATACATGCCATCTGAAGCAGCTCGGCCTGTGGCAGATTGGCAGTGGTGAAAGTTACTTCCGAGCAACTTACTTTTCATCAGCGCAGCCCCTGCCTCAGTAACTTACGGGTCTTCATCCGATCCCGACCTTTATTAACCCCTCTTCTGCGTCTGCTATTTCTCTATGCAATCCGGCTGACTTTCCTTCGGCTGAGCTTCGGATGAGTTTCCGGTAGCCACATGAGTTGGCTTTTCTAGTCTCATCCGAGCATCTCTTCTGTCAGCTCAACTTGATATCTTTCATCACTGCGTCTTATTTTGAATCCGATGACTACATAAATTTGGCGAAGAAATTTAAGATTACACCTAGTCTCTCACTCTTCAAGGCTATGGCTGGAAGGTACATACAGTAGCGCTCAAAAGTATTTGAACACCCTATTTTTGCATGTTAACGTTATTCGTCATATCTTTTTATGCGAGCCGCCAATCAAGGGGAAATTTATGGGCGTCTCAGGAGCAGACCTGCGCGAGTTAACCTTGGGTGAACAGATTCGCTGCGCCATTAAAGCGAATTATACGTAGCCCGATTCAATTTTTGTCGCTTTTCGAAATTCGCTAATAGCATTCTAGTATCTCGATATTAAAAAGAGTAAAAATATGCATTATATACCAAATGTTTTCTACATCTTATGGCACACAGTATACTCCAAAACAATCTCTCCCAATATGGAAATAAATTAGAAATTGGCTCGATCGATTTTCTCTAAAAATTTCTCATTTTCCCATTCGAACAGAAAAGTCGTTTTGCAGACCCCAAACTGGGCTGAATAGCTTTCTAAAGAAAAAAATGTGAATGTAAAATATCTGCAAATCAGTTTTTTCGATTTTGGAATCCGCCCATTTTGATGCAGATGTCATCTGCAGAGGACGACCACGAAACGCAAGATTTATGCTAGATTCCTTGGAGATCCAGACACTGAATCAGACATAAAACAGCACTGGTACGTCGTTCAATAATGAGAAAGAATTTTTTTTGAAAAACTGAGCAAATTCGATCTTGAGGGACATAACATTTCTCACAGACGTTCTTCGTTGAGTCTCTGGTGCTCATAAAACACGTCATTTTGTCGTCCTGGAAAAGCATAAAATTCATCATGTTAGCTTGCTTCTGATTTGGAAAATAAAAAATTAATCCTAAACCCAAAAATGGGGTGTTCAAATACTTCCGGTCGCTACTGTACATCAGGGCACTTCGGCATTTCTCCTAGTATCTATTCATCTACTAATTTATTTTTGTTGTTAATGCTGTCGTAAGCTTCAAAAAACTTTTTGGTCTTGTCAGTGTTCAAAATTTTTTCAGTTTTGTATTAAGCATATTTTTGAAATCTTGAAAAACGCAAAATATTGTTGTTTATTTTCCTTTTTTTAAACACATGGTCCAGCATGTGATGAAGATAGGAAAGATAAGGTGAGGTAGTCGACTGTCAGCGGATCCTTTAGCGCACATTTTCTCTGATAGAAGAACTTTACTACGGGCCAAGTACTATCAAGAACGTGCATGTATATAAGTTGGACAGGATTGCACACATTCATGGGGCAGTTTTTGGGGCGAGCCTGCTGTTTCACGTTAAATCCCCAGATTACCAGCATTAAAGGCACCTTTTTGAAAAGTGTCGTACTGAGTTTGATGACCAGCAGTCTACTCTTGGCTATATGCGCGGATTTCTTCGAGTAACACTAATATGAGCGATAGGGGCCTAAAACTATGATGTATAAAGAAAATCCATGAAATAGGATTCTTTATAAAGCCCTAACCTCTTCTGATTTTATTCACTTCCAGAAACGAGTAGTAGAGAGGTTCTTCGCAGTTTATCATCGTGAAGATGGCGAAGTTAAGGCCAATTATTTTCAGACAGTCAGTAAAAATTTCTTAAAAATCCAATATACAAGATCAATAGCTGGGACAAACTTACACACTGCTATAGCGCTGGGATAATCTTACAAAATATGAAGTAAAAGTAAAAAAAATACTAAACAGCATTTGATGTAACCATTTTCGAGAAACCAACTGTTCATATCCTTTTGACCAGTAGTTTATGACTCTCACGCTTAGTTTCACAATCGAGTAACAGTTTTACTGCTAAGGTTCTAAATTTCGACTATTTCAGTGCGGATACCCAAGAGTTGTGCACATCAGAATCTAAACCTTTGTGCACTCATTGGCTTTCACAGTGTAGCTGCTTTCCTGCGTATCAAAACTGGAAGGCACAGACTCCTCGAGAGTAAAGGATGAATAACTATACTTTACCTTATTTGCTTCTCTGGCGTTCACGATCACTAGTGATGAGTGTGAGCTACACAACCTTAAAAACCGATTTGCAAACTTATGAAGAAACAAGCAAGACAATATCCGAAAAAGTGAATAGAAGAATTCGCAGATTCTTCGACCCTCCTATGAGCA
The DNA here is from genome assembly GCA_000797555.1 of Oesophagostomum dentatum. Classification (NCBI taxonomy): domain Eukaryota; kingdom Metazoa; phylum Nematoda; class Chromadorea; order Rhabditida; family Strongylidae; genus Oesophagostomum; species Oesophagostomum dentatum. The sequence goes on along the minus strand of KN549202.1, from coordinate 1,023,142 downwards.
ATACATCTTCTTAGATTACCGCATTGCAGCTAATGCGATACAAAAGCACTTTTCACCATAATAGTATTCCAAATTTAAGTATTTTGCTGGAGGTGACAAAACAGAATAAGGCGTACGCACATCTAAAACTGCAATTCGCTGTTGTTAATAATAGCGTGAACCGTCAGACGTACCCACAATAGCCAATTACGTACTTTAGCCCTAAGAGTGCATCAGAACTTCGGAATATGGGTATGTCGACTATTATCCCATGGAACTGACACACCGAGCGGCCAACCTGAGAAAATGACGAAAAGCACAGTAAGCTGTGGCAGAATTACCAAGCGGAGTTAGATAATGTTTTATTAGCACTACTAACGGTTAGATAACCATACACGTCTCTCATTTCACTGCTCTGTCCTAAATGCAGCGGAATCAATCCTTGCAGTCTGTGAATGACAGATACAGTAAATTTAGAAGCTGGCCAGATGATGGGAGAAAGAATTCTGCATCGGATTGCAACAAAACGAGGAGGAGCCTACAAAAAGAAACACATGCGAACACCGCATTTCTATGGCGTAAACCATTCTCGGACAATACTGTAAGAAAAAGACGTTTTGTCAAGTTTTATGTAACCAGGATGCTCACAATGCCTTTTTTCGTTGCATACTTTGAACGCAGCTAAAAAGTACCCTCGAGAAAGTAGCTATTAGCCGCACTATTTTGGGACATCATAGCTGATTAACGTGCAAGTTTGCGTGCTCGGTGGGGAGATTTCGTTCTATCTGGTGAATTACACTGACAAATTTCTTGTGCTGTGAATTACATTGACATTACATACAACTATGTTTCAAGATTTAGACTGATTTTCCAGAAAGCAATCGTGGAAAATCACATCGTCTATATTATACAGAAAAAGTCAAGTCAAAACCTTTGTGATCACAAAGTAATAGTGTGGAACGAGGAGCGAGATCACGACAGGCCACCCAAGCGGTCATGCCGCTGATCTCCAATACCGGGTGAGGCGGCTGGGCCCACCCAGCCGCCAGTAGAGTCCGGGCCGTCTTGGGTGGCGGCTGGATCGCCTTCTTTTTTGCCTACCGTGCCCTCCGTGGGCGAAGTCTTATTG
>KN549202.1:1007873-1019762 GCA_000797555.1 Oesophagostomum dentatum | reverse complement strand
CATATATCCCTACGTAGCAGAGAGGAAGGTAAAGGTACTGGTGAGATGCAGAAGGTGTAGATATTTTCCCATGCAGATCATAACACATGGATTTTTAATTATTTCCTGCGCAAAGTACCGCTGCACAAGTGCGCTCAGTAAACAATCTCTAAGATCCTGGTCAGCCGTAGTAAGAATTTCTGCAGAAGGTGGTGTAAGTTAAGAGAGCATGAGATTTTTTCCTGAGGCGGAAAGGGAAATTTCACTGGTGTAGAAAAGGAATATTCTTAATGCAAAATTTTCACTAGAAAAAAGTAAGAGATTTTTATGGTGTACGAACCGTCATTATCGCCAGCTGCAAGGAAGAAAGAGCAGCAAAGGAAAATGACGTGTAGCTACGTGCCATACACTTGTAAAAAATCCAGATCTGGACTAAAGCTAAGGATACTCTTTCCTAATCATAGAATGGATTCAAATGTTAACTATGCATATAGCTATTCTAAAAATAAGAAAGAAGGCCTCAGTTGAAAACAAGGGGACACACTACGCGCCTTCTTCGGGTGCAAGCCTTTAAAAGCTATTTCTTTATAACTATTTCTTCATCTGAGGATTTTTGTTGAATCGCAACTTCAAAGGTTTATCTTGAGGTAAGTTTTTGATTGGTAGATGGTGAATCTTCTTGAAGGAGCTGTAATGTAAGCAGAAACAGCTGTTGAACGACTCCTTAATATAGTTCATTAGACAGCTCCATTCTATTAAACAACTGTAGAAAATGTATTTGAAAAAGCGCTCGAGAAAACTCTAGAGTGCTAGCTGTCCATTATGCCCATGCTCAGTAAGAATGCCCTCTAACGGAAGTACGACATCTGACTTCCGGAATCCGAAAGCTCGAACAAGTGGACTTGCTTTTTCCTAGTAACCATTAGATGGGTCGCCAATGGGTCGTAGTGCTTGTGGCTCAATAAAAACAGTACTTGAAGCAATCTTGGAAAATTATGCAGAGGCTGAAAAACGCTTAATTATCTTCCAAACCAGTTGTGCTATATAATCAGTTAGTGTGAAGATATTTTCCGTTTATATTTGTTTAGAGAAGATATTTCCGTGTTGGTCCCGGCTCTTAAAACCTTGACAGATTAGGCGATGAACTATTCCTAGACAAAAATCACCAGAAGCCATAAAACGGAAACGCAGAGGTGTCGACGAGTGCGAAACACTAAATTTTAAAGGAAATTTTTGAGGAAACTTTAACTTATTTCCCTCGTAAGGAGATGGTCCGAATTTAGCTTCGTGAACGTAAACAACTGCAAAACGATTTCTATAACTCTGATGGTCGTTAACGGTGTATAGCTTTTCCTGAGTCATCGACCAAACTAAAACTGCGAGAACTAGTTTAACAAATGACGATTTTCCGGGATTAAAACCGCATATTAATCCAGTTTTTCTCTCTTCAGGAATCTCATACAGTACCGCCCCAAAACGGTAGAAACGCTGTTACCTGTTCATGGCTTTGGCCCAGTTTAAAAAGCCATCTTATTCAGGGCCCGGCTTGAGCTGGCTTTCTGAGGTTTCCGAAAACGACGCCTCCCTTGAAGCAACGAGAAATTACGAATCTCTCTTTGGGAAGAAAATCATGTAAAATCGGGTTAAACCTATAAAAGAACACGAAATCTTGGTATTTTTGGGAAATATTCGAAGGAACGTATCAGCATAGATATTTCGCTTAGAGCGCGGCTTTTTGAATACATAACAGTGGTTTCTCAGGGTTTTCTTTGCTTTAGAATGCTCTATGGTGTGTCAAATGTGTTCATGTCAAAGAACCTAGATCATTATAGAAGTCTATGAAAAGAACAAAGAAAACTATGGTGAAAGAAAAAAATTTATTGCTCGGAGCCAGCTGAGTTGGCTCCTCAGCTGGCTCGGAGCCAGCTAACATATAAAAAGGTCACGCGATTGTTTCGCAAGCAAAGGTGGATCATAGAATTTTGTCCACTTATTGTGGGCATGCTTTCTCAACCTTTGCTCAAGTTTGAACAGATTTCATCATGTATTCGCTGCGGGAAAAGTTTTTGAAGTTTTCGTTTCATTCAAATTTGAAATTCGCGCGCTTTTTGTCGGAGCGCGCTTTCTTTCACGTTCTCAGAGGGAACGGATGATTCGGAATCAAAATGACAATCGGTGTTCGACGCTTGTAAAAGGCGCTATATTTCATTTATTTCATTATGTTATTCCTCGTTTTCTGGTTCCTCTGATTTAGTATGGTAGGTAAATAATATTCCTGAGGCCATCTCTAGCGCCAAGGAAATTCGGGCTTTGAACTAGATCATATACGAAGCTGCTTTTGAATCTTTTCCATTTTACGAAGCCTAGCTTGACCCGGACCCAGCTCGTGCCGGGCCCTGATCTTATTCTCTAGGACTTATACTATAACACTGAACTCTTCTATTCTCGTGTTCGAGCCCACTCAAGTCAAGGACTTCAGACAGGTACACACTGTTGACTATTCTCTGAGGTCCGAAGACTTTTTTTTGACATTACTGGTTTTCTTTATTCCATCCAAGATCCATAATAGACTATTCCCTTATGTGTATGACTTTATTCCTCGAACGTTTTCTTCTTCAATTACTACAAGAACATTAAAGTGATAGCATAGTTCTCGCCCACACCGAAGAAAACCTTTCAGACCCACAACATTAGCAAGTAAGCTTCCCTCCAAAGTTTTTAACAACAACCCAATTGGAAGAATATGGACAGCAATCCATGAATACCAGTCGGTTCAGAGTAAAGATCGTGTAGAAAACGGTGTTTGATATTTTGAGACTTGTAATGCCTCTTACTCCTTGATTAAGGCACTCAGAGAACCGTAACATATTTACGCTGCAATGCTTTGAAAAATGGGTCAAAATTTGGGGTTTGGTGCTTTGCGTAGTCTCACAGAACAGGCAACTCAACAAAGTCACACAACCTAGTGAGACAGATCAGAATAGAAAAAGCGCGCGCTTTCCGTGGAGAGGAATCGTTGTCGAGATGCTATAGAAAACCGTTCCTAGCCGAGCTTATGCTAGGTAGCTTCAAAAAATAGTCAGTATAGTTTTCAGAACGCATTGCTTGACCCCACACACCACCCAAACTTTAATTGTTTATGTGCTCTACTAAATAACATCAGACATCGACGGGCATGTAGCGAGAAACACCTTCTAGCAAGAGAAGCGAAAGAGATGGCATTTAATACATCCCTCCCGAACGCACCACCTTATGGTATTCATTGTAGCAAAATCATCCTTAACTACTAGTACCTACTGAAAAACAGGTACAGCGCTAAGGAGGACGTGCTGCTTAGCGGCTCTAAATAGTGCACTACAAGAAAGGCAGAGCTCAAAAACTTTGGTAAATATGCCATTTATGACAGCTAAACCTCGTCAGCTACTCTTTTTTTGTGGACTAAGACGATTGATGTGGGCTGGACCAGGCACGCGACGGGACACCACGCTTGTTCAAACTGTGCAAAATTAAGCTGATCCTCGCTGCTTTAACCGGTTTGGACACGGCAACCAGTTAATCCGCGAAAAAGACAGCAGTATAAGCACCTATCGAATCGATTATCGACTTCTGGATAAACCACTCATCATAAGGTGTGCTTGAGTAAGAGCGCGATATTTGTTCATTATTTTCAAAATCATTAGAATTTGCCACTTTCTCGAGAATCAGAGCGAAATCGCGCTTCTACATCGAAGGCCCTAGGGTAACCTAGCTCTCCGGGAAATCCCTTCAGTACATGCATCACATCTCGATCGGAACTGACATTCTTCAGAAGTTTTTGAAAACGAACGCATGCGTTGACGCACCACTCAAAACCCATTGAACTCTCATGACTCACTTTTGCGATGGCTAACTAAAAGCAGTTTTTTTTTCCACAGAATGACAGTACGAATATAACAGAACAAAAAATGTAATACTATATGCTGAAGTTTACCACTACCAAGTAGTACTAGGTTAAAAATGTCAAAGGAGCAGTGTGGGCATGGAGTTTTACATTTTCGAGAACCAAGGCCATAAGAAAGCGTAGCAAATATAAAGATAGCCGCAAAAAGCTGGAAACAGCTGCGGGTTTCTTAGAAGCCATTTATTAATAAAAGCTCCACACGGAGATCCTCATGGAAATATGTGTTGTACTACCGTAAAGAAAAACGTTTATCTGCCAAGTATTTATTATGCCTCAGAATACTCCAGTTCAGTCGTTAGCTTTTTCACGTTGGAAAATTACCTTTGAATTCTGCACTATTATGTTTAGCAAACTGAGTCCAAGCCCCGTGAACCCTGAACGGAGCAGTAGTAGGGGTCATAGAAATTGTAAGGGCCATGATAGGTTTGTCAGGTAAGGATTTTACATAGAGACATATTTTTTAAACGTCAGTATGTGGCACACAAGGCCATGCCAAAATGAAAAAACGAGGTGTACGCTCTAAATGTAAGTCTCACATGTGGTCAATGATGTCTGATAATTTGTAAAAATTGTGCCCAGGGTACAGTGCAAATCTCTATAATCTAATAGCTACTGAAAATCCTACAAAAAGTAAAAAAGTCGCAATGCAGTACGTCCGTCATTTGCATGGTTTTTGAATCCACCAAACCAACTTCTAGTGGAGTCTTTAGAGGACTTACTATTAGAGAACTATCGATATTGTATGCAAAGACCAGATCAGAGGGGTCCTTTCTTGCCAACATTATTATAAGATCATGAGTACCAATAATATGAGGGCTGCTGCGAATTTTCGACTTTAGAAGTCTCGTTATAGGCACTGCCGTCATCCATGATTTCGGAAGGCTACCACTCTAAACTTCGCCATGATCAGTGAAATCTCATAGTTTATACGCAGTTTCCACCAGTTTCCATGTTCCTTGTTCTTGAATCCTGGGCGTATTTTGAATATTCTAAAATTTACTTTGTCAACCATGTTGTTAGGTGCAATCTTTATTTGGCTTTTATTTCGGCACAAAGTTTTCTTCAGAGGTCTGAAAGAGACAGTATTTCTTTATCTCTGCCTCTATGCTGCCAAATGCTTCTCCTTGTTTTATTAACCTAAATCTAAATATTGTCTAGGGCATAACATTGTGAGATGGACGCGTAGAACACGTTAAGTTTTCATTTCACAAGTTTCAAAAATCTCTGCGCGAATGGCTAAAAACAGACGTCATCGAGAATAGCCCAGTTAGGCAATCGTATTTTAAGGACCACAGCTGACATAATGATACCAAGGTAAATTGCATTAATACAGTAAATGACTGCTATTTCAAAAAAAAAGTGTTGTTCAACTTTCGCCACGGAAGTGTTCCGTTGTTCACATGCAGAGTTTGAAAAGATTTTCTTGTTCGAATTTAGCATATCTTATTTAGGGTAGTGCTAATGCTCTCTCACTTTTTTTGCCAGACCTACGGCGTGACCAAAAAGCAAATTTTGAGGAGTTTTGGTAAGCTTAATATGTTGGCAAGGAGAACAACTCCTAGGGTGTCACTGTAGCCGATTTCGCTCGTTCTGCACCTGTCATCATGTTTTAACCCTTTGAATTCCAAGCCGTGCGAAAGCTTATGGGAAGCGGTGGATCACAGTAATTTCTAGTTGTGAAAACATAACTATGGCGATATTTTTTCCAGTAAAGGTATCCAAATTTTAAAGACTTGTAATGTAGCGCATGAAGCAGCTTCAAAGTTGAAAAATGAGGGGTAACTTTTGCAAAATGGAAAGAAGCTTGGAGTTGAAGTTGCATAATTTGCAACCTGACGTCATACGAAATTTTCAACCAGGAATGAATTATAGGAGTAGACAAAAAGTCGCATAATACCACTACTGAGTGGAAGGGTACAATTTCGACGAATTTCTGAGTTCTTCTTCCACGTATAAGGACCAAAAAAGGACTGAGAGCACAAGGACCGAAATTCTGCTGGTTGCTAAAAAATTTCATCCTCGAAAATCTAAACATAGGCATTATTATCAAGGCGAATATGGAAGTCTCCTACTTTAAAACGTGCCGCAAACAATAGAGCCTTATATTGCAAAAAATAAATACTGCTCAGGATATAGTTTTTGTTCAACCTGCCAGAAAGGGATAGAGGCTTCCGTTGGCTTGATATATGTTTAGAAGTTGGGAAGAAGTGGAAAAATCGGAATTTTGGCACCTTATGTTTCCATCATTTTGCAATATTTCGAATCGTTGAAACCTATTTCTGCTAGGACTCCAAGAGGATTGTCGACGTCGCGCATGAGCTTCAACAGATCGTTTGTCAGAAGAAAGAAAGGAGTACGAGTACATAAACATGTGCCCCAGTAGGACTCCAAGAATTAACAACCAATTCCTCTGGCCATCGTTTTGACCTCTGTACTGTAAAAAAGTGGGGTGGAGTTTCACACGGCACCAAATGATCCGAGACTGAATCTCGAAAAAGTAAGCGAACCTCTGACGTGAAGTCTACCTATGTAAACGAAAGATGGAGGTGTGAGATTTGTGAGATTGCGAAACTTTAAACTAGCTACATGTCCCTCACGTGAAATGCATCGACAATATACTGACAATTTAAAAAAAAACATTCGAAGCTGCAAGATTGCTGTAGAGTTGTAACGCAAGTGGAAAGCTTCGGGAGAATTGTTAGCAAAAAAATTAAGACAAATGTTATTCAGAACTGCCAGATTTGCAAATGTATGCATTCGCTTTTCCATTAGTGCTAAATGTGGTAATATTGTTTCAGATACAGGTTAGTACTCTGCATTAATCTAGTTTTCTGAGACAATAATCCTGACACTTTGAAAATATTCTCCGAGGAGGATGGAGTTTTCACACAGAACTGTTAGGTATTTTATTCAACGTTGATATCAGAAATATATCCTAGCTTCTAAGTCAAGCTTTTACCGTAGGAACTCATGAAGCGCCTCGCCTGCAAAGTAATGGCATTTGCTTGAAACTATTAGGTTGAGTCGAAAGTCTTGTCGTAATCAGTTCGCGAGCATAAAACAGAAGGACTGAAAGCAGATGTGGACCATTCTCAGCGGCTCGAAAGCGTTGGACTTTAGCTACAAGAGAATTGGTTTCGCTCCACGAAAGCTTGCATACATAGATCCAGAAATATTTAATTTTAAAAAGAAGTGTCAAAATACCTGAAATTTAGTTTTCTCAGTATCTGTCGGATTTTTGGTCGAATCTCCGTAACGTATACAGCATACATAAAGTCAAGCATCTACAGACATGACTATTTTTAAAGTTTGGAACATTCTTCTCCTGACCAAAAATTATGACCTCATGTTCTGAACAACCTTTGTTCATGGATCTAAATCATGAACAAAGGTTGTTGCATTGCCAGATGAACCGAATATAAGAAGCAAGCCGTGGTTCTCCAATAGAGGCGTCTAGTAGCTTTGAAATGGTCGCAAAGTTTCGGCTTGCTGACAGCCACCAACAAAACTGAAGGGGTTTATGCTTCATGTGACTGTTTGGCGCCACCAACATTAGCACAGACGTCTACTTCTAAGAACTTGTTCAAAAATTGGAGTGCTATGACATTCCCCAACCAGGTCATTATCATGCATGACTCTGGCAATGTATTTTAGAACAATGCGTATAAGTACCTCCTGATCAGCTTCGTCATAAGAGCTGCACGAAAATTTTGAGTTAAATGACACAAGGAAAGGTTTTTCTTTCATCAAATAAACCGATTCTACTTCTAGCAGTGAGAGCAGCTGGAAGTGTGGTACATTGTACCGGTCTGCGGAACATGACGGCAATATCTCCATCCAAGGCTACGTCATTGTTAGTATTGGAGGGAAAAAAATTCTTTCAGTGGGTGTGCGCGCCACCCTTCAAAAAAAAACTCTGCCCGAATTTTTTGAAGGAAGCCGCGTTGGGAACTATCTTGTGATCCGTCGTATTCTCGAAACATTGGTCTGTCAAGTCTGTCAAGTATTCTCAAAACAGTGGTCTGTCAAGTCTGTCAAGCAGTTACTTTGGTCATTGTTGAGGAATTATATGGATAGAGAAAAAATTACGCAAAGCGAAGGCACGAAGATTTGACTATTGTGCCTTTTTAATCGATAAAAGCCTAAGGTGTTGGCCATCAGCAGTGAATATCTGGAGCCAGGAGCTTAACTGATTCTAAAGTTGTTTAGTTTGAAAACAAAACCGCAAATTACGACAAGACTTTCGGAGCAACCTAATAGAATCACGACCTGTTGATTTGAAACCCGAAAGAGCACTAGTGCGTTGAGCTGTGAGGCTTGCGCAATTCATTACTTGCGCTCGAAAAAGCTTGCAGGGTAAGTGCACTTTTCGCTAGTGAAGAAAATACGTGAAGAAAGAATAAAATTTTTATCGATCGGCGGAACTAAGCTCGGAGCTGGCCAATTTTAGCAGAAAAAAACAGAACTTAAAATAGAGCTTAGGATGAAAACATTATGAAAACATAAAGTTAATATTAACTATAAGCTCTAATTCCTGATATAGTTTCTGTGTCTGAGAGCTTCCGATATCCAAAGGGAACTAGCTGCACGACAACACCCGGATGTCTGCCTAAGCAGGAGGAGTAATCCAGTTCGAGAGGAAGCGGGGACTGCTGGATTGATCACCGATAACCAGTACTAACAAGATCTGTAGAATGAGGTAACCGCACAATAAATCGCACGCATTTAGCAAAAAAAAAAACAACAGAAGATTAGAAGCGAATGCTGTCTTAAATTCTGGAAGCAGTACGTGCATGATCACCAACCGCTTAAAGTACGGCGGCATTAACGACAAATTTCATACCTGAGTGGTTTTATGAGTCTTACGGTTGCACAGAAAGGACTAACAACCTATGATAAAGCCTTGAAATGAGCTTAAATAAGGTGAAACTTTCAGCCATTTCGCTTGTGACTTATGTAAGCAGATAGGTGTCCTATTAAAGGGTGTACATTGAATTTATGACTAATGTCTCATTTTAGACAGAGTTCATTTGCACTCATAGCCACTGTTAACTAGGGAGGCGACCTTTGCTATTGCTTAACTTACTAGAACAATAATTTATATCACTAATATAAAACTGACTCAAAATTTTAATAAAGCGATGACCTTCTCTTTTACCTAAATCCCTTTTATAATCCCTTCCCTAATCCACGAACTAAAGCTGCCACTATCTGCTCCAAGGCTGCAGCTTTTCAAACCATACTGAGACTATGAATTTTAAATGACTTGATCACAGGTTATATCTGTAGCTAGGAGCAAATTCTATGATAAAGTCGAGTCTAATTCACAGTCGCTGAGCTGTGAGGTGCAAAGCTGCATGCGTTTCGAAGACCATATAGCTCAAACTAGGCTACGAATAAAACATGGTTCATGATAATGAACACTAGAGACAACAGTTTAGCTACTTAAAGCCACAGCCTCACTCCAAATCGTTGTAGAGATTCTAATACAGATAGATTCGACGGATGCTGTTGATCATCATGTTATAGACAATCAGGAGCAAACCTATTAAAAACCTGTTTTTTCAAAAGGTGGAATGTCGAAATTAGTACTGGGCGAGGGCGTTGCGCTCTTATTTGCTCCCATGCTCTCAAATCCTGGTCGAGTCACCTCGCAAACTTATGTAGACCGCCGTAGTTTTAGCACCCGAAATTAACCTCCTCCCGCGCACAGATCAAAGCCAGGAAGTAATGAGGATAGTTCTTTACAATAGGTTTGGACAATTTTAAATGAAAATTATTCTCTTCTCAAAGAACAGGCCAGTGATTTATTCGTAAAACGGCACTGAAGCATGAAAAAGGAGGTAAACCTATATTAGAAAAACTCGTAGGGAAGAATTCTTGGGTTTCAAAAACGGATTTTTCGGACGTTTTTTCAGAATAGCGTTATACATCGTTATAATCGGCGCATCACGAGAGAACAAAATTCGTTTTAATCTCGAGCACAAAATGAGGTGAGACTCTGCCTTTAAGCAACATTCGCATGCATGAGAAAGAGAATAAAGGAAGGGTGGCTCAAGGAGAACCGCCTTGCTAAAAATAGTGGTGGCCTTTGTATCCGTAAACAGGCCCTAGTTCTCATGAGCATATAAGTACACGCACATATCAAGTGCCAATAAATAACAGGACGGGTGTTATTTATTGGTACGCGATCGGATCGCTTCAATATTTCTTTCCGTAGGAGAGGCAAGAACACCACAGAATCTCCTGAGAAAGGATTTTGAACTGGAAATAAGTACATAAGACTCATGTAAATGCAAATCAATGACTTCAACCTCCGCTCAGAGCGGGCCAGCTGGTCAACTCGGGAAACTGGCAGCTTTACTGAGGTCGGCTTAGAAAGCTCGCCAACTCTGAATGGGATATTGGATTAAGTAAGTGCACTACGTAATGAAAATGTGCTTTTCAGCAAATATAGAACGGTACACTGAGTTAATGGACCATGCAGGAGCTGTAGGCGTTTCACCGCTAAACTTGCAGCATCGCTTAGTGCGCATACGGACATCGGGAATGGAGATGCCGCTGTTTCACAGAATTAAGGAGCACAAAAATGAATTACGTAAGTCTTTAGCTTACATCGCCTAGGCAAGTATTGTGGAGTTGAAAAGTCGGCGCAAAGTTGCGAGGTATGTAATTACAGAAATCATTTGGCATGGTGCAAGCTTCCAGTCAGGACCGGCTTCCGGGTAACGGATGAGCATCGGGCATGCGCTGCAGTTGGTTTGGGGACACCTTTTCCTCTTATTTGTGCAAATACACTCAATACAACTTTGCATCGACTTGTCATCAACCCAACTATAAAGGAGGGCATGCTTTGGCATCGTAAAATCTGCGTTTAACCGAGATTGTGAGCAGAAAAAACTCCGAAAGCTTCCTCCATATCGGCGACAAACTCTAAAGCATATATGGAACACGAATACGTGGCCATAACTAAAGAACTCGTACCTGTCCTAGAGCTAGCGGATTCGATCCAGCCGCATCTATCCCCGGGTAGTGCCTGACTTCCATCAGCTACGTGTCATGTGGTAGCGCTCAACAAAACTCTAGCAGTGTGAGCTAGTTCGAGCTTTGCCGGACTTTGCTCTGTCTCGTCCAGCCTTTTGAATTTTTTTCCATAGACGAAGAGGCGTAAAAGATTAGTCGAAATATTCTTGCTTTCTCGAAATGTGCCTGATATACCAAAAGTACCACTCTTGCTTCCGACTTATCAGCCTTAAGAAGAATTGGCAACAGACTACTTTCACTCACAATGTCACTGGTTTAACATCTTATGGAAGTATACTTTACTAGTACATATATGTAGACAAATCTTTAAGCATAGGTGGGATGCTTAAAGGTAGCACCCAGGGAGAAAATAGTTATGAGATCTTTGCATTTTCTGTACCCCGGCCATGAGAACCCTCCAAAGCCAAAACTAGAGAGCACAAAAGTAAAAATTCACCTAGGAAATGCCGATAACGTGCTTGTCGCACTTGTCCAAGTTACGAGGGTGAGCGAACGAGTTGTCCGCAGACAATACATCGGTAGGTAAAGCTACACGACTCCTCAGCTCACCCCCTTAGTTTGAGTAATCACGACAAACGCGTTTTCGGCATTTTCCTGGTGAGTTGTTTTAACTTTTGCGCTTTCTAGCTTTGCTTAGACAAGGCGTACGGCTAGGATATCAAAAAGCAAAAATCTCAAAACCGGTTTTTCCGTGAATGCTGCTTTTAAACAACTCAAACTGAAGAATATAGTTACGTGGGTAAGCATTAGAGAACTTTCGCCTGACAATCCTCTCTTAATACAGTTCACAGACGGCACATTCGTGGAGATAGGTGTCAAGCCATGAAGTATTAACAACCTTTGCTCAAAAGCGTAACTATAGTGCCGTTACATTTGAATTACAAGATATTATTCGAGAGTTACTATTCAGTCATACTGCTACCTCT
>KN549202.1:944182-954459 GCA_000797555.1 Oesophagostomum dentatum | reverse complement strand
CTAGTGCGATCCACAAATTAATTTCTTAATGAGGCATAACATTTCTTTCAGAAAATTCCTTCCAACGTCCCTCTTGAGGTATAACATATGAGTAGGAAGTATCGTTTGTCTCACTTCCACAGCTCTCGCTCTGTGCGAAATGGTCCTGAAGCGATGTAATTCGCGAAGCGTTTCTAGCCGCGCCGCATTTCTTTTCCCTACAATCTCTCGTCCGCTTCCCCCTCTGAGGAGAGCGCGGCGCGTCCCGGAAAAGCCAGCGGTGGGTGTCACCTTTTCACGGAAGGAGAGCTGTAAAGATGAGACAGACAGTAGTGAGCAACACTACATGCAAAAGGAACGGAACATCAGGATTAGTAAAACTTCATACCGCAATGAGAATTGTAGATTTGCTGCGAAAATGAAGGCTTATTTGCGACTACATTTGTATTTGGTGTCATGTGCGAATTTACCACTCCTTTTAAACATAGTATTTGATTTAATTAGTTATGTTTTTGAAGTCGTTGCCGTGTGATATCACCATTCCCAGAGTCTGATAATATGATTCTTTGTGGAATGATTGAACAACTTCTTCGGTTTTTTTTCGCTTAGTTTTTTTAAAATCACTTTACATGATTCTCCAACAAGTATTATACTAGAGCCTTTGCAATCAGGGCTCGGCGTAGCTGTTCTTCAGGGCAAGCTAAACTTCGAACGATATGAGATTTTAAAAGAAGCTTCGTATCAGGAATAAACGGAGGTAAGGTTTTAACAAACGAAAAATGTAAGGAAACACCACATGGATTTAAAAATGAGTAAAGCAGAGGTGTCAGAAATTGATCTCATGTCAAAAAATTTATTAAAAACACAGAAGATTCCTCAAAAACCTCATATCAAGATTCAACAGGTTGAAACAAAGCCTACAATCAACGAAACTTGCGTTGACGAGATTGCATCCTCTGTTCGTTCGCCGTGGGCGCCCTCTTCTTAAGCGAACGGTTGTACCCACCTGACTGCTGCCAGAGTTACATTTTCGAAAACAAACCAGTTGTTTCAACGATATATTTTCTATGGACTTAGCTCAGGTTCTTCACAACTTTAAAAGGAGACACGAAGATTCGGCTGCTGAAACTTTTGACCACCAACGTTCACCGCGCTCCCCTGACCGCTCGCCTAGAAAGAGGACGCCAACGAGGAACGAACAGGGGGAACGCGTCGAACGTGCACTAGGCCCGCCCATTTTCCCTTATAAATATATTTTTCCTGGCGGAAACTGAAACGTCGGATCAAAATAGTGCCACAGACGCGCACCCATACGTTAAATAATCGTACGAGAAATGACCCTTGAATATACACATACGGAAGACTTTATGACCTTCCTGTGGTCAGGTGTTCCCAGGAAGAAAGTGGGAAGGTGTTCCTCACGTGTTCAAGTGCAGTACATGCTCAAATTTTCTTGCTTCTCTTGGCATACGATTGTATGTAACCATTGTCGCTACTTATCGATGAAACTGCACTTACCAGGTTTTCCTGTTGTTTGAGATATCGTAAAAAAGTGGGAATTTCCCATTAGAAATATCGCGCCCCACTCAGAATGAGAAATTGTGACTCGTTCCCGAGCGCCGGCCGAGAACAGCTGTTTTCTTAGAGCTTTAATGACTTCCATTTGATTTCATTTCCTTGAAGTTATTGCAAAACCTTCAAGTTCTTTACCGCTCATACACAGACTGTACATAGCAGTGAATGGCGGAGCCACGAGCTTTCTTTCACTGATTACCTCCAAGTTCTTCAGTCTCGCATATGACTGCTCCCTTGTGGATGTCTTTTTTCTGTTTCTTTTTTCCTAACCCTCACTTATGCTATCTTCTTCGCCTCCAGCTTTACCTCTTGTTTTGTTACATTTTTCTTCGCATTTCGCTTATTTTCGCTAACGGACGATATAAAAATCGGCTGATTCCACTGAAAATAAGAGAAAATGGGTGGAATAACAGCTAATCTGTAGCTAAATTGGCTTCTTCTCTTCAAAGGTAGCTTCGTAAGTTTTCTCATTTTCAAAAGGGGCTTCATTTTGGGGAATGCTCACAGAAAACTTGATGTCGGACCCTGGTTGTCACTTGTCCATTGTCAGTTACACATTGTCATGATTGAGTATTGCCTCATAAAATCATCGACTAAAATAGCACAGCTGTTCTCTTTTGTAAGAGGAAGAAGAATTCTTCTGAGGCAGCACCCGCGCTCGGAACGCCTTCTGAGTTCTTCATGGACTCTGAAAGATGGATTCAGAAAATGGGTTAAGGTTCAAAAATCTAAGCTCAAAAACTATTCCCAACTGAGGCAATCGCTCGACAAAACTCTCACCTGATCTCACGGACGAGTTGTCCGTTTGATTTCCCACAAAAGTTGAAGCGCTGTAACCACTGGGTATTGTGGGATTGTAAAACCCTTCTATGTCCTCACGCTTGAGACTATATGCGACTCCAGCAGAAAGCGCGGACGAGACAGAAAGCTCGTCCATTAAATCGCGGACGAGTTTTCTATAGCAGTTTTCTCCGTCAGGAATAAATTTTAAGCCGGGAAATTTGAACCTTGTACCATTCTTGAGTCCCTATTCTAGACTTCAAGAAATCAGAAAGCGTTTCGAGCATGGGTGCTTCCTTTAAAGGCAGCACCCACCCTCGGAAGGGTTCCTGAGTTCTCGACTCATTCTGAAAGAGAAACTCAAAAAAGGGGTTGAGGTTCAAATTTTACTCTTGACCAAGAATATCGCTTCAGAAGGCTGGTCCGCGATTTCATGGACGAGTTGTCCACCTACCTTTCCACGCTAGTTAGAGCGCTATAACCCTGGAGATGAGTACAACTGAAAGTCTTTTCCACTTCCTGCCGCTTAAAGCGGTAGACAACCCCAATAGAAAGCGCACGGGGAAATAGAAAATTCGTCCTCGAGATTGTGGACGAGTGTTCTGGGGAGATTTCCTCAGCCAGGAATGGTTTTTGAGCCGAAAAATTTGAACCTTAACCCCTTTTTTGAGTTCTTCTTCCAAAGTCCGTCGAGAACTCAGGAAGGGTTCCGAGCGTGAGTACTGCCTATAAGACCGTTTGCGCCATACATCGACGCCTTTTGATCCAAGCTGAATTTTTGCAGCCGACTCTCGTTTACTGCTTTAATTTTTCTTTGGCAGTTATTCTACAATAAATATGAACCATGTTCAGAAACAAAGAGGAAATTGCACAATTAGCTCTGGCAAAGTGTTTTCTAGACTCTTCGCGTGGACCCTACCCCTACGAGCCACTCAGCCTTAGCAAACGTGTCTGTTAGAAATCAGAAACTTCTTAATAATTGCAAACAATTCTTTACTATACTAGATACGATTTTTGCTGTCATAACTCCGATTAAACGAAAACTGGCGCACTCGCACTCGAATTTTCCGTTGGGGCAACAGCCTATTGTCTACTGGCGGTCCCGTTCGCTAAGGTTAGACAAACAGTGAGGTTTTCCAGCTAAGTTCACACTAACACTTCTGTTTACTACTGAACAGAGGAGTAACTGAAGTCCGAGAGGCCTATGCAGTGAATATGCTGCTGCTTATTTATCTGACGCATAGAAGACAATTAGGATGAAGCACAGGCTAGTTTAGTCATATACTGATGTGAACAGTAATAGAACTTCTTAAAAAGATCAGCATGATAAAAAGAAGTCTAACTGTGTGAGAGTACCAGCGATATCAGAAGAACTACCGAATACCAGCGATATCAGAAGAACTACCATGGCATAACACCTGAGTGGTATAGGCCGAGGAAAACTTTGAAACCTGGGTAAAACGCCGCATTCGTTCAAAACTAGGAATGCAGAACTTATGCTAAAATTCTTTCCTAATTTATAAAACATGAAGCTTATGTAAAAAACCGGCTTTTGTCTCAGACAAAGTAAAACACTAATTTGATCGTGGTTTACAAAATTTTTCAAGGATTTTGTGCAGTGGATAAACACGCTTTCTTTAAAATCAGATCTTCGATAACTAGAAGTTCCTCAACTAAACGCGTTATATCTAGAGCTAACGAAAATCCAAGGCGATTTTTTTTTATAAACTGAGCGGGGAGTGATTCTTTAAGACTAACGAAGAAGTTCTCTATTCCAAAAAGCTGCCTAAATTTTTGAAAATGATGAAGGGATATCTGAGGTCTCAAAAACCTGATCACTTTGACTTGTTAGGTGTCCTTGTTGCTATTCTGTTTTTTTCCTGTAAAATGAATTGTTTGTTTGTTTTGCGTCTTTTTTGAATGGTTTGTTTGTTTGTTTGTTTTTTTCTTCGGAGCAATTATAATTCACAGTTTCATATCAGACAGGTTTCCTGTCTAAAAAAAATATCAGATGTCAAATATGAAAACTTCTGACTCATCTAATTGTGGTACTCTATGTAAGTTCTATCTACACAAAAGTTACTGAAAAACTGGTCTTTGTGCAAGTGCAGAACACTCATAGTCAGAGGGTTCGAGTTCAGACAAATGCCGGGCTTTTTCGAGCAAACTCAGTTGCATTTGAGTTTCGGTAGTTTGAGTTATGTGCATTTTGAAAAATCGGGAATTTCTATTTGTGACTAACCAATCTGGTCATCATACCAGAATCCAATCCGCTTTAGCGAGTCTTGGCAACACCAGCCCACTATCGACTCGACATTAAATTTATTTACTGTCCAGTATCGAACTTATAAAATTAAACAGATCCCATCATGGCTCGGCATTTGCAAAGCACATTTTCACAGAATGCTGCTTTATCATCTCGGCTTTTTTGCGTCTTGCGTCCGGAAAGCGTCATCGATTGAATATGAAGTAGTTGGAGCGCCGTATCGACAGCGTGCTAGGTCACAGAATCTGCAAGCGCTGATTCTTTTTCTGCTAGTAGTGGAGCGTTTCTTGCTTTACACAGAGGCTATTTACTAGTTATTTGTCCTTTCAACTGTTGTCCCTTGCACCGCGTTCCCGCCACATTCACACAGCCCTCATTGATTGCTAACTGCTGCAACCGGTAATTTTCAGAGGCGAACTTCAAGTTGTTCGTTTTACAACAGGCAAAGAGCCTTTATTAGTGAGAGTATTAAAATGCGCTGTTGGTACCCTGTCATTCCACTTACCACTCTCATATCCGTGTAAGTAGTACTTTCCAAAGTAATTGTGCTTCAAAGATTACTCTATTTCTAGGTGTTTTTCCGCTTCTGATGATTCCGAGTACATTCCTACAGGTCTTCCCCCTTTGGATGTCACCTTCAGCGGCGGCAAGAAGGTAATTTGATTCTAAAAATTGTTGAAGGCGGCGCGTCCTCTGCTCGTGTACTTGTGGAACTAGTTCCATGAAACTAGTTATCACTGTCATTATTCATTTCATCATTTAAAAGAATATCAGTTGTAGAATAGTGGAGGTACAACTGAGCTGGCATCTCACGTAAATTTCAGAGCTTTGTTTCACGAAAGTCAAAGATTTATCAAAAGATCATAGACGAAATCCTATCCGTGCCAAAGACATGCGAAGAGCGATTTAGGCGAATTGTGGAGGTTTTAACCGTGTAGAATGGAACATTGTTGCAAAGAAAAATATCGAGAAAAATTCTGGTGAGAAAAGGGGTGGGCAGAAAGTAAGTAGCAGTGGAAAATCGCTATAGAACTTGCAGATTCGGTCAAACCTCGATCAAACAAATCTAAAAAAGTGTCAAAATGTGCAGAATTTCATTCAGAAGTGGTGTCATAAGAGGAAATGAAGAAATGCTACACTACGACTCGAGACAATAAAAAAGCTGTCACAGAAAACTAATGACTGCAGACTCAGCATTTGACGCAAAGAGGGTTGACCGCCCGATTTAAACCCACTGGATTTTGAAACTGCAATTGTTTTGTGATGTAATAACGCACGTTCCCTTATTTTCATTGCATCTTGAGGCCAGTAAAATGTTTGGAAGAAAGCCACCATGTGGCGAGCCGAGAAAACATGGACGGTGGAGCTTCTTCATCAGCTTTCCGAAATTGAGTCGCTATAGCTAGCGATCATATTTTATTTTTATGTTAACCGTAGTGTTTGTAGGCACGGTAAGATTCATACGAATTTTTCTTAAACCTAAGATAATTGCAGAGATGGTAATTCTGCATTCTAATTCCTAGTATGTTCCTTGATGGCTTCTTTATGGGTGAATAAGTACTCTTCTTCTTAGAACACTGGTTGAGTGTGAGCTTTCAGTTTAATCGCTTGTTGAACTGCCGATGTTGCTCCTATGACTCCGCACGTGAATAAGCGCACTGGTGCTGATCAATGTAAGGTTTGCGCACAGATCCTATGAATCATCTGCATCATACTGCTACCGTTTTCTCACATAGACATCCCATTTCTGCAGTGCAGTGACTCACCAATCAACTGAAAATGCGCAATACCCACACTGTCTTTTTGAAAAATGACGCCATGTCGGCGATGTTGCGCTTTTTTGCATCGCCTCCGAGTATGTCGCTTAAAAACTAGAGAAAATAAATAATTGTTACTTCTCTGTGACCAGCAGCAGGGATGTGCTCAAGAAAAAATTTTACTTGCGAAAATTATAGATCGTAAATCGTAAACCATAAAAATAAGACCGTAAATCGTAAATCGTAACATAGTGAACTACTACTCTCATCCATGCAATACTTTGTATTCCGTCTCCTTCTGAATTCCTTACCCAAAGAATACAATGTTCAAGTTCTCGCCCTTCTTGTTCAAACAAAACTCCCGCATGACTATATCAAGTAGTTATGCAAGGAAATAAATGACCAGGTATGCTTCATTGACTGCTACTGGCACTGTAATGAGCCCAAGTGTGGAAGAATAATGGAAAATACAGTGAGAAGAGTGGATCAAAAGCGCAGTAGGATTCGAATACGTCGAATATCATCAAGAAGATAAACCAGTAAAAGGGGGCGGTTCATGTCAAACCACGCTGACACAGTGATTTTAGCTGTAAACCCGGGGGTCAGGCCATTTTGTGGAGAAACTGCAATTTCCTTCAATATTCTCGACCATTAGATGTGCACATAAATCATTGGCAACTAATTAGACCGAAATAGCTACGCGGCTCTCAACCTGTGCAATTTTGGCCCTGTACCTCTTTCGTCTTCCACATGCCTATTTCGTACCCCAGCCTGTCAGACATTCCACAGTGCATGTGGGTTGCACAGCAAGAATGAACTCAGGATCTTAAGGTGAAAGGGTTTCGCCCTACAGCTGCGCAATGACATCCTAGGCTCGTTATTATAAGTGGTGGTAAATTCAGCAATAGAAAAACTTTCAAATTCAGGGGAAGTAGCGAGAGTGCAAATCTATTCTGCAACAATCCATTTGATGTACGAGCACTTCGAGACAAAATATGAAGAGTAGCAAAAATTAAAAATATGCGTTGGATCGCGATTTTTAACGAAATTTTGGCGGCTTTTACGGAATATGTTAATCGTAGAAAACGGCCGGAAATCGTAGATCGTGATTACTACATATCTGATCAGCAGGCGATGACCTATCTAGCCGTGCCTTTTATTGACACATCAGAGCAAATAACTCACACAAATTTTACGGTCGTAATTACCTCAGTTCTTCCAGATACGCCGAAGGTGATATCACATCTCATTAACTAAGCCCTAAACGGCTCGCTGCAGTACACCTTCCGAACATTTTATCATCTTTAATGCAGAAATTTAACCAATTTTTCGCATAAATATATCAGCAAAATGGTATTACACGTATAGATTCTGCTGATCGTAGCTATATAATTTTGGCGATTTTTTTTCCTGAAACTGAAATGAGTTATAAGGATTCGACACAAAAAAACGCGACATCGCCGACTTCGCATCGTTTTTCTAAGCGACAGTGCAGGAATTGTACACATGAATCTTGCTGCTTTGTATTTATAGTTAATCGGAAATTATGTGCGCCATCGTGCGTATCGAAACAAGCAAATAAATATCAAAACCTCGGTCTCATCTTGATACCATCGTTTATGAAAGTTCAACTCTTTACCGATAAAATTGTAAAATTGGGCACAAATTTACTTTCACTTTGTGAATGAGTGTAGAGCGGAAGCTTGTAGGAAAACGTCCCCTAATTTTTGATCAGCTCATCTTTTTGTGACATTCATACGATATAATGGAAGACCAGATATGCATGACGCTGACGATTTATCTTATCTACACGAATGAACGAAGAACACTCTGAAGACTACGGCGCCGGTGCCGCCCATATAACATAAAGAAACGGGGGCCTTTCAGAAACATACCTAGAAAAACCCCGCATCAGAAAGGGTACTGACTAGGCACCCGCGCCACAGAATAGCAGTTGCGTGGAACCACAGCAACCAAAGAACTCTCGTGAAGAGTTTGTTTTCCCCAAAAAAGGCGGCCTTCCCGCCCCACACGAAAAATTTCGTGCATGGGTCCAAAAATTGCATCGTTCAAAAATCAGTGCAGAATGAGGGGACCATCCTTCATTTCCATGCTATTCAACGTTCAGGTATATAGAAACTGCTAAACATGGCCGTGCGCCTACTTGCCCGTCACGTCAGTTACCCATTTACCCGCTCGGAAATTTCGAATATCTTTGAGCTCTCAGCAAAAAAACTGAACTGATTCAAAATTATTTGCAGAAATTTCACTGACGTTTGCCTCCCCAAGTCCGAGATATCTCAATGTCATCATGGAGCGTTTGCGCTTTTGCGCTTCAGAGTAACAGAATCAATTTTATTAGGTCGTTCGGAAAGTATCTGCTGAAAATTCCAGATTCCAAAGTTCAGATTTTTCTAAATGTTCTGGAAGTCTACAGGAAATACTGTAAGGCCCTACCCTCTTGTATGCGCGCAACATATGTATCTGACTTCCTCTTCCTTGCTTATTTCACTCATATTCGACCTATTCGTCTCCTCGTATTCGAAGCGTACTCCTTTCCGAGTTCATCCGGCCACTCCTCTACTGAAGCTTGTCTAAACTACGTGAAGGATTTGGCCTGCCGAAGCCCCTTCTGAGCAGTCTGTGTCTGTGCTTAATTCCAACGCTTCAAAGCAGGAAACAAGAACTCGAAGATGAGCTCCGATGTGGTCGACCGACTGCGATGTCGTTAGATGAAATAAAGAAACTGGCAGTGGATAGTGGTTAGTGTCCTTATATAGCATTTCCATAGAGATTTCAAGAACACTCCAGCAAAAATCTGGACTATTGCGAAATTTTCGGTAGATGCTTTCCGAACGAGCAAATATATCTAGCATAGCTGCCGCATCGTGTCATGGCATTGAAGATCATAAATATAGCAGTAAGTAGGGCGCATGCCAAGTCCAAACCGTAGCAACAGTTGATTTCCTGTAACGGCAATGGTAAAATTCCAAAATTTCCAAAAATGGCAACAACTCCACATCATCCTCTCACCGCGAAAATACATGGTTTATGACCAGCAAAAAAAAACAGTATCTTTCCAACAACGGCAAATGAGCCTTTTTTGGTAGGCGCGTGTGATTTTTCGGTATAGCAGCGTTGTCGCAGTTTTCTGACAATGATGAAATCAGTTGGAAATAGCGCTCAGCATGCTGAATTTTGCGAAATTGCCTAATTAATAATGATTGATGTGTGAACAATGTTTAGCTTTGCCCTTTACTGATGTGCATTCGCTTTCTTTTATAATGTTATGAAAGTGTTAGTACTGCAAGAATGAAATAACAGATGTTCGCATACCCTAAACAGGCTTGCATATGCAACAGTTTTTTCCCTATTTTTAAAAAAATCTTTCAGGCCAATCGTGGAAATGAACTATCTCCTACTGCTACATCGGAAAAACCCTCGTTGAACTGGACTGCATCTCCAGAGGGACTTTACACCGTCATAATGATAGGTGCGGATAATTATTACTTCCAAAAATGTACGAAAATCTAAACTTGCTGAGTTATATGATATGGCCATCGAATTTTCTTCAACGAAGGGAGAGGGCGGGGGGCTCTCGGCCTTTGGAGGAGAATGCCCTCCAGATAGCGTGCGCCCCAAAGTTATGTTTACAGCTGCTGCAGGTCACTTCACGCTTTTGCAATCTCATTTAACGTCCAACCAAGTAAGGAAAGAATGTTCAGGTGTGGAGACAAGAAGCTAAATAAATTTGTAAAGTTGTTGAAATTTACCTCGTTCGAAAACTTTATTTACTCAAGAAAAATTAGCTTCTAACACTGCAAAAGCTTGATTTTCTTATAAATTCAAAATTGACTCAAAGATTTGCCTTTTCGGGCCGTATAAGATTAAATTTTTTAATTCAATTATAGGTTTTTTTT
>KN549202.1:904066-915955 GCA_000797555.1 Oesophagostomum dentatum | reverse complement strand
CTCTGTGGTTGTAGATTACCGCAGTACTCACCTGATTTTTGGTAAAGAGGTTCCCTTCCTGTTCGACAGCTGTCTGTGATTTTTGCACAGCGAACGAGATACAGTATATGGAGAAAGCAAGCATTGCACAGATGACAACGTTTGCTATTACACGTAATGTGAACTGTAGGCAACGAAAATTCGACCCAAGTGAAACACGACAATCGGCAATTGACTCCTAAACAGGGCTAATAGCAATGGATAAAATATGGAAATAAAAAAGAAATAAGACTAGCTCACCCTCAACTTAATTACAATCGCCATCACGGTATTGCTGGCCGTCTCTTGATTACCGATGGTATAATCCCAACCAGTGAAAACACGCCAGTTGAATATGTACTGTTCCGCCTTACTTCCTGACAACTTGGACATTCGCGCATTGGCGGCCATCCTGGAAATCAGAAGCATTACTGAAGTTTACTTGTTTACTCAAATCTAATCATTATGAGTTCATTAGATTCTGAACTGAGCAGTATCAAAACAAGCTAAGTGGTGGTTATTACTACTACATTATATCAGAGAGATTTTTTAGATATGACCTCTGAGAAAGTGAACCGCCTTCACGAACTCTTGCACATTCAGATCCTTATAACAAAATAATAATTTTCAGTGTGTATGTAGAATAAGAAACTTCTTGAAAAGATGACAAAGCTATAGCCAGCAAAAATTCGCAGTATTTTTAAATAATTTCAGGAAGCGGTAAAACAGCTGAGATGAAACTTTTGAGATTTTTTCACTTATATCAGAACCATCTTATTCGATTTTTTTTCATGAGTTCTCCAAAATATTGTCATAATGCTTTTATAGATTTCTGTTTAACGTTTCCTCTACTGTGTATGTCTGATTAGTCTACATTTTGTACTGATGCACCCTTCTGACTTATCAGATAAAGACACAGATAGAGATATAGGCAGAGACATGCTTCTTCCTACAAATAGATATATTGTGAGTACACTGAGATCCACCGCCTTAGAGCAACAAGAAAAAAATCCAATAAATGTAATTTTTCAAAAATACATACATAAATAACTAGAAAGTGATCGCTAGAAAGTTTAAGATTGCTCAGAGCTCGTCGTTAAAAATACTCCAAATTAAATCTCACTAGGGTACTTAGGGTGCTAGGGAAATTACGAAGTGTAACATAGTTTGTTATTTAAATCGATGATAACGAAGGGCTGGCGATGGTGCTTTTCTTAATAATTTTTTGATTTACTCGATTTGAGCTGTAAGAGTATCTAACTGTTGCTATTAACGGATACAGCTAGAACTCGATACGCTACTTACAGCGTCTTTGTGTACATATTTTGGTTTCCCCGTCCCCCCTGTTTTGCAGTACAACTACATATTTATAATGAAAGAAAGTAACATCTCCAGCATGAAAGAGTTGTGTCAACAATGCCAATCTACTAAACAGTTGTGTTGTCATTATTTTAAACAATTTTGAAGATGTAGAAACGAAATGCCCTTTGGCGTTATTCGGCGCCGTACAGTGTTCACACGGTATGTGGATCGGGATCTTACTATAGAAACCGCATAGTTGCATAGCTATTACCAAAAACTTGTTATCCTTCATTTTGTCACATTCTGGGGTCTCCACAGCTAAAGAAACTGGAATGCTTCTTAATTAAGAGGTGATATATAATATATATCCAAAGCTTGATTTTAAAAATGTTTTGACGGCAGTAACAGTATGGAAGCCTAGAGTGTCTTATGATAGCCAGCTTTTTGCATAAATGCGGGGTGTACAAAATGTCCACGCATTCTATGATGTCCTAAGCTTATACTTCTTCGCGTCTTCCACAGTCAGGGCGCTGCACTAGCTGGAAAAATTCATCTTCCTCTTCTAAATCCCCACAAAAATAGTCACCTTGGCGTAGAAGACCTCCATGAGACCCACCGTTGACTCTCCGATGCATTTAATGGTTATTCCCGCAAAAAAAGAGGTTAATGCTTTAATGACAATCAAGAAAACAACAAAATATGTGGAGTTGAGAACTCCCCACAGTCGAAACACCGCTCAGAATTCATACAATGATGTTCACAGAAGAAACTGACAAAAAAATTTCGGCCAGCTCCGCCAGCTGAAGTCTAAATCCCGCTCTCGGTTTGTAAATGGCTACTAAGTCGTGCAGGATCTTTTTCCAACACCAGCTGCACCCTGCCCACAGTCGAAATATGACAAAACAAGGATGTAGGATAGAGAGAAGGTGAAAGCAGCGATAAGAAGGATACGTATGACCAACGATCTGCTTAGATTCCGGATACCTTCTCGAATGTCTACTAATCTAAAGCAGCTGTAAGCACAAATAAAGTAATCAATTGATAAATAGTATGAAAAACACGTATTTTCCTATCAAAAGCAGTTGCATTAAAAATTGCTGTTCCGTGAAGATAAATGAGCGACCAAGGTATCCCAGATAGCCGTTAAGCAGCTGTCTCAATTAATGACAAAGGACCAAGCTGTGATCTTGTAATTGAGATGCTTCTCTTCGATTTTCTCAGACAAAGCATTTGCAAGCTTCGCTGATTCCGTTCCAGTTAAGCATATCATTTGTGAAGCCGTGAAAAACACATATCAGTGAAAAATTAAACACGAAAATGAAGCAAAATTAAAGAGGACCTATTCAGAGATACCAAGAGATCGAGAATAAAAATAGAGAAGAGTAGCTCGAATAAATAAAGATGGTCCTTTCACGTTTCTGCTTGATCGACACAGGTTCAGTGAAGGAAATGAAGGAAACACAATCAAATGGCGGAAAAAGCAAATGTTTTCACGAACAGCGATGTTCACGTACATATTTTTCACAACAGCTTACGTCTGTAAAAAAGGGAGGTATCTTTTGAACATTACTTCCGAATCAAAATTACTTTCGTAGAGCATTTTTTCGTCCTCAGGACCAATTAACATTTCGTTTCTTCGCTTCTTTGTAAGACTCCTAAAGAAGACTTAAGATCTTTGAGCTCATGGCTTAAATCAACAAAGGCTTTCTAGATTTTAAGTAAACAAGCTCAACCCTTCTTATCCTCCTCTTTTTACTGGTTCTGCTCTTTGGGAAGGACGAAAGGTCAAAACGTCAAATAGAATAAAACTTTGCATTAGCACGCTGTTATCCGGCAGCAAAAAGCTCTACTGGAAAGAGATTCCAGTGGTTTTAAACATCCCAAGGAAAATCCACACATACAGCAGATGCTCAGAATTTCCGTAATGTGCCTACGCCTAGAGAAACCGAATAAGAGCTGCAGTGGTCCCTCTCTACGCAACACAAGGAGGAAGCCTAAATGTCCATTCGGTTTTGCAAAGATCTGCGAAGTCCACAAGGAACGAACAGCTCGTCTATCTTCTTAACCTGGACAAACATGTTTACGGCATTTTCTCGGTGAATTGTAGACTGTGTACTATCTTATTTCGGCTTTGGACAAACTCTGTGAAAGTTATATTAGAAATTCAAAAATCTAAAAATTCCTTTTTCGTGGTTGCTGCCTTTAAGATAGAGGGGAAGATGTGGAGGAAAGAAAAACTTTACCATGCTAAAAAAGAGAAATACAAATAAATCACTTCAGACTTCCGCCCTTCGCAAACCGGAGAGTGAAAAAGTGAAAGAGCTCAGAAATTAGGCGAATACAAAATAATAAAGCGAGCAAGCGAACAACAGTAATTTACGAAGTTGAGCTTATTAAGAAGAAAAGAAATGAATAGAAAAAAGAAAGGAGACTCACTTTCTTAGAATTGCGAAAAAACTATAGGCAAATATAAAAATTGTGACGAGAAAATATGCCAGTGGAAGTGGATATTTCTGGCCAAGAAATTCATCATCTGAGTAATACCCATAGAATAACGGTGAGTATCGAAGGTAACCCTGAAACAACAGCAAAATTATCATATTAGACGGTTGTTTCGTATGACAATCGAAAACAAAGCTGTAAATTACATTGACCAGCTTCAAGAAACAGCTTGAACTAAAAAGTGCACGAACATATCACTCCCTCAAGAAACCTCTTAATCAGGGCTAAATCTGTGAAAACTAACGAACTACAAAATGCTGAAAAAAATACAGGGTTATGGACCACCATTCTTTGCAGGTTTCTTGTACGACCGCTAACACCTCCGCCTACTCCAAGAAGTGGTCTCGAATTAATTACTTCGCAGCTTCGAATGTTTCGAATAAACACTTTTTTCCTGGACAACTGATACGAAAAAATCAAAATATAAGAAGCGTTTCTAGGTGCATTCAGTTTACATATCGCTAATGGTTAATAAGGCTGACCAATCAGAAAGATACAACTGTTATATGGCAGTAAAAAAATTCGGTGGTTGGAATTGCTCGAACATTCTGAGAAGCAGGTATATCTGGTTAACAAGTTAAACAGCAGTAATAATTGTCTTTTCTATGCCTGGAATAATCCTACGTAAGAGTACTCAAGGGCATTTCATATTCAGAGATGCATTGGTCTTCAGCCTTAAAATATCTGATTTCTGAATCGCCTATAATTTAGTTCAGTGAAGGAGCTAGCCATGCCATTCCCAAATAGATTCAGAAGATATTCATAGCTTGGAAGAGTACTCACATCGTAATGCCAAACAACAGCTATTTCATCAGCGTGTATCCGCTCATTATAAGGAATCTCCTTCCGTGTTTCGGTTCGATTCCGCCGAGCCTCGTCCGCCGCAGCGTCAGCCAAAGCCTAAGTGATCAATCAGTCAGCCCAGCTCTATCCGAGCAAGCTTCACGTGTCATCCAGCTGTCATTGTACCTTGTACAATGCCAGAGGGGAACGTTGAACAATTTGTCAGTCCGTACTCACCTCTGGTAGTACAACAAGCGCCACAATAATTAACGTTATAATCACATTCACAAAGACGATCCATCGGAGAAATGTGAAGTAGGACGAGACGACGGAACCAAAGTGACCTCAAACATTATGAATTTACGTGTGGCATAGACATCTGTTTATGTAAAACACGGGTTAATACCCTACGGGGCACTAAAAAATTGACGATGACGTATAGCCTAGCAGACGTCAAGCTGACTGGAGGATTACATTTTTAGCATGGTAGACGACAACCCACTTTCTATACGTTTGATTTTTCCCTCCCATGGTATCAAGTACGTTTTGAAATTCGAGAAACTCCTTTTCATTACACGCATCCGTTTTCGTAGCTCTTCCATGTAGAGATGCGTCCGAGACACACGCGATTCGTGTTGTTCGAGATATTTCTGAGCTAATCTGGAAAAGAGGTTTACCACAGAAATTTAATTTCAAAACTAACAGAAATGCGCTTTGTAAAAGCGCTTCTGCAAAAAGCTAACGAAGAACTTGCTTGAGAGTTCGCTTCTTCCTTGACATGCTCCATGACTGACATCTCAATTTGCCTATAACCTCTTTCTTTTGCCGAATTCGCTCTAAGAGTGCCTGAAAGTCTCAAATTTAGATCACATGCATTCGCTTCACATAAAAATTCAGAGAAGTTTAAAGCGGGAAGCTGAAATTTTTTTGTTAGCTTAACACAACATTCAAATAGTATGATGCTCATCTCTCTGAGAATACGAGGAGAATAGCAGCGTTGCACTGAATGCAAACCTTATAGATTGTTGTTCAAATGGTATTTTAAGGTAATTTACAAATTTTTATTCTGGCACAGTTTCGAGCACTGATTTCAAAGCTGTTTTTCATAGCTGTAAAAATTACATTGAATTTCACTATTGC
This sequence comes from Oesophagostomum dentatum, assembly GCA_000797555.1. NCBI lineage: Eukaryota > Metazoa > Nematoda > Chromadorea > Rhabditida > Strongylidae > Oesophagostomum > Oesophagostomum dentatum. The sequence goes on along the minus strand of KN549202.1, from coordinate 910,210 downwards.
AAATGAAGTTTTCCCAAGAAATGAGTTCGTCATCCATTGCGCAGTATGCGGCGAAGCTGGGACTGCGAGTCTTACACCTGGCAAATTTTTTAGGATATACGCTTAGTTAAAGTTTTTCATCTATCAACTGCTACTTGCATCAGCACATGCAAATGTTCATAACGAAGAAAAACTTCAAATATTCTGAAAGCAGATTTAAAATATGCGCTCGAATCTGCTTGTGCTGTTTAGTTTCGCTAGAGTTCGGCTGCTTGGTCAACCGATCTTGCGCTGATATACTCGAATGTTTCATGACGGTCAAAAATTGCTGAGCCCATATAAATGTGCCTAGAGATTAATCAAAGGATAATAATGGACGGCACTCATACTATAAACAGAATTACATGTGAGATAAGCGAATAAGGAAGATTTATAAAACTTTGCACCCTAGACTAATTGAATTTCAAACAGAACAGAGAAAAATTCCCGGAGGCGGTATGTCTAGAAACTGAACGTTTTGTAGAAAAATTTTTGATAGCTCGCCCCTTCCCTTGTCATATCGATAATCTCAAATATGATTACTTATGATAACCTGAATGCTTAAATGGGAAGAATGTGTATATGGGAAATAATGGAGAGAAATCTTTTTTTTGTTACTCGGTAAGCGCCTAAGTTCACTCTTGGTTTGCATTGCTCGAGATGGTGGGAGGTTTGATAAAATGAATCACACAGACGATTGAGACGATATAAGCAAAATTCAAAAAATGGACTGGCTACTTTTGAAATAACATTAACTACTACATTAAAACGGAATTGATAGCGGTAACACCCGCTAATGTTAAATACAAGGAACACGTTTTCGCTGCCAAAACTAAGAGCGCTGTAGATTCTGATAGGAGTCAAAACAGTGGGGTGGACGGTTTCTGGGAATAAGGAAGAGAAAACAATATTATCAACAGATTTGTCTTCACCTGTCTTGTGAGAGGTTTCCCGTCTTCTTCTGCCTCATCCTTGTGGTCCGATTTGCCGAGAAACGCATCGCTTTCACTGAAAAAAAAACTACCTTTCATTGAGAAATTTGTTGCCTAGTTTTGCTGGTATAACTATGCCTAATATTTCCGCTCGCTGATATTGAATTGCTTAAAAAATGAGCTCCAGGTTCTTGTAAAAATGGCTACTGCCTCTACTCTGTTTTGGTCACTGGTCAGCTATCCGATCTTGCCATAAAACACTATCACGAAAACACACACAACGGCTCTGGTTGTAATTGGCTCAGCTGCTGCAGCGGGTCTCACTCTGGAATCGCGATCTTGGTCGCCGACGGTGTAAAACGTAACGTAGTCTCATTAACATGACACGTGTTAAGGCTTGTATGAGACAGTGCTTTTTATTGATCGACGAGAATTCCTCTTGAGTTACTCAGTAAGGAAACAATTTGGGCAATAGAGTTGACAGAGAGGGGTACTACGCAAGGTAAACATGACAGGTCCGAGAAAAAAAGAAGAGCATCTGTTTCACGGTGAAAACAACTAGGGTTCGAAGATTCTAAAAAACCACGTTGTGAACCTCCTGCCTGATAAAAAGTAAACGAACACTGTTTCCTTGCAACGATCCTGAGCCCTAAAGAGTTATCCTTTACTTTTTGCCGAATTTGAAACTCCTCGACAAGTATAAGATCCACCAATTTCCTGTCATGTTCTGCTGATAAAACAACCCAGCAACTCTCAGGATATGCATTACCAGGGGGGGGTATTTGCAAAACATCAACGGATAGGAGAATCAATGTAGAATCGTCAAAACAATCAACTAGAGAATCAAACTGCTCACTCTGCAACTTGCTCTTCGGTAATGGTCGGCTCCACACTGCCCCTGTGCGGGTCAGACATCGAGCGTCCAATTCGCCGCACTACCGTATTCTTACGGAATACGGTAATCAAATCGTGAAATACAGATGCCCGTCGCTGTACCATAGGATGCGAGGCGAGGCCTTGCGGCAGGCACTCCATCTCATCCTGGCCAGGCATCTTGCACGCTAACGGTTATAAAATAGCGAAAATAGTGAACTGCAGAGAATATAGTGCAAATTCACATGTCAGACCCATTCATTCTCCAAATAGGGAGGGAGGTAGAGTAGGAGGCGGCCAATGCACAGTAAGTGCTGAGGTTTAGGGTCGTTCTAGCGGAAATACAGTGGAATGGAACGGCCCTGAAGGCACGCGAACAATGCTGGCAGTTTAATGCAATTGATAGCTGGTGATATGACGGGCCGCCACGCCCACAGCGCTCTTCCATCATTCCATGGACTCACGTCGGATCCCGTCGACGCCCGCAGGAGCACCCTCGGTCGGACGGATTGGCTGGAGCCGAAACGTGGACGAGCTCGAATTCCCTGCGCCAAATCAGGGAATGCGACTCAAGCTATAGCATCCTCTTAAGCGATTTATTTTTGTCCTGCATTAATGAAATCCTCTCCGAAATAACGAGATGTTTTCATTCACTAGTGGAAGTGGCTGTGAGTTCAGAAATAGCAAAACACCAAGACTACTGAAAACTCTTACTATGAATATTTTCTAGAAAAGTCGATTTATTTGTGTTAATGAGACATGACGTCTTCTTCGAAAGCACTATCGTTTAGCGGTAAAACTTACGTAACGGAAGGCCCCCTTCAAATAGAGCCATTTATATGAAGCGTTCTCATAAGGAAAATTTTTAACGTCGTATAGCAACATCCTCCTCAAGTTCTGGCAATCTCTGGGCACTTCAAAGTTCTGTGGTTGAAATTAGTAGCTGAGAGTAAAGTTCTTTCCAGGAAAGGCTAACGAGTATACATACTTAAGCTACAAGCCTTCCCAACCAACATTTGCAACACCCAACCTTTGCATCTAAAGACATATGCAACAATTCTAGTAGAAGGTGCATTTGCTATGAAATACTGGTAACCAATACAAGCGAAATTTTCTGACAAAAATAAAACGCCGACTTTCAAAAGGAAAATAAATTTTAGGTTCCTAGAAAGAAGAAAAATCGCAAAAGAATGGGTTATCGAGGATGTGTAGGGCTTTTGAGAGCTCTTGTCATCATGAGAAGCAAAGACGAAGATGAAGATTGCGTATTCTAGCCTAGGATTTATTGCATCTGCAGATACATATAATGATGATTAGCATAAGGTACGTAAGGTAATCTACAATTGGCGAAGATTCTAACGATCCTAAAATTGTGGATGTCCCTGTATTCGTCTTGCACTCAACCTTACGTTCTATAACACTGCTTAATATTGACAATCACGAAAATACTCTTTCTTAGAAGCTTGAGTGTAACCATCTTTATCGCTTGAATCTGCCCCTTCTTCAGCAGATAATTAGCTTATTAAAAATATCGCTTAGTAAGATATGCTTTCTGCATCTCAACAGTTTAAGTTTAAAGTGACTGAATTTCACGGCAGACGGCTTTCGAATTAATCGAGTGCATTTCGTAATGGATTTCGGTAGAATTCATCCACTGTGCCGAAACTTGTAAGCTTTAAAGGCTAATTCAAAATAATGGAGCGGAAAGCACACGAATGAATTTATTAAGAATTACAAAATTGAGGAAAGAATTATAATCAAACGTGAAACTGCTGCCGAAATTAGTAGAGGCATCCTGGAAGCACCCATTCCAAAGGTAAATTCTACGGGGAAAATATTTTACATAGGCGACCAAAGGATGGATTTGTGAATTTAGCGACTTGCGAACTGCAATAGCAATAACTGAGAATCAGGCAGAGTTCTACCGCAGCTTTTACATCAAAAAACGTCGCAGCTAACTTTCTTCTGATTGTATGCAGGGCAAAGTTGGCATTGTAGCTAATGGCCACTATTTTCTCTGCTTTACACTAAATCTTTTCTTACAAACGTAGAAGAATTTTGCCATGACATGCTGAGCAGCTAAAGCATGTCTAAAATATCAGCTCTGTCAGACTAGCGGAGTTCTAAGTACATCTACCATTTTTGCCAAAATGTAAGCTATGTAGAAGCAGGAGCACATAGTCTCCATGTCATTTCCTCCAAAAAAATATTCGAGGGCATAGGAATGCGATGCATTTCTTCTATGGCCTATACAGAGCTAAAAATGGTTAACTGAGCATATTAAAACGGCGTTAATTTGGCTCAAAATGATCTTCTTTCAGATGAGCTCCAGCAGCATGCAGCAACATCAAAGGTTAACAAATTTTTAATGTGCCCCGAAAATGGATATTTCGAAGTCCACGTCCACCTTGGATCAAGGTCCCCTGAGTTCACTTCTGCCTCATCCTAACTGCATGCTGCTAGTCAGCCTACTTTATGATTTACAGTCTTTCCTCTCTGCCGTGGTAACCACGGTTACAGCCGCTGCCAACCAATCAGAACGCGCTTGACAGAATTCGCGGTAAAAACTATAATGAATGTAGGACCATTTTCTTGATTTACGCGTCCATTATATTTTAGCGCCGGATGATGTCCAAAGCTCGCTCTATTCACTGACTACTCAGCTTCACTGTAAAGCTTTTATCCTAATAGTATTTCAGAGACACCAAACGACAGGCGCATTAAAAATGGCCAGAATTACGTAAATGGCATGCTGGTTAGATGGTAGCAGAACTTGATATCGCGAGGAATTTATACGCGACAACGGCCTTTGCCCTTTTATAATTACTTTTATGTTGCTGCAAATCAAAATGTTCCAGTCAATTTTCTATTAGTGACAAAATTTAACGACGGAAAACCAGGCAATGGGAAGATATACTCTAGCCTGGCTGGGATTCATGAAAATTTTATTCGGATAACCAAATTCGCATTTTGTCTTCACTGAGAATGACTGGAATAAGTATTGACTCCGTAATCGGTGATTGTTTTTATCTGATAAGCAAACCTTAAAAAACAATGCTTCATTCTAAATCGTTTGTTGCTAGCTCAGACTATTGTTTTAATTTGCCGAAAGTTTCATGAATCCCAGCCCAGGATGCCCGCAAGTGATTAAAGACACTTAAGTAAAGAAAATTCGCCATAGCTGGGATTGTATTTTAGAAATAGATCAAGTAATTTCCTTAAAACATCCACCTAGCTCCTTTCATAAATTATTAGAGCTAAACTCAAAAAACTGAGCCCAAAACGAATTCCTTAAAAACTTTCCATGAAACGCAGGGCTGTAATAAATTCTAGGAAGGCAAATTTATGCGAAACTTTTTTTCAGTCACTCTGACAAATTTTCCAAGTTTTCAAACGAAGGGTGAGATTTGGAGAACTACATTACGGTTTATCAAATTCATATTGATGCAAAGTTCTAAAATTCGTCAGAGCTGAAGATAATCCTTACAAAAACATAGCATGCAATTTCTCAATAATACTTGCATACTAGCAGATTCGTCAAACATTTCTCTTTATTTCCCGTTAATATTAATAAAATGGAATAAATTTCCAGCTACATTATCTCTGCATAGGCGGGGTAACATAAAAAAGTGGCACTGGTGCTCTTTTACTCAAAAATGCTACAAAGCCATAACACACAGGAGCGCTAAATAACACCACTGCTGACCAAGGACATAATATTTAACTCCTGAAATTGGAATGCCATGTTCGGGTTTTCAGAGCGATGAGCTTTTCCCATAATCCTGTCATAAATAACAAGTGATGTAACACTGGAGTTACTCTGTTAGACAGTTCTGGCTTAAAATAGCGCCGAAATATCCGAGTACTCTTCAGATACTAGCTATCACTCGTGTCGCTTACCCACTGACACTCCTCACGACACGCACATATCCCTTTCGCCAACTTCGCGGATCCATCATTTTTGTGGTAAACAAAAAACATAACAGGTACACTCCCAGCCACAAACACCCCACATATCGATGAGTCTAACGTCTCACAGAATTTCGGAGTTTTTTGCCTGCAAAATATAATATTTTAGGTAAGTATCGCACCTCATCTAGATGCATTTCTGTTTCTCTACAAGAAACATCAACATACATCTTTGAAAATTCGTTACCAGTTAGTTAAAATACTGAATTTTGGAGCCTTCGTTGATTATGTAAAAGCGAAAAGCGAAAGCATCTCAATTTCAGAGAAAAATGAAGGGTTATTGAAGACATACGCACTTGATAAATTGGTGAAGCACCTAACCGTTTAGTTTCAGGGCAGTACCAACACCAGA
>KN549202.1:876017-897505 GCA_000797555.1 Oesophagostomum dentatum | reverse complement strand
ACACTGAATGATTCTGCGTAAAACAAGTTTCAAAGCATATGCAATGTTACCCTCCTACCACAATCAGTTTTTTAAAATACATTGCATAGAAATAATCAATTAGAAAAAACCGCACGAACTTTTTTGGTTGCCTAATATTTGGTCGCTCGAGAATTTCTATGAAAATCAGTAAACTTTAATAAGGGCTTCATAATGTGTGAAAAGAAAGAAAGAATGTATTCCTAAAAGTCTGGATACCATATATCCCTCTTCACCAAGATGAACAGCAAACATGAGCCAAACTTTACCAAACAAAACCAGATCATTACGACTTGCTGATGTAAATATCAAAACCTCAAACTGAACTATTGCCTTTTGTTTTATTTTTAGCAGAGCTTCTTTAACAATAAGCAACTCCTGCATGAGGAGCTGTTTGCTTAATTTTAAAAACAACTCTCTCTTACAGTGCTTGGTTACTAGTACCCTCTTAAGAGGAATGCATGTTCTCCTTGATTGAGAGTTAGGATTTTGAACGCTTTCTATGGCGTCGATTTGTGCACGACGAACATTGCCGATGAGAGGCAAAGGCCTCATTTATCATCGGCATTTGCCGACGGACATTAAGGAACAGCGGAAGATGTGTGGCCTGGCATGTTTCTGGATCGACTTCTTGCAGTCTCGTGCACTTGATCCCCCGCGAAAAAAAATGTCCGAAGACTGGCATAACCTAGCAATCCAAGCTGAAGCAGTGTAGAGTCCAAAAAAGCTTTTGAAGAAACTATTTGCTTTAGATGGAGGTAAGCTAGGACCAATAGAAGTGAAAATAAGTGGGCATGCCTGGTTACATACCCATATTTAAGGATTTTCCAAAAAAAATTAGCGATCTGCGAAAAAAGTTAGACCATTATCTTAGTTAATGTCAAAAGCCATTTCCTAATGGTTCTTTGCATGTTCACTTAGGCTCTGCATCCCTCTGGAACACCCTTTGCCAGACGGCTGCACCGCGAGATGTGCAGAACAAGGTTTTTCCGGAAATGGGCCCTCTTAACGCTGTCCATGTCACGGTTGAGGTAACTCGAACCGACAGGCTAAAGGCCGCGCACTAACGCCTCGATTCCAGAACGACTCCTCAAGGGGCACATTATGGTTCACACGCAAAAGTCGTATTAGCCTTGTGCATAGGCAATAGAAAGATTGATGCCTACAAAATTCGAAGCCAAAAAGTTTTATGATGACCTTAAGCTACCTACTGCTACTATGGCGAATTTCATAGCATCTCGATTTGACAAGGAAGCAGTGGAATTACCTATACACCGTTCATCAGCGGTTCGAATAAGTTCACTTACTATATTTGGAGATGTGTCAGATCATTTAGATTTGTCGGGTCATGACTTCAGTAAACGTAACAAAGAGCTAAAAAAAACAAAATTCAAACGCGAAATCTGCTTAAGCATATTAACTTCTGCAGAAATATGGCATACAGAGACCGACAATGCCCATTTTCATTTAATCGCGTACCTAGACACAGCGATTAATAAACCCACAGAAAAAATTAAGCTACACTAAATAAAAAGATTGAGGCATTTACGAGATTACAGTAGATGCAGTGGCTTCAGCAGGGGAAATCTAGGAACATGAATCGAACTAATCAGCAGTAATGCCCTGGTACAATTCTTGTGAACCGATGTATTTGCAGGAGGACGTCAACCAACGCCATAGCCCAGGAAAACAGAGGCAAATGGTTACAAATTTAAAGCATTTCTCTTTTCGCATATGCGCCCTGCAGTATTTAGTTTGCATAAATACTGAGGGATATGCAGAGCTGGAGCTGGTTCTATTTAGCTGAATCTGACTTTTTAAAATGCTGAGCGGAATTTTTTCCTCTACAGCATTTCTTCCAACCTCATTTTTTCCGGTCATCTAGATTAGCATTTCATTAAAATGGACCCAATCCAACAATGTTTCATACTAATCATATTATAGGGAAGTCCGCAGAAAAATGGACAAATTTTTCCTCATGAGAAACGGTCCGTAGCAGCTGAGCTAGTGACGTCAAGAAAATCAAATTAACTTTTTCGAGAGTATGTTGCATTGCAATGTGGGTGGAACATTTACCCCTTAGATATCAGACGAACTGAAATCTGCCCAGAAATTTAGCTGGTGAACAAAAACCAACTTTTTAAGTGCCTCAGTCAGCAAAAATAAGACTGAGGTATGATGAAGAACACAGAGCAACCGGTAATTGCAATCAATAAGAAAAGTGAAAAACACCATTTTTAGACGTTGCTTTATTTTTTTGCATTCTTTCTTCCTGAACTAAGGCTACTAACTTGCACGCGCTAAATTATTCATCATTTAGAAAAACTTTACAGGTTAACATATAACGGATAAAGGATCGAAAGTACGAATTCTACCTTTCGATCGCCATTTCCATTCTTACGTCTCATCTTGTAGCATGTTTTTTGAAAGGAGTGTTTCAACGAAACGTACGGAAAAAAACATTGCCAAGTTCTTCTTACTTCATTCACTCCCTGGACGATTTCGCAGGCTTTTCAAGCATTTCTAAAAGCTTTCAAAATAGAAATGTCAAAGAACTGGTTGTCCTCAGCTAAGGGATTCTGACAACTACCGTCCTGAGAGTTCAGCTGCAGTTCATAGTAAAATACAGACGTCTAACTTAGTCGAAGATTTCCAAATTGCTATGATATTTAGAAGATGGATAACGCTCAAATCACCTTGAAAATGACAGGATCAAAGTTGGTTTAAAATGTATTTTAGGAGATGTACAGAGATTTTAGATGCAAGAGATTTAAGAGATGCCGATAAAATTTCTAGGATAACGATGACCCTTTACGCATTAAAGGCTATATATCACCAGAATTTGACTGGTGAGTTTTTTGAACGGTACTATCGACAAAGACTAGCTCTACAGCTATACACAGTAGTAAGCTCAAAAATCCGAGAAGGTCAGATACATTCTGTCGCTCCTCTGCAATCATGGTGACCCTATTGCTAAGTCTCTCTTAATCATGACTTAAGGTAACGATGGGCGCATCTAAAGGATGATGAATGCTTTTCAAGAAACTATGGATTTATATATTAAATAGAACAGAACTTCCTGATTCTGAATATGTTTTTCACTAATTTTTGAGCCTTTGAAACTCATTTGAAGAGGATTATGATGAGGCGACGGAAAAAACACAAAAACGCAGAAAACTTTGCATTTAACCAAAAAGCAGCGTTGGTATAGCAGGAAGTTTGACTCAGCGTACCCATACCAGACGACGATAGTTTCAAGCAGAAAAATGATCCCACTTTCCAGTAAACTTGGGCTACAGTTAGGGGGAAAAGTAGATCGCTGTCCCGACTGCTCGGTTTTTGGTGGGGGAGAGAACTCAATGTTGAGCCTTTGGAGCAGGTAGCAGAAAAGTCGTTTCTTCTCAGATAATCTCAGAAATCTGCTCTCGAAAAATTTTTTGCATAACGGCCATATGAAAGCCTGGTCCTCAAGTAACAGAAACTGGAAAAACACAGAAAAGCTAAATTATCGAAGAAGATTTAGAATTTTATTACCGTACTAAAACATAGATCTTTACAACAGGGTTTGCCAGCAGTTCCACTTGAAAAGCTCAAGAACAGAATTCTGGCGAAGCGCTGTTTTTAGTTAAGCATATTACAACAAATCACTCTGCACTTTTCACGAAATCAGGCGGAAGCGCCACTTTCTTTCGGAGCAGCTGAGACTTCTCTAAAGATCAAATTTGAAACGATGTTGCCTATGGACTTACGGTTTGAAATGCTCGAGAAATATTTAGTGTGCCTTTCTTACAGAAAATCTCTATAAGGTGGTCAGACATGCAGGAGAATATGCAAATATGTCATTGACATTAATCCTTTAGTTTTTAAATCCTATAGGTGCGATAGTAATATAGAATAGCAAATTTTAAAGTACTATTGCAACCTAATGAGTTGCCTGAAGACTCGTTGTAAGAAGATTAGTCAAATGAACCCCTTCAACTGGCCTTAACAGACGTTTAAGCATAACACTTGAGGAACACACCGTCTGTTTGCTATTAAAAAACACTATTTCCTGGTGACGCAGGCATGATCACGAACCTGATATACACGAAAAGCAAAAAAAATCACCAGATATCTATCAGGTGCTGCCACATGAGAAGCGAGTTCTTGCAGTTGTATGCATTATCTTCATGCTGCTTGGCCCTTCTCACGCAATCTCGTCACACAAGCTGCGATTTGGCCTTTGTTTTTCCCGGCAAGTAGTTAAACATTCTGTACTAAATTGGGACAAGTCTCGAAATCACTCACAACGCCTGGCGTGAGGCGATTCCAAAAAGAGAACGTGTCAAACCCCCAGTGATTGGGTGCGAAGTGAGGTCGTCATAAATTTCGGCCGCGCTGGTCGCGCGTTTACGGATCGCTCGAGCGCCTTTCTTAATTGAAACGTTGCCAAATCAGGAAATTACGCCAGGATTAATGCTGGAGCGAGCATGTCGTGACCGGTGATTCACGGTCTAGTCGGTTCGGCTGTGAAGTGCACCGCTAACCAAACATCGTAGAAGTCATGCTTACTGCTAGTTTGCAAGGGATTCAACGCCCTCACCTACCGGAAAAGAAAAGACGAAAAACTGTAAGTTAAGAATAACTTGCTTGTGAAATAGATGATGAAGTAAGCTGAAGTCGCTGTGGGACGGTTGTAGGCTCGCGCCAGCCATTTGTGGAATCTATGCTCTGGGATGATGTTCAGGGCGATTTTGACAACTAGGGGCGTAACTTCGTTTGGCGAGTACACACGCACATCAAATCACATCCGTATGGACGGTTATCCATTTACTGCACACTTCTTTCTTCTGAACCAGTCAGTCCAATCATACCTGATTATCAGAAAATCTCTAATGGGAATGCTACGAACAACCTACAGCTGAGTTCTACTCAAAAGTGAAGCAAAAAGTATGTTTTTACTCTAAATTCCTGCTTCTGCGGAGTTTTGGTACCCCTGTAATCTATTTGTGTTTTCCACAAGTCCTGAATACGGATAAGAAAGCCCCGCGTAGCAATAGCGGAACTTCCTGGTCAGGAAGCATCCCCTGCAAGCCCGCCTACCGTAACGATCCCCATTCTCGGCTCCAGCGTACATTTATCCCATCTGGAAACCTCTCCATCCCGGAACAATGGAAGCGGAACGAACGGAAGTTATTTTTGAGTGTGCAAGCGCTGTCAACATTGCTTGCAATAAGTCATCCGACCAAATCGCAGACATGGAGGTGCGTCGAAAAGCTGCGTGGGTAGTTTGGCGCCGGGTAAATAACCTTTGATTGCCGATGTGGTTATGCTGACAGGAAGTACTGACTGGTTATACAATCGTATAAAGGACTATGGCTGGAAAGTAGTTAAGTTAAGTGGTGGGCTAGGGGGATACCCGCTTTTCAAGGACTGAGTCAGTCACAACAGAAATATAAAATTTTCTGACAACATTAGAATGAGGAACTAAAGCATCATATTATTCAGCAAGAAGACGGACAGAACTTTTTTCAGTACTTTGTTTGATAAACCGTAAATTTATGACGGGATCCTCTCAGGATGCCGAACTGCAAGATTTTCTGAAACACCTTCTTGTAATTACTTATAGTTCTTGTGAAGAACACTTTGTAGATTCTCCAGCGGCCCATCCAGAATGCACACTGAACTCCAAAGGGAGAAGGCGTTTAAAGATAAGGCTTTTGTCTTTCAATCATGGTACCACGTTCCGGTGTCATAGTGTCATAGTCATAGCACATACTTGCCTGATTTACTGGAGGCAAAGAACAGGGCAAGAGTTAGTATGGCCCTTTGAAAAAATTATTATTACCTTTGTTTAGAAGTCCCTATTCCTTCAACATATTCTCTCTTCTCCTCAGACAATAAACGTTACTCACAGTGGTTGGTGGTGTTTGAATGAGTCTTAAGTAATGGCATGAAATCGTGGTAATGTTTTGCTGTAGTAATCTGGGTAACCCTGAATTCTTTTTGACGCCAGTTTAGTAAGATTCAGGCCTATGAAGCAGCAGAAATTTGCCAGGAATTACTTAAATCCATTGAAAATTCGGGTCTGAATAGCGCTTCCCCACAAACATGCGAAAATACCGCATGTCTCAAATTAATTACGTAGTAAAATCGCCAACATTCAACACCACTACGACATTAAAATACGCCGAGAAGCTCGAAAACATAAGTTTAATAAGGGAAACATAGTATACGTTCTTCTACGAACATACTACGATACCGCATAGCAGAAGTGAACAAAATAAAATTCAAAGATCAGCTTATGAATAAAAATTGAGCTTTTATTATGGGAGAATGTAGCAAAGTGTGCTCAAAAATAGGCAAAAGGTGAGCGTAATACTAGAAAGGAGTAAGAGTGGTTAGCTTCAGCGCGAGCCTATAAGCTGAAATACCATCCATTCACCCAGATAGTGCCTCGGTCATCGCAGTTTAGTGTAATTGCGTACCAGCCAGGGCATCGACGATAGCTGGTCGAAGCAGTGAAAACCTCCATGCAGAAATCGTATTTCTCGAACTACGATGTCCCTAAATTTGCGCTGCGACAGTCTGCAGACATAAGTTCCCGAGGATCGGCTGCAGGAGCAGATTTTTGAGACTTGTTGTAAGTACTACAGCAAAAGTTTGACGGTTGAAGTGACAGGAAGTTATTTGAGTTGGCATCTGACACAAGAGTGCACTTTAGCTAGCAAACACGAAAATAAGCTGATAGAATGATAGCAAGGAAAATTCGGAGAAGCTACATTCTTTGCATGAAGTAACGTCCTGACGCGGCTTTACTAATTAAAGGTATGCCCGATAAGAAGAAAATGTTTTACAACTTATTTAGGTATTCAGCACTATCATCAAAATAAAAAGAAAAAATGTGCAGTGAAGAGAATTTTTCACGTTATTTACCCAGAAGTAAGCTTGATAGCGATTTGTAATACAGTAAACAGTAAAGTGTTTGCTCTATCCTTTCATAAGCTTTTGAAATTGACAGAAGAGCGTTAAACATTTATAATAATAAACAGTCTTTCGAGCTCCAAAAAGAGACTAAATACGAGATAGGAGTGATCGAAACAGTAATAGGCCTAATAATTGCGTTTTTTTTTTTGAAAACATACAGTTCACTCCCTATATCAGTTTGTCCGCTTTCAGCTGACCTTATCGCCCCAGCATGTAATGAAAAGGAGAAAATGCCTTGCATTTTTTACGAATTTCGTAAATGAGGACATTTGTCAAGAAATGAACGTGTCAGATTCGTGAATTCTGTCGTGTCCCATTAAATGTAACTATTTGTCAAAACATTCATAGGTAGGTGCTAGTGAAATGGATCTTAGGCTGAAATCACCTAAGCTTTAGTGAGATGAAAAGGAACGAGATAGGAGAAGTAAGTGCTAAATATTCTAGCCGTTGAAGTTATTTCAGTATAACCAAGCACAAGTGGATTATAGGTGATAACAGCGTTCCACTGTGCTAACTTAAGCGAATACCTATTTGGTTGAGGGACTTACATGGAGTGAAGGACTAAAGAAGCTTTGCGCTTTTCGTCTTCATCAACGTTAGTGTTGACTTGCATAAGCTGAGGTGAGAGCGAATCGCAGGTGAGTCGAACGACTTCAACACAAAGCGATCTATCACTGAGTGTCCTTAGAATAACGAGCGGTAGTAGTACTGCGATCAACAGAGCTGCTCGCAAGTCGCCCACGATCAGTGACAATCTGTCGCTTGGCTTATGTCATCTACTGATGGTGATATGTGGTTGCTGATGACAGTTGTGTTGGCTTGACTCCAACTCTAAACATTATTCCACATATTTCCATCGCTTAGCAGATGTCACACACCTAATAATAGAGCTGAGCATAATCGAGGAACAGTGGGATTCAAAAAAAACTGAATCCATAGGGAGTCCCACCGATCTCTCATTCAGCTCAATGATCCCTCATAACTTCTGACATTCAAAGCTCTCGCAAAGAAAACACAGTAAAAAAGCAAAACATTATTTGATAAAGAACTCAGTAATTAATATCTACGGGCACTGTATCTATTATAAATTCTCCTGGCATAAACAGGACTTTCGCGCTCCTAGTCTCAGTAGTACGCAACTACAACTTTCAGTACATGTACTGTACTGTATTACTGTGTATGTATATGTACTGCATATTCGTAATATATGTTCTTAACTTTCTTTCCTTTTCTTCTCCGGAAAAAAGAAGTGTAGTTAACAGGAAATTTCAATCGAACTCCATTTTACTCAACTCTACTGGATTAAGCTCGGGAATTCCCGTTCTGAAATATAAAGGAAGATATCTTCAAAACTAATTTTTAAAGTTTTGTTTTGCATCTGCAGAATGATTTGGCCTGTTCCATATTTTTTACTGATACAGTGGCTAACATTCCAGACAGAGTTATTTTTCTAATTTACTTGATGCCATGAACCTAGGCAGAATTTCGACCATAGTGTTTTAGATGACGATGCATACTATGGCTGTCGAAGTATTCGGAAGAATTTTCTTTCCACCCATTTTTAGCCATCAAGCGTTGTTTAGGCTAAATTTGTGCAGTTTGCTTTAAAGTGAACTTTAGTAGCGAACGGATTTAATACAAAGATAGTCTATAAGCACGTCAATATTTTTATAAAACTTTTATTTTTGCTGCGGTTATTTTGAAAGGTTCCCTATGGAAAGTGCTAATTCATCGCTACTTAGGGAGAGGCTCAAAAACCGATTTTCCACAAGCAAACATATGTTTCTCTATTTGCTCTCAACATATCTTTCTACTCCTGTTAGTGCTCTCAGCAGGAATAGAAAGATCCCTATTGCATAAGCACACCTTAGAAAGACCATAAATACAAGGCAAGAAATGCTAACAGCTCTTGATATGTCCTACTGTTTTTCACAACAGCAGCATACAGCGGTTAGAAGTATATAAGCTAAGGCATGTTTAGATGTTTAGGTCTAGCAGTTTGCTGTATAGTTCAGTACTAAGGCCACCAAGGTACGTAGAACAGTGCCGCTGGTAAAATGGCAAGGGCAAAAGCATAAAATAAGTTCCAAAATTCCTTTCTTCAGACAAGCGTGACATTTCAAATATAACGGCTGATAAGTTAGCGCTGCTGATGCAATTCGTTCACATAAATAACAGTCAAGCAACAGAAGGATCAAACTCAAAGATGCTTCACATTCCAATGTCTAAAAACTCTCAGCATCAATTTTTGCCTGTTCCTTTGTTCAAATAATGCGAAAGTGTGACACCAAACCTAAATGAAAACACACTTAAGGAAGACTTGTATAGTGGAGTAGAAAAGTCGGTGCAAAGTTGTGAGATGTGTGACTACAGAAACCATTAACTGTGGCGCCGGATTCCTCTCAAGGCAGTCTCCCGACAGTAACAGCTCCTGCTGATCATGATCAGTCCTGCTCCACGGCTATTTTAAAGGCGTCTTTCTCCGTGATTTGTATAATCAAACCCAAAACAGCTTTGCACGGACTTTTCACCTCTGCTACATAAATTTTCGGCAAGGTAAACTGCACGTCGTAAGGCACATGTTTCAAGAGACAAATATCCTCATTAGAACTGTTTTAAAAGAAACTTTCAACGACAACTGACGCAATCAATTATCAGATGTAACTTCTTGCAGCATTCCTGCCGAGCTAATTTACATATACATTAAAATAAGGTTTATAGAACATAATAGCAACATTTAGGTAGAATTTAGGCAGGCTTTCGCAAGGTAGGAAATAGTAACTCTTAGTATGCTAACATAGAAATATCTGCTACTGCATTATTAACCAGTTTTTCTTTAACGAAAAATAATACCATCCTAGTATTAACACTTTTCTGAAATTATTGGTGCTTACTGAATAATTTCGTTGGATATGGGGAGGCTAGAATAGAGGAAATCTGTTAAAATATGGATGAAGTTTTGCGAAGATAAGGTACTTGGTAAATTTTTTTGTGATAATGGTCAAACACACAGTTTTCTAGGGCCGCCATTACAAGGCGATTTCCTATTTATCATTTTTTGAGAAATTTTACGTTTAAGGTTGCGCAATTTGAAAATCTAATTCACTAATATAATTTGTTTAAGAGCCCAATTTTGCACTAGAATATGGGGCGTGTTCAATGAATGCTTATGCGAAAACGATTAATACTAGAGCAATTTATCACTCCTTTTGATTAAGATTGCTTAGAGCAAAGCGTAAAGAATAGCAAAGTCGCATAAAGGAAAAAAGATTCTGTGCAGCTCAATGACCTCTTGAAATAAGTTCCATTTATTATAATTAACTCAAGATACTCGCTTATACATTTTAACAACCATCGTTTCATAAAAAAGATCGAAAGACGAGGGTGAGCGTGGTTACTGTATGTACATCGGCTAGGTTCAAGCATTAAACAATCCTCACTATTTTGCAAAGTTTTGACCAGAACTTGTGTATTTCGCAAACCGCTTGCATAAGGCCGTTCTACCAATATTTTTTCTGCTTTTTTGAGAGGAGCTCCCGTTAAGCAGTGAGGAATAATAGAAATCTAACATGTAACTTCTTATTTTCTTTTCAAGTTTAAGCGAGAATTCCAAAAAAAAATTAGTCGTTAGCAAATAGAGAGGAAGAGTCATAACCAAAGAAATTAGGGAAGTGGGCATTCCATACAGTACTTAGAATGCTCCTAGTAAAGCAGACCCAGCAGCAGACTAGTCTTGGTTCATATTTGCAAAATACGTGAACCACATAATCTTTGTTTTTAAGAACTTTTTTAAAAAATACTGAATGCGAACTCTTTAGTATAGGGCACGAAAATGTTCAGGAACCTGCACAGTAGTGTAAATGATCAATTTAAAAGAAATAAGTTTGGTATAGTCTACTTTTCGATAGATCCACCAAGGTTTAGTTTCGTTCAGGCACTAACAGATTAAATTTCTGCAGCGAAACTTAAAAGCACGCGTCTTTGAGCAGAAAAAAAAGCATGTCAATAGGTTTTTTTTTCCTTTTGCAAGACATCTGCTCAGTTGAAATCCATGCGCATCGTTTCGGATTTCGCATAGTAGCAGACGAGTTCGGTCAGGGAGGAGGGACACCAGGAACGGTCGCTCAAGGAAGTACGGTGGCTGCGCCGAGACAATGTATACAAAATGGCTTCGAAAAAGGCTCTGGTTCATTCTTATTGAGCGAATTTTGTATGAGTATGAGACCTGGGGCGATGACGATAAAAATTTTACAAACAGGTATGCAACAAAATAGCAGTATCAAGATGCCTGCATTCAAAAAATATGAATTCTTCTATGAGAGTCGAAGTTCGAAGTGGATTTCACAAAAAATTGCTTCCTCTTCCTTTTTTACAGCCAAAATCTGACACGCAAACGTTCCTGTGAAAAAATGCCGTAGTTCGAAGGACAGTGAAGAAGCAATTTTATAGTTTCTTCGAGAATTCGTTAATGCCTACGGCTTATTTCTACTGTACCATAAAGATGAAAATGAGAACATAACCCTGGTTACCAGCTAGGATTACCCAACAATTACCCTAAATTCGTGGAGAAGAGAAAAATTGACAAATGTTGCTCACTATGCCGGTTTACTAGATTTCGGCTTGCGACTAGATATTGCCCCGCGTGAAGTTTAACGAACACACTTGTAAACTTAAAAGCACATTGTCAGTAGCTGATTACAAAATCTACTACATAGATCTGCATGTTAAGTCTGTCAGAACGTCATAGAACAGAAAAAGCACAGCAAAACAAGGAGTGTTGATCTCTCAATGAGCAGATGGACATGACTGGTTTTTAGAAATGTTTTACAACAGCAGCTAGTGTCAGCCAACAGTAAAAAAGCGAATAGTGAAGAAGCGGAGGACGATATTTTGACATATACTCTGAGATATTTTACTCATCAACGTTTTGGGCTTTAGTGGTTTAAAGCCGGAAACGTTACTGAATAAAGTATTATGAAGCTAAAATATCAAGCTATTCCTAATCTCAGGGATAGTTAGAACGTGTTTTAAGAAAAATAGCTGGCACAGAGGAATGTTACAAAAACCTGAACAGGAAGTAGCTGCAGACAGAACTGTGTTGGCACATCATTTATCTCGCTGGAAGAATGGACTGCTGTTTGACTCTATGGCAGCTTGAGAGAATGCACAATACTGAGCAGTAAGACAACTTTCAGGATACAGTAATAGAGAGCAACTGATAATATTTTCGCTGTAGATAGCAAATCGTAATGTTCATCGATACTGTAACGACTCTGCTTATAGAAATTTTTTAAAGCAGATGTTAGATCAACATTTTTAACGTTATGCTAAGCAGAATATTAAATTCTGTTATCAGCTAGGAAAAAGCAGTGATTTGAGTAAGAAGCTAAGGCGGAAGAAAGAAAATGTATCCAAATTTTTGCCCTCTAATCCTAGAGGTGAACTTAAAGGTGTGTCATCAGAATAGCGTATCTCATATAACAATTTGTTCGCTAACAGTTTGATTCTTGATTACGGTAAGAACGAATACGTTACAGAAAATAGGTGCTTAACCTAGAACAAGCGTACAAAAGGCAGTACGTTGGCAAAATTTCAAAATGATTAAGCATTCAGGATGTGATGATTATCGCCTGTCTTTGAAAAGCACTTCAATATTATCTAAATGTAATTGCGCTGGAGAATATGCGTACTATCACTTGATAATTGCAGGTGGAGGAGTATGTTCGTTGAACTACTGGATGACCAGTAGATATCAAATTGCCTATGATCGACACCCTCGCCTGGGACAAGACGGACATAAAAACTGCTTTTTTCACCAGCCAGTTGTTCGCTCAATAGCAGCGTCTTTGAAATCCGTGACTTTACAGAAATCTAACAGCATAACTCACCCGAATGCGTACAAAATATCAAAAAGCTCATCGTCGAGAGTGAGCTTGGACGACGCGCGATCATCTAGGGATTCGTGCTTGGAGTTGTCGGCCGGAGGGCGATCCGGGGTGGATTTTTCAGTCTGTCGAATGGATGATCCGCGTCTGCCGGCGATTGGCATCGAAGCAAGCGCCGACGGAGCCAACGTGGGCGTGACCGCGTAGCCGAGGTGCGAAACGACGCCGCCGGCACCGCGACCGCCCATACCTCCTGCAGCGACCGTCGCCAGCGAGACGGTATCCTGAAAACGCAATCCGCTCAGAGCACTCATTCCTGTGTAGATAACACGTGGCGCTGCGAAAACGAAACATAGAAAACGAACGAGAATGAAAAAGAAACTTGAAAAAACCCAATCGACATCAAAATTCTCTTCATTTTCGCATTTTACTAATTTGAAATAGGCTCACAGCATGTAAGAAGGCAGAGCCAACGCTGTTTGCTGACTCTGCATGATACTAAGTAGGAAATTGATCAAACTGGTTTAACGATGGCGAGTTGAATCACAGCATTGGCTTACCTTGGAAAGCTCCAAAGCTCGAAGGCATAGATTTGCCCACATGGAGTTATCACTTTAACAGAACTAGTTAATTTTGCTTCAAAGTAAAATACAGCGTTCTCAACCAAAATGCTCTTCTTTTTCTGTAGATAGAGCAGAGAAGCCTCTAAAATCAAATTTGCTTTTTTTCTGTGCACAATGTCCCATTGTGGTATAGCTCCGGTTAGACAGAAATTTAGGCGTTCGCATAGTTTGATTTTTTTATTTAGGTCACTATTTATGGAATGGTCGTTACCGTTTAAACAAGCTTGGTACACCTTTACGATGACGAGAAAGACAAAAATCGCCACATGAAAGAACTGAAGACTAAAATAACCTTTAATGTTTAATGAGGCAACGGTTCGAACAAATCTACATATGGAGCTGTTCGCGTATCGAGGACTGTTTCCGACAGTTTCCCAGCAAGAGAACAAGCTCGACTTAACGTAAAATTACCTTTTAACTGATCTGGGCTCACCTGGTAGTGTGAGACAACTTTAAGTAGCACCACTGCTGCTTGCAAATGGCTCAGTTTTCATGCATGAGCGCAGTACCATTTTCATTCCTCCATGTTTGCAGGGGAACCGTACCTTTCTTACTCCTTTTCAAAATCAAACAACATCTCTAGATAATTTAAATGCTGAGCTTGAATGGATAACCAACTAAACAACTTTCTAACCTATTGTCACAATGTGGTTGGTTGAATGATGATTTCAAATAGAAATATTGGGGGCGCATAGAGTTAAAAAAGCTATTTCTTTAAATTTCGGTGTGGTAGAGAGTGGGAGCTGGTATGTTTCTCAGGTTCCCCGTTCGCTAGTGACATTTTCGCCATTCCTATGTAGCTTAGATTGTTTGAAGCAGCAGTATTCAAAACCTGAGAACAACTTAAAACGCGTTTTCATTGCAGGTGCTGTTTCCGAAAGAAATAGGAAGAGTAAAAAAAGACTTTCGGAAAGCAGTGCATCAATTACAGGCTAACTAAAAAAGCACACTATAGTATTATATACTGGCTATACTAAAGCAGCACTTTGTAGTATGCATGGCTAAAGCGAACCTCATGGACAGCATAAGAAGGTTAAAGTAATAAATTGAAATTGTTGGGTATGCTGACAAAAGCTCGACAGCGAGAAGCTAGAAGGATCACAAGACCAAGTGAAATGCAAGTGTTGAAGTATCATGAGCTGACGAAGTAAAAAAAACAACTAATGATGTTAATGCCGGCTATATTTCACTCTCCGCCTTTATTGCAACATTCAGTAGCTAAGTGTGACAATAAATCAAAAGAAAATATTAGGTAGTTCTAAATGTAAACACTCGCAAGCACATGGGTACAGTGGCATCTAATAATGTACACTCTCCAGCGAGGGATGTGCAGATTTTTTCTGTTTTTTATCTAAGGTTACGCGTTTCTTTTACATCTTCTTAGCTTCCGTTTTGAATCTTCTGTTTCACAATTTCTGCGACAAAAAAGAGAACCTTCAAGAAAATGGGGTAACATGGAGTTACCCTAATACTTTGAGCAAGCAGCTATAATTTCAGGTATCTCTTGTGCTACCCAATTAACAGTGCACACCTGTAGATATACGCAGATATTAGTACTGTTCTACGTTTGGTCAATTAATCTTGGCTGAAACTGGGATGTCCTTGACGTAAAGAAAGAGAAATATACTTGCAGTGATTTTAAGTTCTAATCTTGCACCAGTGTCTTCACTGTTCCTTTCAAATTTACCTAGTGTTGTTGTTGCTGCTGCCTTTCTTGCAACCTTTTACTTTTCCATAGTTCTAAAATTTAGTCTTTTTTCGTCTAGTCTTTTTCGAAAGCCTTTAACACGTTTAACAGTGAAACTCATTCGACTTTATCGAAAGTAAATTCGATAAGAATAGGAACTAAATTTTGATCTTAGCCAAAAGGAATCTGAAACTGAGCCAGAATCAACAGATTAATGGAAGAATGGAGTAAAACAGATGACGGCTACGCTTGTATTGCAACGACGACAATTTTGCGAAATATTTACACGAGAAACAAAACTCATTTTGGAGCCCATGACATATCTCATTGTCCTGGAATTTCTATTGAAGGTTTTTTTGAGCGCAAGGAAACCGACTTGTTGAATTGTAGCATCTTTCATGAACAAAAAAATCCAAGGCAATGTGGCGTATTTGGAAAACAATACACAGAAGCTATGTCAAAGTATACAACATCTAATATAAAAATTGTTTCTGACAAGATTTGGAACGGCAGAATAGCATAATATGCCGGAAAATCGGGGGCGAGCGAAGGCGTTTGTGTATCCGTAATTGTTATGTTCCATTTAGCTTGCTGCTTATAGCGTAATGCATAGGTAGTTAGATTTCGGCTGACAGGACTTTCAGGAGTTAGTTAGGGCCTGCCAAATGGTAAGACTCTTCACCAAGTAATCAAATCTAATGCAAGCACTTTTTCTAGCAACTTGCTGTGAAACAGATGAAGATATGGAGCACGTCAAGAAATATGGAGCAACCAACGAGCAATTCCTTTGACTGATTCAGTCTGGAAGATAAAACCTACAAAGGAATAAGACTACCCTGAACGAATTGACGGAAAATGGGGTAGGATGCCCTTCTTTACTTACTGCTCCGTAGGTTACCGTGTATTAGTTTGGCTATTTGTCACAGGGTAACGAGATCGGCTAGTTAAAGTCTAATGTCTAGAACCTATTCTAATCTATCTTGTGTCAGTGATGACTATTAGTTTCGACTAAACTCTCTCTGGCAAAAATAGTTCAGACATATAATTAAAGAGTGGATAAGAGTAACGTAATATGATAGAATCAGATGATTTTAAAACGACTTGGCAAGTGGCCAACAATATGTGTTTGGCTCCTAAGCCGTTTGGACCCTCTATCGCGCAGAGCAATAAATGCAGGTTGCTGCCGTAGGCCAAAATGGTCAACAGTGCGTGAATATGAGAGCCCACCCATGTGCACTGATTGTTTTTGGACGACACAACTATAAATGTGGTGATCTTCCCCTGCTGCATATCAGTTAACATTTTTCATATTTCTGCAGTGTTTTTCGCCGAATCTTAAACACATGTGGACAACAGAGAAATACAGTTTCTACATCTTCTCCTACACTGTCGTCTGATTTCTCCAGCTATGCATTATGTCTCACCACCTCTAGCCATTTTTGCCAGCTCCGCATAAGCATTAGGGGTGTTATGAACGAGATTTTCTCGTACATGATACTTTGAATGACGATCTAACGATCCTACGGTTCCGTGATCGCCCAGCTTCGATAAATATTAAGTCACTATAAAACTTTGTTGCTTTATAAGCGGGGGCTTACCCTCATACGGGGCACTCCGTACAGGTCTTGCTCATCATCTTTATCTATAACCATGAATACCATGGTTGGGAACTACGGCTGATCGAAGCGCAGAAAAGAGTAGAGGGAATTAAATAGATTGGGAAAGAGAAATAGGTAAAGGGAATGGAAGTAGTTAGGGTTTAGTATTGTTCATCATAAGATTGAGATTTAGGAGTATGATTTCATATTGCAAAGAAATATCGTGTAGGTAATATACCGCCTATAGTTTCATAATAAAGTATCTTTAATACTTGGTGTATGAGGATTCGTACCAATAGCAGTCTTGAACCACCAAAGCTCATTTAGATAGTGATGCTATTCAAAACAAGGAGTTTGGCTGATTCTGAGAAAAAAGAGGCAGTACAAGTGCGTGAACTAAGCACAGCTTTTTCAGCTTATGTTCTACAATTAGTTTTTTTTAACAGCCAGATCAAATTCATTAATAATAGCACAAAAATTTTCACGTTTGATGAAAGTCGCACTCAAAAGTTGAGTGCGACTTTCAAGAAACATGACAATTTTTGTGCTATTATTAATGCCTTTCCAAAATATCTGCTGTCATCGTATAATCTCCACGTAGGACAGGGAAATTCTTCGTTTACTGCTGTTTGTTATTTCTGCAAAAATATTGTCATACAGTGATATAAGTGCCACAGCAAATCATGTGTCAGATTTCGTGCATTAGTCTCGTTTGAACCAAGAGCAAGCAAGGTACCCTAATTTTTCTAAGCAGGTTTTTCACCGAAAAGCGAGGTTAGGGCTCCTCACATCTCATCGAAAGTCATGTTGGTGACTGCGACGTAAACATTCGAGAACCTGGCGGTTAAAAAGCTCAGAGCATCAGCTGATTAACGATGAAAGGACTGCTTGAATTTGCAGTCGGATGTGAACTGCGGCATAGAGAACATAAGAACCTGCGCACATGTGTCAGCAAGTGATCTGCGATGCTTGGACTTTTAGGGACGTCTTCTCTGCCATAACTCTTCAGAACTATACTCCTAAGTGAATTCTTTAAGAATACGGAGTAAATTCCTACCGCAATAAAAATTTTGCTCCCCACAAGGAAGCAAATGGGGCGAAGCCAAAAAAAAATCCTTGCGCAAAAAAATCCTTTACAGATTTCCTTTCCCCTAATTTCAAGTGCAGCAGCAAAAGATTTACTTCTTTTGACTTTTCTTCTGCAGAAGTCATTTACTTTCCCATTATGAAGTGTCTTTTTAGAGGCTTTCACCGGAACATTCAGGCATAGCACATGCTCAAAGTCTATTGAGCATAGAAACATAGAGCCACCTGAATAATGGTACGGCGAATGACAGAGCTGTAGCCCCTCAGAATACCTAATCAAAAACAGTTCCTCTGTGTGAACGCATCCTGCTCGAGAGCTTAGCTATGATAATCTTCCATTTCTGTTCTTTAGCATTATCCATAAGTGCACGGCTTTAGCCCCATGGGAGTTCCTTTTCAACACGTGTACACGCGTCCGTGAGCGGTCGGAGAACGATCGTCCCCAGCGGAACGTCGATGGCCAGCAGTTCGGAGCATTAGCCGTCAAGGCGCGGGGGTGGGACCATGACGGGACCAACGAAAAGGCGGAAAACGCTTTTCAAAAAATGATAAGCAGCTGGAGGAGGGTGTATGTTACAGGTATGGATGTCAACTAGCGGTATAATGTTTCCTCAGATTTTAGACAAAAAATGGAGACAGATCCTTTTTTGCGCTTTCCTTTTTTTTACCATCATCTACATTTATTAGGTGTTAATTTTTATCCTTTTATCACTTGTAAGAATCTTTTAGAACTTTTGATATGCTTCCAAACTTCTTCTAACTTTCTTTGCGTTTTAAAGTTTTAGCATTTTATTGTCTTTTCATGCTTTTTGTTGACTGCTTTGTTATTGTTTATTATTGTCTTTTTCATGCGTGCTTATCCGCATGTAAATAAATGTTAAATTTTAGATGTTATTAAGAGTAGTCTCCCTTTGTCTAATGCAGCAAAGCTCTACTCTTGAACATGTTTGCATCTCCTTACTTTCCACAGCAAAGCGGAAAAAGGGCAGTTTTTAAACCTAACAGCCCTTTCACATTCATGATGATTACTAATTAATTTTTGTTATTATGGTTTCGTTATTATTTTTATTACTTAGCTATGCGTGTTATTGCTGTGTTATTTATTACTGCTGCGAAGGTCTTATTAGCAGAGGAAATTTCCTTAAAGATAGCGTTAAAAATTTCTTGGCCTGTTTTATGCTAGCCATTTGTTTCTATCTAGAAGTTTTGGTTCCAGCGTCAGCGCCCACACAAGTATTGCGGAGTAGATAAACGCGCGAGTCTAGAACTACTCGAACCATGTTAATTTAAAACTCAAATACTATAAAACTTTGACATCATTGAAGAAATACGGTAGGATTACAAGTTTCCTTGTGAATATTCAGATAATCAGTTCAGAAATGCTAAGATCTCTTGGTCAAAACACAATCTCTTTGAATCTCGCTTGAACAGGAGTGTTTGGAGAAGAAAAGTTGTTCTTCGCTGTTCTTGCGTTCATCCAAAAGAAGTTCCGCTAACTCGGCAAAAAAGGGAAATGTCTTAACCACTGCCAAACATGTGAAGGATATTGCTCCAGCCGTCAGGTTATCGGTGAATGCTACCCGATTGACACCTAATTTGTTAAGTGGTAAACAGTGTGCCGCGTCGAGTAAGGGCATCAGGTTGCGCCACTGACCTCTCCGTGTGGCTAACTGGGGAGACCGCGAGGGCGAATTTCGAACCAGACATAGGATCGCTCTAGACTCACGAATGAGTGATGCCTAAGAGGTTTTCCGGCATTTTCTCGTAGAATGGGCATACTGGTGGAAAAGCGACGATGATTCTTATAAAGAACGACTGCTGCGGCTTCCACGGCAATTCATAAAGTTAATTAAGACAAATATGTGGAGGATTTAATTCGTTTCGCTCTTCCGACCACTGCGCTTGCACTCGGACATAAACTTTTTGCTAGTCTTCTGAGCATCTGCTAATGGATTATGAAAGAAGAGAAACAGATTAACCTGCCACATTCATATTGATATCAGAAAAGCTTTTGGAATTCAAAGTAATATCAGCAAAAAGAAAAAAAAACAAAAAAAAAACAAGACGGGCGGTGAAACATGATGATGTCATATATGGTCAGGTTCTTGCAATGCGCCTCACTAGATAATTCACAAAATCAGTTGTTTTTTTTTTCTAAATTGCACATCCAAAGGCTCCGTAAGAAAGTCGCTGATTAAGCTTTGTAACAAAATATCACTGAACAGAGCTAATTTTTGGATTCTGACGTTTATCTCATCGTCATTTTTATTCTTACTTTAAGAAATTTCTTAAAAATTACGAGCAACTTTTGTTCTAGTTTGTCTTGGTTTTCTAATCTTCTATAGACTCAATAAAGAATGGCATTAACGTGATTTAAAAGAAAAAAGATTGCAGATGAGTTCTGAAGCTTTTGAAAACTGCAGCAGTGTTGGAATTGGAAAATCTTCCCTTGCCTAATATGCTTGAACTCATCTTCCTCTTATAGAGTGGTATAGTTTTTCAGCAGTGATGTACTCTGCGTACAGATTCTTTGAAGGCAGCACCCAAGCTAAAACTAGATTTCGAGATTCGGTAGTTTACGAACCCTCGGTGGCTGAATAGCCGAAAGCCAAAATCAGAGCATCGGTAAGCCACCCACAGTCGGGTGAAGCGTTAATGGACCGGGGAGGCCGGTTACGAACGATGAGGGTGAGTCGTCTTGTCAGTGTGCTTTGTACACTAGTTAAAGCGCTATAATCACTGCGTATCGGTGGAGTTGTACGAGTTTTCCATATGCTCGCCTTTGATGAGCAGGCGACTCCAATATAAAGAGCACGAAGAAATGGAAAACACCGGCGAAATCGCGGACGAGTCTTTTGGAACGATTTTCGCGGTCAGGAATAAATTCTGAGCCGACAAAATTCAATCTCAATCTATTTTTGAGCTTTATTTCAGAATCCGTCGAAATTTCAGAAGACGTTTAAAGTATGGCTACTGCTTTTAAGTTCGGTTGAATTAACGAAACAGGACGATACATAAGTGCTACCGTCAACACTGGGCGTAAGGGAAGATATGCAGATATGAAACACAAATGGTTATGTTTTGACCAAATAAGCATAGAATGTTCTGGACCGTCAGTGACATTAATCATTAGTGCTCCCCACCTCCAGGCGGACCTATCCCATATAGTACAACCTCAACACTCAACATCATTTATCAGCTTTGCAGATAGTCGAATGGGCTTGGGAGAGCGAAGAAACAAAGAAGGCGAACCGAAATTCGTTCATTTTCTGCGGGCATAATTTGCCAGGTCATTCTAGGATTCTAGCGGATATTTCTCAATTTAAAAAATTCCAGTGAGTCGCTTGTTTCACTGCAGGGAAGTAGCACAAGTGCTTATAGTTCTCCGCCTCGCAGGTTATTAGGTAGAACTTACATGTCGACCCTTTTTTGACATGCTGGTCAGAGGCCTAGACGCGGTTTGTAACTTATGCATCTGCAACTGCAGCTACCAAAGGTTCCGTTCAACTGTGCTATTTCTCGACTATCAGTTAAAGGTACTACTATAACAGAAGTTCCTGAGATAGACGACGAACGCCCTCTTGATCCTCCACTGCGGAAAAGTCTGCCTGCTATGGGACCGTCA
>KN549202.1:864215-875917 GCA_000797555.1 Oesophagostomum dentatum | reverse complement strand
ATATACAGTGCGTTTCATAATTATATGACACCCCCATTTTTGTGCAGTAACTTTCTATCTCGGCAAGATAGCAGCCCGACGATATTTTTATCTTAATCAGCATGCAAAAAATACCCCCAGAAGCAGATTGCTGTGCATGTAGGGCATATAGTATCTTTTTTATGAATTTTTGAAGATTTTTCGCCTGTTTCATAATTATATGACACCTTTGAACAAATGGCGTTTTTTTGTAAACAGAAAAGCTGAATTTGTTGCATATCCTTGTGGAAGAGTGTGACCAATATCCTTTGATTTCTTTTCCACAGAACTATCTGCATATATCGTATATCGTATCGTATCGTATCGTATATCTGCAACTGCAGCTACCAAAGGTTCCGCTCAACTGTGCTATTTCTCGACTATCAGTTAAAGGTACTACTATAACAGAAGTTCCTGAGATAGACGACGAACTCCCCCTTAATCCTCAACTGCGGAAAAGTCTGCCTACTATAGGACCGTCATCGCATACAAGTACAGTACATCATCATCTTTTAACATAGGAAATATCCGTTGCAGGATGGTTAACTGAAAGTCGAGAACTGGCAAAAACGGTGAACGAAATATTTGATGGAGTCAGATTCAGAGCCAAAATCACTAACCGCTTTCAGGCCTCTGACGACGACAAGAGAAACGAAGCAGAAGTCAAAAGTAAAATTTCAGGTAACGATCTATGACGCAAGCGATTATAAGCGTTTATCATAAATGCCTAAGTCCAAAGATGAAGAAATATGGATTCTTGCAGCGAAACTCTTTCTCAAATGATTCTGGACATTTCGGCCATGTCCATTATCAGCATTGTGAAGGACCAGCGAGATTCACTCAATGTAAAATGAATAATTCCTCCTACCAGGCAGGGCGCTCTTGCTTTTCTAAAACATACATACAGTGCTTTTCAGTATCATAAGATCCCTCCCGAATTCGGGGATATTTGCTCTACAGTAAAGCAATGACATCGCCATCATTACCAGCAGATTCATGCATGCGGCAACCTAGGAATACAAGTTTTCAGCTGAAAAGTTCCATTGCGAAATTTTTCAAAACATTTCCCCCTCTCTCTCAAGCGTTTCAAAATTATAAGACTACCTTTGATAAATCTCTAAATTTCACATATCCGAGAACAAATGACTTCGCAACACTATTTGATAAGCTTTATCATTGCACTAAAACACCTTTCGGATCTGTACCAGATACCAGTTCTTCAGCAGTGGTGGTGCTGCTGCTGGGTAAAATCTCAAGATTTCTAGTTTTTATTCGTCTACCTGAAACTATCTACTTGAAACTGCTGATTTATTATATGATGGTGATAATGTATTTTGGCTCGCAAGGTTTAAGGACTTTCAAATTAATGCGACAGCGAATCTCGTAATGGTTAAGCATAGGCTGTGATATCGCGGTGATGACGTCGCGAGCTCGCCGCATTCTGTTGCGCTTTCATACTTTTTCGCGGTGCGAGCTCGTTTTACCGCGCAGGTAGCTTGGTAAGCGAGCTGCGACAAGAATGATCAGGGTACTGCTTTGTCGAAGACGCATGTTCTCTTCACAATGGATCTTTCAAGATTACTTGTTGCTTTAATGTTCGTTTCTCTCCATCAAGATTACATATTCATACCCAGTGCTTGAAACAGTTAGCAGTTGTAACAGTGAACTCTGAAAGCGCAACGTAGCGTCAGGCCGGAACTTTCGACCACGCCCTCCGGTTGCCGCAGGTTCCTCGCTGCCGCGCTCGCACTAGTCTGAAAGCCCCTTTGGAGGACGTGCTTTCAATGTAAAGTCAAATGCTAGAGAGCTTCCCCCGTGCAGCATGTGACCTACCTCTGCGGCTGAAACTTTAACAAGGAACTGTCTCAGGAAAAGCATTCTGCTATAGTTCCGAAAGAGACTGTACTGCAACGATGGAACTTACCGAATAATACTGGGAATTCGTTTGTAGGAAATTAAAGACTTACCAATGCAAGGTGCTGTAATTTTGAAACGGTTAGAAAATAGGGGGATCGGGGATTTCACACAATGCCTTTTCAGTTGAAAACTTGTATTCCTTGGTTATTCCGCGCTAGCTGTCTGTTGGTGATGATGGTGATATCACTGATTTGCCGTAGAGCCAGCTAACCCCGAAATCTGGGGGGAGGGGGGAGTGGGTGGTAATCTCACGATGTTGAAACGTATTGCATTTAAGTGTTTTAGTAAATTCGGAGACGCAACGCAGCGTTGTTGTCGAATGTGCTCAAATTAGAAAACTCTCTCCTACATTTCGTTGGATTTCAATTACGTGTAATACCTGAAATGGCTAGTAGAGAATGTGCGAATGTAAAAAAAAAAAACAGTTGCTTGCAGGTTTCTTGTCCAATCTGATCTAGTAAAGATGTGAAAAATGTGCTTCTTGGCAATCAAAGATCAATAGCGTGTTTTATAGGTTTTCATGCTAGAAGGTAAGATGCTGAACATGCAAGCACTGAAGTAATTTCTATAGAAGTCTTTTTCCTCTATTCTAACCGTTCCCAGTTGGAATGAAAGAAGAGGTAAAGGAAGGGGTTTTGCTGCCTTCAATGGTTGAGTTTCATATATTTTTTAGACTTTATTAAGCTTCGCTTTACTAATCCCTAATCCTCAAAAACTAACGCCTACAGTTCGAACGTGTTTTGTTATGGTTCTGACGTATCTCTAAATTCATTGTCATTTGCTTGACCTTAATCTCGAAAATAGTTGACCTTATGCTCATGCTCGCTTCGATTTTAGGATGGAACATGTGCGGATACAATTATGCTTTGGTGTAAATGCACGTGCACAGACATAATTTCTTAATTATATGCTGATTAGATATTAACTGTGTGACATTAAATCTGCACATAACTTACTTGGGGTTTTCCGAATTTTTCCTAAGAACCGGTCAGAATCTAGCAGGAATGTTCGCGGCAATGGTTCAATAGCTGGCATAGTTGCTCTACAAAAATGCATGCGGATCACCTCTTCAATGTCTCGACTTTTCTCCGCCTTTTCGACTCTCATTTTGCTTCATTTCTTTCATTTCTGTTTGATATCAAAAAATCCTGTCAAGCAATAAGGTGCATTTGGTCGCAGGAGGCATCCCTTGCTGAAACTCGGTATATGAGCCAATGAATTTTCCTGGTTAAAAAGTCGCGAGATCACAAGGTAGAAGTTAGCTTTCAAGTGTCATCAAATATAGTGCGCCGCAAAACGTTGGGCAGTCCTTCTTCGGCCCTTCTTTATTCTTCTTCGACAAATTAAGAAAAGATTTTTGTGAAAGAAAAGGTGATTTTGGTGTTTTTGGATGGTCACAACGTGGATAAGAATTGCAACAAAAAAGCACAAAGCAAGGTGGGATCTGAGACATAGGTATTTTTGAATGTGCATTGTAGTACAGCAAATTCGCTATCGGGCGCCTATTCGTAGAGCTGTTGAGTATAAAGGCTTTACATCTTTTCGAGTATCTCTTTGAAAATGCCGGATAAAATTATAAATGGAGTACCGCTTCATCTAACAGTAAGTGTAAAAGTAGGTGCATATTTTTAGGTTATGTCAAGAAGATGTCCAATCACTCCAATCACTTCAAGCACAAAAAACTTACGTTTCGGTGAAGATTGAGCTCAACCAAGAGGAGGGAGAAGCTGTCAAGATTTGTTAAGTGGGTTGCGCAAAAAGAATTTTTGGTTTTCCAAGTAAGTAATTTTCAGTGTCGTAACTCTTAAGTGAGAAGATGGATAAGGGGGTTCACAGATGCTTGAGTTTTAAAATGTTGGGGCAGGCTCCAGAAGTGCTACAAATTTAGCCTCATCCGCAACAGTGCTGAAAAGAAATTCAAAATTCTGAGTACGCTCTTTACTGTCAATGATGGGTTACTGGAATTGGAGTCTTTACTTGTGAAAAGAATGACCCATTTAAAGTGTGTCCAGAAAAAACGCCCTGAGATACATGTGTATCAGTGTAGATGCTAGGCGATTTTGTTACCCACATAATAATATATATTGTATTCGTTAAATGAAACGTTGGCAAAAAAGTGATCAAACAGTACGCGAATTTCTCAAGTTTCACTAAATTCTGCAGTGGAGAGAGAACAGGATTTGCAAGTGTCGTCAGCAAGAGTGTATAAAGAGCAAGGTAGACAGGAATTGCTCCTCTCCGAAGTCCTTCGTTTCAGTCATCGGTTATTGCCTTTTTTTGCGCAGCTGTCCTTCCACATTTTGGCGGACAATGACGACGTTTTTTGGCGATTTCTTCTACGCGGCAAGCACAACAGTCGGACTGTTGCTGACGGGTATGATGGAGAGATTGCATTTGCTTACCCTACGCAGTTCTGGAAGATGATAGAGTTGGCTGAAGAACTTGGTCGACGGACCGCTACAGGCATCACGGCAGGTATCATAGCTCGCCCTTGAATTTCCCTTTGAGTCTGCTTAAACGAGTTGAGGTAATGAAACGCTTAGCTAGGCGGATAGACCCATGTATCAGGCACATAATTCCACGCTTTAAAAATATTTTCGTCTTTTCCAACACTCCTATTTCTAGACTGTTTCATTGCTTCTTCATTAGGCTGAGTCGAAAGTTTTGAAACAATGAATTCCACACGCTCTAAATGTGGTAATCTTCGTGGTCACGAAAACGGCTAAACTTTGCTTAAAAAGTACTGATCAACACTGGTATTTAATGGCTTGTTTTCTGCCCAGAAATGTTTGGTAGCTTCAGGGAAAAAATTTTTGAAAAAATATTTCAAATTCGCCAAAAATGAATTCTGCCCGTAACCTTCTTTCTTTTTGGTGAATTTTTTTGTTGTGTGTGAGTCGTGATAAAAAGCCATGTGTATTTTTTTCTGCAACAGAACGTATGGTTGCCATAGCTAATATTAAAAATATTTAACTATATGTGTAATACATACAGTCTGTAAGCCTACCTAAATCTCCGCTTTAATGGACGATATTGAACAACAAAGAGTACCTACGTTACTAGCATTCAGCATTAAAGTTTGGCGCTGTTTTGGTTGCTTCAAAAGTTCGTTAATCTCAAAATAGGGTTCTTTGCGGGGAGGCAAAAATGGCAAAAGAGAAGTTTTTTTCAAGGAATTTTAATATTTTTGTGAAAGCTTTATCGAGTCGGTGCGCACTCCTCAGTCGTACAGTATGTCTATCTTATCTGTCTATATAGTATGCTGTCAAATTCACATCTAGAAAAACGTGAAATTTTTATCAAGTTGGGAAAAGTTTTTTTTTTCAAATTTTTCCCTGAAGCTACAAAATACTTCTCAGCAATAAAATATACCATTGTATAGTACACGATTAATACTATTAGTGATTATAAGCAAAATTTAGCGTGACAAAAATTACCACATCTAGAGCGTGTGAAGTCAATTGCCTCAAAACTTTCTACTTAATCTAATAGATTATGCAGGGACGTCTAGTAGCCTAACAATGAGTGTAGGTGCTGAAGAATCCAACTGGTACCAGATTTGACTTAATTTTTTCTGATATAGGAGGTCTAAGCTTATATCGCAAGGTGAATTTCCCCTAACGTCATACCAAAATGTGTAGGTGTTAGCTTATTCTATAGCTTGCTTTTCGCAGCACATGAAGTTTTCGGGCACGGTTGTTCTGCTCTCATCTGGCCGAGAAGCGAGAACATTTTTGCAACTAAATCTGTTAAAAAAGTTTTACTAAATAACCTTTCATGAGGAAAGAAGTTTCCTCTGATCTACACTTTCGTGGGCTGGAATGGCAAATTGCTGTTCTGGCATCTCGTCGCTATCTTTTCGACGCGATATGTTATTTTTCAAGGTTCACACTGTGGTAAAATATCAGCTTTTCTTCTCATCGCTTCCACAACATAACCATACGTCGTAAGGAAAAATTCCAGATTTTTGCGCAATTTCTGTCATGAAATATATACATCCTAGGATAAGAAACTTTTGCTGGTGATTCTCAGGCAATTTAATCTCCACATTCAGCACTGTGGAAGAGACAGCATTTCTTTTTGAAAATACGAAGTAAAGGCTATGAGGCAACTGTGAGCAAAAAAAAGAAACATTATCTGGCGCAGAGCTGTTAACATTTTCCAACGTTCTTATGTAGTGCTAGTGTACCTACATATTGCCAGCCGTGTTCTCAGGGGCTGTCTTTTTACTACCCGCTGCTTTTTTTTAGAACATTAAATGGTTGTTCGTGGAGAAAACTAGAATTCTAAACGACACATTTCCAGGAATTAAAAAAAGTTCGTACATGTGGAATTTTTCTCCTTGCTCCCTCTTTTGGAGATTACCTATATGTGCGAAACCCTAGCAATAGTAGCAGCCGCAGCAGAATTCGTCCACGATTCGCGGGTTAAACTACGAACGCATGGGTACTGATGCTAAGAAACCACGAGTTCAATGTGATTGCTAGGAAGAAAAGTTTCCTGAATGTTCCATAGCGTGCAATGTTGAATTTTCCCACAAAACTTGTTCATCTCGCTTTACGCTAGTTCAACATACTTTTCTGTGCTGGCAAAGTATTCGGTTAATAGAAAGGTTTGGGATTTTCCCATTGGCGTCGCTTACCGCCTTAAGCTCATGGATATGGAAGGCTCGTACAAATGTAGTCGTATCCAATGGTTATAGCTCTTTTGCTAGTGTGCAAAATGCGCTAACAAGACAACTCGTCCCCACATCCTTCGCAACCAATCCACCGGGTACCCGACGTTTCGGTCTTTTTCTCCGCTATGAGCAGCCTACCGGTGCTCTCACTTTCGCTTTTGGCTATTCAGCCACCGAGAGGTCATAAACTACCTGCGTCTCGAAATCCGTTTCTAGCGTGGGTGCTGCCTTAAAAGCCAAAATTATTCACTTTCGGCAGGCTTTTCTTTTACAAATGCAAGCTGGTCTAAGCATTGAATAAGGTTTTTATAGAAGGAGATTAGCTCTATAAAAAGACGAAATCCTTTGGTTTCAACCATACTTTTTCAAGTTTTAGATAACATTTGCGAAGAAAAGTGCTTTAAAAGTCCTCTGTAAGTCCTGGGCCCGTACCAATCCCTCCACTCAGTCTAGCTTGAGCGGTTGTGTATAAGGTGATCGTACATTTCCGAAAAGTCTTATAAGACGAGCATCGATTTTCTTATCACTGTGATTACTTCTAGCGAAATAACTCAGAGCGTGAAAGTTCATTCCTAGTGATATTCATTTCTCGTCAGACAACCATGAGAGAGGTAGGAAAGACCTGAGACATTATTTCAGCTCTGAAAAAGCCCTTTAATTGTAACCACAAGCATTAGCAAAAGTTTAACAAAAATAGAGCGCAGAGGGACACTGAATGTATCCGCTCTCACTTCGTCAAGGTTCCAACCATCTGCAAAGATGTGGCGGAAAAATAAACCTAAAAGTTCACCGACGCTTGTTCTTTTATACTTACTGTCCAGTAATCAAACTTTCTTGGTGGTGATAATATGCGCTTACATGTTTTCTACACATTCTGACGTAGTATAACACGTTTTCATTAGATCACCTTAAGCTTTTTGTAAGGCGACCGAGGGCAACTTACAACACTCTCCACAACTCTATACACTATTTCGCCGAAGTTCGACTTACAAAAGTTAGCTGGCCTAACTTTCGTGACCTAACTTTCGTACTGGAGGGATGGACATGACTTCGATCAGCAGTCTACCCTTATCCACAGGAGATGAATACATGTGCGATAATAGCACATTTCTGTACGAATGTCCGTTTGGTGAGGTGACCTTAGCGAACGGAGGGATTGGTACGGGCCCTGGACTACTCAGAAAAGCAAAATTCAAATCTCATCGGGAACAAAAGTTGGTTCTGTGTGATTTTAATGCGCAACGATGTGGCAGGATGTGTAAGGTGCGATCAGTAGCTTTGGGCTTATGTAGGTTAGTTTGCACAAGAATTGTTGCAGTAATTTATAGAAACACTACAATATTAAAACAGTAAAAATCAAGCTGAACACACTTGGGAATATCCTTCCAAAAGAGAGCAAAGCTTTAAAAACCGCATGACTTTTATCGCCTAGTTTAGCTTCAAACCATGTGATATTTTCCATAGGCATTACTGACATGTCTTGAAATCAATTAATTACATGTCTGAGTTAAGCGGCTCTTCGAATTTTTGTTCAAATCTTCCATTCAGCACTTCAAACCAGCGGTTCCGCTAATTTCATTTAGCAAAATTCATGGAAAATTTTCGCCGCGTAATGTGCCAGACGAGGATCGACCTCGGTCCAAGCAAACGATGATGGAGCAGCGCAATTTTTGCATAAAACAACAAGGTACGTGCTCTTTTCCAACAGATTCTAGAGCAAGCAGACATCCATCAAGTGTTCTAACAGAAATCAGTAAAGCACAGCTATTTCCTTAGTTCATTTAGCTTATGAGATGCCGCGTAAGGAAACTTGCAAATAGTCATTTATTGTCAAAAGTATCTGAATATTCAGAACCACTTTTCTTCCACGAGTATGCAGAATTTTTAATCTCCCGCTTCTCCGAGGCAAAATTTATTCCGCAATAGTTTTTTACATATACGCATTTGTGCTACACTGAATGGTTTTTTTGCTTTACCGCATTCAAAACTTTCCTTTGAAAACTTCAAGCGTCAGAAAATTTGGGGAAAAGCCATCGAGCGGGTCAATACAAAATCAAACTTGTTGCACGATCAAACTGTTTCATTGTTTTAGGAAATAATCGCGGGACGAAAATTGTTCGTTTTCTTCTTGAAGAAAGGAAAACATGCCGGGACCAGCGCTGGGCATGACTAGTCCCTTTTCACAGGAGGTTTCCTGTAAAGCACAATGCCATGGAGACAATTGCCGACATCCTAAACACTTTCGTACCAAAAATTAAAACAGCTCTTTGTCGTGAGCGCTGCTTCTAAATATGGAGGAAATACTGAAGTATTCGGTTTCTTCCCCATGATCGTTTAAAAAGAATCCAAACTTTCGCTTCAGAGCTTGTTTATGTACATAACAAATTAGGAAAAAACATGTCGGTTGGATGCCCTGATGAAATAGTTAGAGGGTTACATGGCGTAGATGGACAAAGGCTCTTAGTTGAGTGAAACAATTCTTATCAGGGAACCCGTGAACTCGGTGGAACAATATCGAAGGGGACCAACTCAGTTTTATAGTTAGTCGCCCAGGAGAAAAACGCTGAAGTATGAAGGCACTAATTTTTGTTTATTCGAAGATACGACGTTCAGAAGTTCGCTTAATTTTGCTTTTAAAATAACAATTAATTAAACTTTTTTTTGCAAAAGCGTTGTACTGATGTACCGGATAGGTAGAAAAATTGTGTGAAAAAGGTTTTGTACTAGAATTTGCTCTATTTTGCGGAGAATGCTAAATGTCTGGTGATTTTAACACAAAATTAAGCGAATTTTCGAACATAGTAACTTTAGCGAAACAAAAATTAGTGCCTCCAAACTTCAGCGTTTTCTACCGGGCGGTTACCTTTAAAACAGAGCTGGTCCCGGTCGATATTGTTCCACCGAGTTCAAGGGTTTCGCTGGTCAGTTAAAACCTCAGTGCTTGCAGTGATCATATTCATAAGAGCTAAGGCAGAATGTCATATCCACTTACAACTCGTCAGTGCCGCAGCGCACCACTGCAGGTTTATAATGAATGGAGTGTTGACGTAACCATCGTCCACTTACTGCAGCAATACAGTATGACCCTGCTGCATAAAACACCAACATTGGTAACAAATAGGCCAAACAATTTTTTTGCGTTCCGGGTTAAAATTATACTTTGCTTCGCTACCGCATTTCTATCGTCAGATCACAAAAACTTCTTCATATGAAGTGAATATGATAACCAGTAGTGAGAGTGATAACGCGTACTCATTTCTTTGCTGATTTGGAGGTAAATAAATTGAACTAAATCAAAAATATTCACCGCTGCCCTTCTCACACGGAATAGAATCATAAATATGACTCCAGACTCCTGATTTCACTGTTTAAATGCGTACTAGGAAGCGCCTCCGGCTAACTACTATACACGTGGTAGACGACAGGCGAGGAACACCAGCTTAGGAGAAATAGAAAAAAAACGCTTGCATCTTCAAAATGGATTTAATAGCAAGGCGAAAACAGCGTTTCAGCAACACTAACGGTCTTGTTCCCTAGATTTCTTTTAAAATTCGAGCTTATGGAACTGGAATACACGTTAGAGTTCAGCATAAGGGAGGAAAATAATGAAAGAGCTTTCAAAAATCATTTAATAGTATCTAAGGTAATCAGTTCAAATAATGGGGATCTTAAGAGATTTAAAGAAGTATAAGTATTATAGTTAAAATTTTTAAAATTACAAATATGTGTCCTGTATAAATATAAATTATATGCAGAAACTTGTAGGTACCAGTGTGAGTGAACTGGAGACTTGTAAATATTCATGGCTTATAGGTATTACGAAGAAGATTGTTTGTGACTGTCCTGGGGAGTTGATGAAGCTTAACAGTCTTCTATCAACGCCTCTTTAAAACTCTCAAATAAAG
This sequence comes from Oesophagostomum dentatum, assembly GCA_000797555.1. Lineage (NCBI taxonomy): Eukaryota > Metazoa > Nematoda > Chromadorea > Rhabditida > Strongylidae > Oesophagostomum > Oesophagostomum dentatum. The sequence goes on along the minus strand of KN549202.1, from coordinate 865,399 downwards.
AGTACTCCGATGGGCGTGAGTTGACGAACTTTGTAAAAAGAAATCATTTCTTTGTACGTGACGAAATTTCGAAGATTGTGGAAAAATGAACGTAGGAAATATGTACCAGTTTCATAACCACTATGCTATCGCTAGAAAGCTTTTAAAATAAGTTAAGATGAAATACCTGTAAATTTCCGAAAGTATTTCTCTGATACTGAAACAATGCAAAGAATGTCTTCTATGCTTATAAAGTAGCTATCGTAAGGTAATATTTGCCAATGTATCATTTATTGAAGTAAGTTTTCAATTTAATAAGTAGCTCTTTCAATTTCGTCGAAAAAACTGCAAAATAATGAAATAGCTGGGAGGTTCTCCGTGGTGCAGCGTGTTTATTTGTTGGTTCAGATTCTCAAAGTATAGTTAGCTATTTTTGCTTAAAATAACTTAAATGGATCGTATATGTAGCTTGTACTACGGTGCGTCTTTTGCACTATACCATACTACATACTTTCAGTGCGCGTACCACATTTTAAGACTGTTCTTTAGTGTTCGTTGCAGCCGTTAGATAAAGATAAAAATTGCACAGTGAGTTATTTTCGCATTGCTTAAAATCATCATAATTTGCAGCACAACGATCTGGGAAAATATTAGGGAGAAAGAATGAAAAGGAGGCGTAATGCTAGACCATTTCACGCTAGAAGTCTGACAGGATTAGAGAGAACCTATCGCATTCTCCAGAAAATGGTGCTGTCGGATTTTGTCAAGATAGAAGTTTTAGCTTCCTGTTATCTGGCATAATCTCTTCCAGAAGTCAAAAGCTCAATTTAGACGCTTACTTCCTTGAAACTGAGAATACACGGAAAAAATGCTGCTCCTCCGTCTCCTTGTTTTCTCGGAAATGGTAGCACTCATTACTGCGCTAGAAGATGCTTTATTTGTTGCGAATTACTTCATAATTAAATAAATATCAGCGAAGTAGAAGATACTATGCTAGCAGAGTGATTTTCATCTTTCGATCAAATCTTATTCGACATCAGAGAGTGTCGAGAGCTGTAGAATGAACGTTTAGAGGTAAAGATGGGCCTGTGTTCAAGAACATTTTCTGACTTCAAAAATTTTTCAAAATTAGAAACAATATTTCAAAATAGTAATAAAATCGTCTTTAAAAGGCTGACTCCCTTTTCAATTTTTAAAAATCTATC
>KN549202.1:830508-855801 GCA_000797555.1 Oesophagostomum dentatum | reverse complement strand
AATCCTTCGCTGCTGAAGAGTTGCTTGCTCTTTTAATCAGCATCACTCAAAGTTCCAGTGTGCAGAGTTTTGAGGTTTTTTGGAGTAGTAAGTTACTCCTTCTTTAGACAACAGAAGCACGTGAATCTTGGTTTGTGGTTGGCTTCTTTGACATATGACGTCTTGAGGTGTTACAATGAAGCCCACTGAGCAATCTGTCATATCCTTGCACTTTTACTATTTATTATGGAACGCAACTTTAGTTTCCTTCAAAAAGATTGGCAGTTAGCGTCTACTCAATCGACAGGTTCTAATCCTGTAAATCTTTCAATGTGATTATAGAACGAGCATTGTAATAAGGAACTCTTTGAAAGAAATTGGCTTTGCTTCTGCACTCTTCAGCTTAAAATGGCAAGCTCATTCAATTTTGAACTTTCCTCAGTATATATAAATAAATAAATAAATAAATAAATATATAATGATAGTTGTAACCCCAACAAAATCTTTTATCTTGTGAGCTTTTGACGGTTAAGGTGGTCGTCACATCTAAGCATTACAATACGATTTTCGGCAATTTCGACAAGATTATACGAGATTTTGGGCCATCTGCATCATTCACAAGAGTGGGTTGAGATTTCTCCCAAAGCTTCCTTCTCCCTTCCACGGCGCTTTCCGCAATGCACCATTCGTGGGAGAACTGGGGAAATCTCAGAGGTGGTGGAAATTCATCCCCCACCGAAAACGCTGGGAGAAATCCGTCCACCAGCGGTATTTCCGTAGTCGCGCGGCGTAACACAGTGGAACTCACACTTGCAAAGATGAATGATGCATCGGGGATTTCTCAACTCACCGGTGAAATTCGCGTGTGTGAGTTCACCCAACCTCTTTTCAACCAATTCCAGTGTGAATCATGTATACGGCCCTTGAGAAGGAAAGAAGGAACCCTCTGCAGCAATATGGACGCAGTACAACTACGGGGGGGGGGAAGCGGAAGCAGGCTTCTAGCCGTTGCTATAGGCAAGCAAAGAGAGAAACCCATACGAGGAGAAACTGTTGATGCTGACGTTGTTTGTTTCTTCGTTTCAGTACAGCAATCGTAAACAATCTCGCATTTCCTTTCTGATTTCTCATCTCTAGTCTTCTCCGCTTGATCCCGGTGGCCTCATCTGTTTCCCTTTGCAGGATATCCGCGAGGTGTCGGTGTAAGACTTTCACTGTGAAAGTACGATGGCGGTCGGTCTATCGCCTGCCTTACAGTCTTGTGCTTCGAGAATGCTTCGTCATGATAAGACACTGAATTCTCCAGTGCACGGCGATTTTAGTCCAAATGGAGCTTCAGTGGTATAAGTACTTGAATGTCCAACATGTACTTCTTCATAAACCACATTCAATCTGGGACATCGCTCCTCGTATTTGGCAAATCTTTTCTGATCTGCAATTTCGGCAGCTGGAGTTTCTGCATTTGTTTTCATATATTCGCGTCGACGTGAGCATATCTTTAAGCGCCGCAGGTGACGGAACACTATTCTTATGGAGAGCTCCATGTTCTTCACTTTTCTCGTTGTGACCTCTCGAACATAGGGCAAAACAAGGCTGCTGCCATTCCCGGCAAAATATGGCCGCAGTGATGTTCAGTGATGCTAATGGTTCACTCGAACATTAGTTTTCTTTCCAGTATTCTTCGAAATGTACTAAATCCACCTCTGCGTCCTGCTTACTGCACAGCCGTCGCTTTGTTCTAGGGAAACTCTCGACCACATTTTCTTCCATGTGTAACCGGTGCCCACATCGAGAGTGGATCAAGATTTCGACTGATGCTGGTTACTTGTATCACATATGAGTGACTTGTTTTAGTCTTCATTTTTGTTTTCAAGAGTAAAATAAAACCATCATCTTCAGGCATTTCAGCCGTAAATGTGATGTTTCGGCCAAAGGAATCCAGGCGTTCCTGTACTTCATTTATGCTTGTTGTGAGTGTTCAGTTTTTTGTTCGGTGGCAGTCATGGCCCAAAAGGTGGTCTGATTTCGCTTAGAAAATTCTAGAAATACAGTACTGTCTGCACAAAGGTGGAGTTCTCTTGAACTTCTATGAGTTTTACCAGTGCAATCAGTCATTGGATAGCTCATTTGAAAACACTAAATCTTGCGTAATTTTGAGGTAAAATGAGGACCTGCGCTAGATAAGTCTGGTGTTCCTCCAGTATTGAAGAAACATGAACTATGTTCTATTGGCAGAAGAAGCGAAAGGGGCTTTCAAAGCTTTCAGCATACTTAAAGAATCATGTAGGACCAGCGACTGGTACGAATACATCATACGATCATGCTACTAATCAACATTTATTTGGCAGATAGTGAAATTTTATGACACTGCTTCTATTGATGCATTTCCAGGCTATTTTCGCTCACTGCTGATAGCTTCTAACTGACTGTCAAGCTGTTGTTAATTTAATGTCACACTGCATAGGATAGGAGAGAGCGGGTCCGTGAAACTTCGATTCAAAAATTCGCCCTAGCACATGATCTCACGGAGGGAAAAAAAAGCTTCAGACCTTGGTGCGCTGCTTAGAAGTGGAAACGAATGATAACAGTTGGAGCATATCACACGGCTGGTGCTTCAAATACAATATCGAATATTACCCGATACCAATTCACACCGTAATAGGAGTTAGTGAAATAATGAACAGCCCCTTACATTAGTAGTCGCCCTCAAACCCTAAAGTTCAGTAAAAGTTCTGCAAATATGTACAGGAAGCAATTGGGCAGCAGGAGAAAGTGGAATGATAATAACATAGAATAAGCAAAAGAAACTTCTGAGATAATATTGTAGAAGAGATGGAGTGTCTGAGAAGGTGAGAACGCGATAGTCATAGAATTTATTTGCCAACCTAATAACTTGAAACAGTTCTAGAAGACTCAAATAACATACAACTGCCATACATGTACATGAGGACAGCTCGTTTTTTTCGCACAGATACTTTGTTATTGGCAACTGACAGATGGTTACTACCACGCGCTAAAAACAAGACGGTTCACATTTCGCCATAGGAAGTTGTGATAAACATTTCCTCGCAACTTTTGCAAATTTAGCTAGAAACTGTGCTCGCTGCCAAAAAAATGTCCTAGCCTATTCATTGTTCGGAAATGTGCACAGATAGAGCAAGTTCAATCTAAATAAATGAAAATCTAGCCAAGCGAAACGTCCATTTATCTCGCCTGCATTTTCATTAGTGCTCATTTATCTTAGTTTCAACAGCTTCCACAACGACGTTTTCTGTAAAGGTTGTCTAGAAGCGAAGTATACAGCTAATGTACCATATTCAGTGACAATTCTTCCTCGAAGGGGAAATAGCAAATGCTAAACTTATATGTCATAATTATCAAGAAATACTAGGCATTAAAGTTTGTATGTGTGCAAGGAGATCCTACTGACCAGGGAATGATACTTAGCGTAAACTCGAAAGGCACAAGCGATGTATATAGTAGAAATCTCCGTGTCCTCTTTAGTAGAAGCCCAAAAAATTTCTTCCCCTAACCTTAGTGTGAAAGAGTTACAGCGTTTCAAATTTTTCACAACTATAATGGTTACGATGGTCTATTCTAATGTTATTGTGCACGGAAGAGCAGGAAATCTTTTGAGAATATGGATAGAAGGCGTGCACAGTGCTCTTTGTCCTTCTACAACAGTAATTACCTTTAATAGTATGGATTCGTTGTTTTGATTCGACTAATACCTCGGAAACTACTTGTTTAGAAGTGCTCTGCGCCGATTTTGAAGGTATGTAACTCGTTCACATCAATGTTAAGGGAGGAGATTTTTTGGATTTCTACCAAAGAGGACATGGGGATTTTTATCATATACATCGTTTGTGCCGTTCGAGTTTACGCTAAATATCATTTGCTCGTGAGAATAAGAAAGTTGGCAAGCGATAATTTGGTCAAATAGGGGTCAGCACCTGCATTAAATGTCAGGTCAAATTGAGCAAAGATGCCTTTCAAGTAACTAGTACCGCTTAAATGGGACTTGAACAGTGCCAAAATCTTAATTAAGTGGCATTAGACCGACAAAGCAAACCCAGAATATTATGTTGCCAACAACGAAGTTTTGTTCCTGGACGGCATCATTTGCGTCTTACGAAGATGTTCAAACAGGCTGGTGAAGTTAATGGTTTAGGTTGGCTATTTTCATTCTTCTCAAACGCATCCTGCATGTGACTGCTAGTATGCATCAAAGACAACAAAAAATGATGAACTTCTAGGGCTCTTACGAAATTCGTGTTGCAAGGAATGTTCATCCTCTCCACTGGGTTCTTTTCTTGCCTTTAGCGAAGAAGCATTTTTGGAAAGGTTACAAATTTTCCAAAATTAATTCTACCTTTTCTTCTTCGGAACGAGCCAAGCGTATTGGAAATTAACATTGCTTGCTTTGAAATAAAACTTGTACCTCCTCGCGATGTTCCTCACTTAATTAAAATTATTTTTTTGGCACAAGGAATCTCGAAAAGTGTTTTATTTATGCAAACATACAGGAACATCTGTGCATTCACCATATTTTTTGTCGACTATGTAATAGCCGAATATGTAATAACTGTGCTTAAAAGAGGGACATTAGAGTATGATTAGCTCATAAACATGGAACTTTCAAGCAGACATAGGAACTATATGATCTGGAAGTTCACACTTTAAAAAATCAAGAATTTTCTCTGGATAAACTGGTAGAAGTGTTCGACGCAACCATACCGGCTACGTGACCTGCACGGAAGGAACTCTAATGCCTCTTACAGCCTAGAGCAGCAAAAATTCTATTTCCACCCCATTGCGGACCTGTTTTTGTGAAAGACCTAGCTAGCCCAATCCGCCTGAAATGTGACGCTTCGTTACTTTTTGTTGCGCACTGCTTTCGTGCATCCAGCATTTTGTTAGACGATACTCCCTACCGGTTATCAAATGTCCGTGTTCAACAGACGAGTACAAATCCTTTTTCCCATCTACAAAGGATGGAAATAGTGTGGAATTCACCAGCATTTCAAGGGAGCTGAGAATGAGGGTATACCCTTGTACAAAACTATAAATAGCGTTTCTTACCGATTAAAGAACCATCAAAATATCGCTTATGAGAAGAGGCCGCGAGTCCCTGAAATGCCGCTGTCATAACATCGGGGCTCCTCTCTCATAGTTCTAAGGGGCTGTGAGGAAATTCTGACGTTCTAAAAAAGCACTGCTTCACCAACGGAAAAGTGAGCGGTTAGTTTTTGTCATGCAGTTCCTTCTGTTTGTACGAGCTTACGCATGTTTGTTTTAAATGCTCCGTAACGTTTATACTGTTTAACTTTAACTACTATTTAACTTTGATTGCGGATACGGGACTGTATCATGGATCCTAAAAGCGTGGCAAAACACAGTTCCACTGTGCATCTTCCTGTTTGGCTTTGCCGCACTCTGAAAATTCTTTAAAATTCAGTTTTTACACGAACTGCAGTTATGGTCGGAATAATTTAATCCAGTCGGACGCATACAAAAAGCAAGAAGAAAGGAAGGCAGAATAACTATGAGAGTGGACGTCTTCTTTACTTCCACTCTCACATTTATTCAGCACATATGTTCTTTCGAGGTTCACAGGCTATGCGGAAAAAACATGGGCTTATACGTACGTCACATACAGTAATATGGACTTCTAATATTGGGATTATATCTCCGATATTTTGTTTTCATAAGATACTTGCTTTACTTCTTCGTTAACAGCAGCTCTTTGGAGGTTGAGGAAAAAATTGGAATTCCAGCTTTGTTGTTGTAAGGAATTCAGAAAGGACGGTAACAGAGGTACCTAAAGTCTGCACCTACATCAAGACAATACGCGTAATCTACCGTCAACTTCCCTAAAATTATTAAAACCAATGAGATGCAATGAAATACAATAATGATCTTTTTTTGCACAAAAATCTCGTTGAATAATGCATGGTAGTCAACGATAGTCAAGAATTGCATAGTAAACGCAGACGATTTAGACACGCAGTCGAGCCTGAGAGAATTCGGCTTTGAAGGCAGGAACATTTGGTTTCTATAAATCTGCACATAATTCCCTTGTAAATTTATTTTGTACAGTACTCATGCAATGCGCTGCGCCTGCCACAAAAATGCGCCATCTCTCTACCAGGTTAATTTTTTCTCAAAGAATCCTTACCAGAAGATGTGCTCTTAACTTCGAAAGGTCGAAAGTCTACCTTTTTAAACACTTTTCTAGATTAAACGTTGACTTTTCGTTTTAGGCAACAACCGTGCCAAAAATTGCACTGGTTTTTCTTTCACCGAAAATGTTTCGGATCCACTGAATATCTAAAGGTGTCTCATACTCTAGAACAGCTACAAAAAACATCATCTTTCTATTTCTGCGATACCCTTGCAAATCTCAGAACTTAACTTTTAAGTAGAGATTTCATTTAACAAATGTTCTACTTCTGAGGATGAAGTAGGATGCTGGTAGAAAGAAGTGGAAGTGCTGCCAACTCAACGAACAAAAACAAACTCTTTGATAACGGTGTTCTTTCTCTGAAAATTATTAGAAAACAAAGGGCTTGGCAGAAACCTGGGCCTGTATTCATAAAACTAATTTGAAATTGTTAGGAACTTTCTTTAGAGCATTTTCCTAAGAAGATTTTTCCATTTCTAGATTGCAGTCGTCTTTTATGCTCGTACTTCCCCGGCCGAAGCAAAAATATACACTGGACTAGCAGGGAACATTTTAAAAGTGCATTTCAAAATGCATTCGGTCTGCAAACGCTTTTATGAACACGTACCCTGGTTAAACATTGCAGCCGCTAGCGGTCCATTATGAAGTGACTCCGCTCCTTATAGAAAATGCAATGAGAAGGTGAAAATGGGGTTGTAAAATGAAGGGCAGCATTGAGTTCATGAAGCTCGATTCTTCATGCCAGAGTGCGTCTTGTAGTGCTTGCGGAACTGCGCATGACTAGACCCGAGTGAGGTTCATGTCAACTTTAAACTTTGGCTCCGGCTATACGTACGAGAACCTAATTTTAGTTCATAGAGATCATATATTAAGACAGCAAAAAATGCGAAAAGTTTGATTTGGGGGATAGGAGTAACACAAAGCTTGTTTGTTCTTTGCCATTTCAAAAGTAGGCGAATGGCTCCCGAACACTTAAACTTTCCTAAATACTCAAAAAACGGCCGAAAAGTTGGCAGTAAGTTGAGCCATGGCTTTGCAGCATAATCGCATTTTCGCTACATTTCGGAAGGTGTTTTTTCGTTCGTAAGCGACTTCTAATCCACAGTTCTGCTTTGACTATGTATTTTCTGAAAAATGTTGACCTAAATCACAAAGTGTATCTGGGCATTGTTGAAATGAAAATAAGCCTCTGCTAGCCCGAACGAGGAATAAATATTCGTACAACTAGTTGTGTAAATACTTTAGCCGACCTAAAAACGACAACAAATCTTAGACGCTATCTAAAACTTCTCAGTTTCAGCCAACTTCATTCTCGTGTTTGTACAAAGTATGAAAAATGAGAGGCTTACAAAGCCTGTGTCTTTGTAAAAAGTGGTCGGAAACAGAGTCAAAAAATTCATGCGCTGGTCTTATGTGGAAGTGAGAGAAATAATTTCGTTTTCTTCGAGCTACATAGGGGTTATGCCGTAATAGCCCTTCTACTAGGACACTTTTCATCCAACGGAATGTTTTCGTCCTCCTAAAAGCTTTCTTTGGACTACCACGTAATGTGTTTTACACAAGTACATGTTCGTTCCAACTTGAGAGGTTTAAGCAGCATTCTGAACTTATATATGAAATAAAGCTACTAGAGCATTTTTCTCACGACTTCTGGAGTTGAGTCAAAAACACGAAACGTTTCGAGTAAAGTAACCTATAAATCATTGGTATCCCTGGTGGCCGTAATACAGTACTACCACCTTTGTACGTTTCAAACGAAAATGCAAGAGTAATGCAGGAAAAGAAGGACTGGAAATTATCTAGGAAAGGAGCAGTTAAAGCGTTATAATTTCAAACCTGAAGTATGTTCACAATACAGGGATATGCACAATCTTAATAGACTGGAAATCTGAGAATCTCAGGTAACGAAATTGTTCAAGCATTGACTGACCACAGGAATTTGTATTCAAAGTATTATTATCATATTCTTTCAATGAAAGGCCCTTATACAATTTTGCATAATTTTTTGCGTCAGAGACGCTGAAAACGAAGGTCGTCAAAGGAGTAGCTTTAATGCTTTTTTTCTGTGCATACCGTCCTCCGCCTAATATGGCAAAATTGATTTGATGCTGCGAAAAATGAACGAAAAAGAAAGATTTTCATAGTGTTCCTATTTAACCAGAGAAGCGAGTTTAGTGTAGGAACGGAGGGAATGAGGTGGGTAGAAAAATCCTCCTTCCCCTCTAGTAAAATTTCAAAAATCGCTAGCTTAATCCTTGACGTGAACAAGCATCGGCACTAAAAATCGGCACAATGCACTTCTAAACAACCAGTATCCAAGGTTTTGGTCAGGTGAAAACAGGACTCATTAGATCAAAGGCCCCTGCACATTTATGAAAAACTTATTTGCGTTATAAAGACTAAATACGAGACTGAAGACGCCAAAGTCGTAGCTTTAGCGCTATTTTCTACGACTGTTGTGATTATAAAATACAACTTATTCGAACTTATCAAAATGGTTCATTTTAACGACTCAATACATATTTCTAAACATCCTTAGTCCGAAAGGAGGCACCGAAACTATCCTACATAATTTATGTTCACATTTTTCGATTCTCTCTCATTTTTTGACACAGCATTCTAGACATATACCTTCATAGCCGATGTCAAGAAATGGACTAGAGTTCAAACTTCTTGGCTCAAAAGTCATTCCTGACCAAGAAAATTGCTCCAAAAGACTCGTCCACGTCCACCATTTTGTGCACGAGATTCCTGCACTTTCTACTGGAGTTGCCTACCGCTTCAGTCGCAAGGACATGGGAGTGACTTACAAATCCACTCATACGCAGTGATTATAGGGCTTGAACTACTGTGCAATACTAAGCGGGCAACTCGCACGCATGATCGCAAACGAGTATTCTGGGGCGATTTTGTCGGTAAATAACGACTATTGAGTGGAGAATTTTGAACCTCAACCCATTTTTTGAGTTTCTCTTCCAGGATCCATCGAGAATTCAGAAAGCGTTCTGAGCGTGGGTGCTGTCTTTAAGAATCTAGAGAAGATCGCTTGAGCTTCCATTGAAAATCACACAAGGATTCCCATTATCTATGCTATACTTTTGCCGCTCGGTCCTACGCTAAAGAATTTCTCCTGTTATAGGAACAGTAGCATGGAGTAAGCTAAAAAAGGACAACTATATGCGCATAGCTCAAGTTCCGAAGAACATGTGTCGTTCTCCTCAATTTCCAATTTCATGGGGCCTCTGATGATAGACGGATGCGAAATTAGAAGTGCTTATTCCTCAGGACATTCGAAATTGAATAAAAACTAACTTACCCGGACCGAGAAAATTAAGCTTTTTTGACATCAGAGAAGGATTCTTCCACTCTGGACGGTAACCTGGGCGATAGTGTTACGAGCATTACCAGATCTGGGTCGCTAGCAAATTCGTAAGAAACACAGAGCCACAAAACATACTTCCTACTACTAATACTACTTCTTCCCTTGTGTACTGCGATTATAGAATACAATTTATTTGAAATTATCAGATTGGTTCAATTACACATAGGTAGGAGGTAAGTTTGAGTAGATCTGAATCACAGCTTCGCTTTTCTCTTCTTGTCTAGGATCGTTTGCAGCTTCTGAAGAAGCATCACGTTTCCTTTCACTTTCAGTTTGCCGCCCATAAAAGCCTTAAATAGAACGCTAATACTGACTGAAGGAAGCTGTATCGTATAGAGCCTGATCACGGCACAGCAAATTATATCACCTTTTGTGGGTTTAGTTTTCCGCTGGCTATATCGAAGAAATCGTTATCCGAAACAGTTACAACAACTGTAGGCTTCTCTCCATTTTTCACGTCTCCGTAATAGACCGAAGGAGAGGCGTTTTTGAAGTCGAGAGCTGGAAAAAGAGTATTAAAACGAAGCATGGGGTTGGTTAGACGCTTACTGAATTTGCCAAGTTCCTTTGATCCATCAGTTATCACGTACACAATGATAGCCTTAACGTTCTTCACCGATGAAGGATCTTGCTGAAGTCAGAGACGAATTAATAAAATAAGCCCCAATAAGAAAGCTCGACTAGCGTCACCTTCACTCCTTCGTCCATTTCTTTGAAAAGAGCTGAACATCTGATATTAGATGGGAAATCGCCGGATCCCGATGATGGAGCGCTGCAGTTATCTGGCTGAAGCAGTTAAATAATAAATGTTCTCTGACATGAATGTCAGAATGAGGAGCACAAGCTTACCGCCTTCTCCTGGGCTTCTGACATGGCTCCCATCAGCTCAGTCATCAAGTCCCTCATATTCTCGAAATGCTGGGCATCCTTCATGTCGGTGATTTTGCTCCAGTTATTGCGGACTGAAACAGGAGGCTTTACGACAAGGAAATTATGCTGAACTGATCCAGAATAAGTCAAAATCTTACGGTCTTCTGCTGTTGCGTTTGGTATAACCTTGCCAGCGGATCTGTAGTACTTCACTAAATAATAGCACATTTTTATACACAGAATAAAGGTCTAACTGAAGCTACTTACAGGTGCCATACCATCCTGCTCCTGCTTCGAACACCTTGCCATTTTCAGTAAAGGACTCATGACAGAGGTATACAGCCAATGGTGTGACGTACTCGGGCTTCAGTGCCTCTATGAGAGACTGCAAGTATAGTATATTTCAACAGATGCTTTGTCAACTATCCAGAAATTCTGGCAGACTTCCACTAATTTTAGCCGCTTTTGACTGTTACTCTATTATCTTCGGTAATTATTGTTTAAAATCAGCAAAGAAACCAGAGTAGCCAAGAACTGTGAAGAAACGATAGAGCAAGTAACGTAGGTGACCGATATTTACATCTGTCTTTAACCGTGTTTGTCGTGTGATGACCTGACGCATAAGGTTAGGGAGACAGAGGGAACAAAACCACAACGCAAGTCTAACACATTTCCTCAAAAATATAGCTATGCCAAGATCTGTTATAAAGGAAGCAAGCGGAAATTTTTAGAATAGTTGAAAGTAAGGAATTAGAATAAAGCCATTGTGAGGTTTTCGGACTTTGTCTGAAAACTTGCTGCAAGCCGAGTTCTAATAACAAGTGGAGGAAACACTCTACTCTCAAAGAACGGAGCAACATCCATAGGTAACCTACCTCTGGGAGAACTGTCTGTGTCAGACGAGATCCAGCCGTTGGGATAAGTGCGTTGGCGATAATGTTATACTTTCCTCCTTCCTGAGCCAACGAGTTTGAAAATCCAACAAGTGCGGATTTTGCTAAATAGCCACAAGTGAGTCTGAAAACCTTCTTCTTTAAGAACCAAAAGGCATACCAGCTGCATAGTTAGTCTGTCCGAAATTGCCATAGATACCAGCATTTGATGAAGTAACAATAATTCTTCCGTAGTTCTGCTTTCTCATGTAAGGCCAGGCAGCCTTTGTCACAGAATAAGCTCCTTTTACGTGCACTTTGAAGATTAAATCTAAACAAATATGTGACTTAGGCAGCTTCTTGCAAGAGTTTGAAGAACAAATAAAGGAAGAAAAAGCTTCGCAAATTTACCCCAATCAAGGTCCGTCATTTTCACAAGAGAAACATCACGAAGGATTCCAGCATTGTTAATGACGATGTCTGCAAAAAACCTTTTCTGTTTTAGTTGGGAAATACGATTATCTAATCAGCTCGTACGAAACTAATAATTCATCTAGAAACTTCAGTAAGTACGTGAGCTCGAACCAGTCCAGCACTGACAACTCATTTCAATGCTTCAGTGTTCCGATTTCCGGGAAAAAAATCGATTCGCAAGCTTTCAGATAGCTCGATCAACGAATATTCTACACAATAAAAGGTCTCTCATATATTAGAAGGCTTTTGCATCCGTATTTGTGTGTGTGTACGCACGTCAATCTTGAAGAAGGTATTGATTGGTTGGCCAATGCTCACAGTACCCGACGGTGGGAAGGCGATCAGAGTAAGCACGTTCAGTTTGCATATCGATCGATAGATAGTTGAAAGTTGACTCAGGAACTCGATCGGTCGATTTATATGCAACCAGTAATCGGAGAATAAATCAATGATTCGCCGATCGCACTTAGATGCAGCAATATCAGTGGCGGTACTAAGGTGAGGGAAGAGAATTTTTCAAAGTGGCCTGCAGGCCAAAAAAAGTTAAAAAGAGATAAAACTTCAAGGATATTTACTATTAAGTTAAGAATATCGATTTCCATTTTTTCAAGTTTTAAAGTGTTTTACAGCGAAATTGCTCTGTTCTGGCTTCTAACGATGTTCACTTCTAGCCCAACATCACAGCCCCGCTCGCTGAAAATATTTCCAGCGCGCGCCGCTGAACGTTAGGGGTAGGTAAGTAATCGGAAGCCGATTACTTACTTTTCACTACCACATAAAAGACTATCTCTGAAGTGACAGTGTTCTGGAAATATTAAAAGGTAAAATTCTCCAAAAAAAAAGCTCAAGAAATTAGTTGCCATACTGATATAAGTTGACGAAAACTAAGAACTTTTAATGCTCGTAAGTACTAGTGGCTTTCACCCCTTTAACAAGCAGTAAATAGTCCGAATAAAAATATGCATCAGTTTTATGCGCTCCTTATGGTATGTTTCCTAAAATTAAACATTACAGGGTGAGTCCACATGAAGCGTGACAACTTTGCACCAATTAGATCAAATAAGGCATACTTACTTTTTTTTTCAATAGACACAAAATTCTACATAAAATCTCACGCACCTCATTCGAAGCGACCACCTTTAGCTTCAATAAAAACGTGTGATCTCTTCCGGAAATTCTAATGATGCGCGCAATCATTTCCTGCGAGATTTCGTCTCATGCCCCCTATCCAGTGACTTCTATTTAAAGGAGCAGGATTTTTGCTTCAAAACTGATCAGACAGCAAAATCCAGAGGATTGAGATTGGGCGAGTTTGATGGCCAAACATCCTTCGCCCAGAAACCCGGAAGATTAGTCTCACACCACTCCACTGTTTTCTTTGGCCATGGGCTGGTGTCCAGTCTTATAGAAAGGTCCAGTCAGTGTCTTTAGTGTTTTCGCTGGCCCAAGGAATCAAGAAGAAATGCCCGGAAACAGTTTTTCTATAGCCTGTCACACTTCGAGTGGACCACCTTGTATATACAAAACTATTAGAAGACAATTTAAGTACCGCACATTTCCCAATCCCGTACGAACTTTGCGTGCCAGTAAACATAGGAACAAAACAGTATCTGGAATGCCATTTCATAACTGAAGAACTTATTCTCCAAAGAAATGAGCAAAGTACTAACAATAGTCCACGTATACAGAGCAGCATGAGGTAATTAGTGATTTTCCTTAGCCGATAATTAAAGGTGCGAACAGAAGCGCGAGGGAAGGTGTGGATTCCCAACGTCCGTTCCCACAATGATTCCATGTTTATGTTTCCATCGCAAGAAACTTTGCGGTTTATTTATTTGACTTTGATTTTTAAAAAAATACTAGATGATGAATTCGATATTCCTACATATACTCAGGAAAGACAACGTACCAATTCGGCCAAAATTGTCAATCGCAGTTTTAACGATTTTTTCTCCAAACTCCACACTATCATAGTTCGCCACTGCCTGTCCACCAGCGGCTTTTATCTCGCCGACAACCTCAAATGTCAACATTTCTTGGTTGTTCTGTGCAGATTATGTAACGTACTTTATCGGCCATTGAGGTCGAAGCAGAGGTTCCATGAGCGTCGCCTCCAAGGTCGTTGACTGAAAACGAAAGGTTACGGAGATTCCTGTGTTAGTAATACGGTTAGCCATGCTTGGCTGGGTCGACACGGCAATCTCTTCTGATAAGAAATCGCTGACACCAGAGAATAGAAGAAATCTGAACTTTAGCTTGTCCTGGACCTGAGAGATCTACTACAATACCTGGCTATAGTTACTGTTTCAGATACGAGGTTTATGAAGTGGGCGAAACAGTGCACAAGGATTGATCTTCAATATAGTAGTAGTTTTACAAAAATTTCTCAATAGATTCATGAAGATATGGTGGTCACCTGATCCTTCTCAGCAGAACAATAAGAATTACAGCTAGATATTCTCATTTTGCACAGTTTTGGCAATCACTGTTCAAAATTTGATCCCTGGAACTTCAAGCATTTATTGAAGAAACTTGTCCTTACCGACAACCTTGCATCCTCTCTTCGCAAGCTCTAGAGCATATGTCCTGCCAAGACCTCCTCCAGCTCCAGTAACAATCGCGACTCTGCCGTCGAAGCGAAAGGTCATGACCTGCTGCAAACGTATTTAGTAATAGGAATACTAACAGCTTCAGAAAAGGTACGAATAATACAAGACAGTGTGTAAGACAGACAAATTTTTTTTAATGTGCACCTATTTGATGAAATTATGTATAGCTCAACAAGATCTTTACTGACAGTTACCGGAAGATTTGTCTGCTTTCTATTTCCAGTGAATTTTGTTTTGAACTTCGCAGCACTTTTATAGCATCGGTATAAGAACGCGGATAAATAGTTGATGAGAAGAAAATAAATAAACTAGGCACATGCTATACACTTACTGCAAACTACTATGACCATTTAGAGATTAGATGTTTCACTTATCAAAACCTGTAAGTAGTAGCAATGACAGTACTTGAAAGCTCTGAACCTTTTTGAAGTTTCCTTTTAGAAGTGATATTCCAAGCCGTTCAGCTAGTTACCTCGGAAATCTCCTTTTATCTTTACTTTTGTGTTTTGCTTAGCTAGTTCTTCCAAATTTTTCGAAATCTTTGAAGATACTACCATTCGTTGGAGTATAACATAACACCTTTTGTATTCGTAGACCTCGAGCATGCAATATGGAAGAACACATAAGTTTTGTATCCCCTCGCAATCGTAAGTGTCAAAATATTGCACCAGAAGAAGCAGAAATGACAAATTTAAGGGGAGTTTTTGCGATATGTAAAAAAGTTATGCACCGGTGACCAGACTGATCGTCACGACGTTGCTAACCACTGTTATAAGGAACATGTACTCGTTTGATAAGGGAGAGCGGCACCAAACTAGAACAGATAAGCGTCCACTACACTTCATAAACAGTGTTGTAGTAGCTCCAACCTATTGTAAGCCATGAAATATAATCTAAAGTAGATGGGTGCATTGACGTGGAGTTTGAATAGCTAATAAATCCTAGCAAGAATCAATGTTAACTGAACGTGAGTGATAAAAACGGGTTTTGATCACTATGAGCGATGCGGGGAGGCGCAACAGTGGGAACGGTGTAGTATCTTATTTTTGGCGAATGAATGCTCTGAAGAATGTTTAAAGCAGCCTGCAGGTCAATTAATTAATTACGAAGAATTTTTCCAATGTGTAGGTCAATATTATTTCATTTCTTTAGTTATTTATTTATTTATTAATTTATTTATCCATATACTACATTAAACATTTTCATGTGAACAGTGATCATGTATACAACAATGCTACATATGAACAATGTGCGATGCATAAAACTAGTTTCTGCTTTGTTGATCCAGGTATCTATCTATCATGCTTGTAATATTTTTTACATTAAGTGAAAGTAGATGTTTCTTTGCAGATTTGGTATAATCACAACCTGCTCTGTTTATGAAAAAAAATTCCCTCCTAGACAAGATTTAACTCGGGGGATTTCCGGTTTTATCGCACAACTTCCAGTAATCGAAGGTTTGACTGTTAGAAACTTATCAGTTCCCAGGTTACATCTACCTATAATCAGTTTATAAAACGTTAATAAATCATACTTCCTTATTCTAAGTGCAAGAGTTTGTAATTTCATAATAGAATTTCTTCTATCAGAGGATGGGATAGACGCATAATATCATTGATTGCTAATATTAAATATTATTGTGTACGTACTGTTATTAATTATTAGTATTTCTCCAAAATCAAAAGGGTCTTTAGCTTGGATTTTACCTACATTTTTCACCTCTACATGGCGGCTCGGTTCTGAGCAGTAAAAACAATGCGTTAACTTTGGCAGCACCCACGGAAAAAATTTGACTTTGAGATTTTCGCGTTTGTTGTACCCTAGTCATATGGGTTGCCCGAAGCCAAAGTAAGAAAGCACGAACGTTAAATCTCACCGAGAAAATGTCGAAAATGTGTCCATCCCGCTTATCCAAGTTACGGGGGTGAGTAGACGAGTATTCCGTGGACTTACGCGTCGAAGAAGAATGCTTTGGTGTAGTTACACCAACACGCGTCATTCTTCGGAGCCGTAAAGACAGAAACGGCAAAAATTCTTGTTTAGGCCTACGTAGTTGGTGTAGTTGCACCAAAGCGTACTTCTTCGACGCGTAAGTCCACGGAAAACTCGTCCACTCACCCCTGTAACTTGGATAAGCGGGATGGGCACGTTTCGATATTTTCTCGCTGAGTTTTAACTTTTGTGATTTCTTACTTTGGCTTTGGGCAACCCGTGTGGCTAGAGCACAAAAAAACGCAAAAATTTCAAAATCGATTTCTTTCCGTGGGCGCTGCCTTTAATCTTCTGTGAGGGGATAGATTAAAAGTAACCAACTGTAGCTAATAATCATAAAGTCTAACAGAGGAATGCTTTGGGTTCGGAAACAATAGGTGCTTTTTCAAATTATATTGAAAACTTATTCCAGCTTAAACTTTGGTTTTTAGTACTTTTCCCTGATAACTGACATGTTCGTAATTAACTACAATATGTCATCGAACGTATTTTCGGAGAAAATGCTAGGAGATCCGCTCGCTCATTGCCATGCACACATTCCTAGGCTCCAAAACCAGAAATTCCCATAACTCTTCGAATCTGTTCTTGCAATATCAAGGTTGATTCATGAAAACACGTGTGATCTAGGTTAAGAAGGTCCCAATACTATCAATTTAAGTTCTACCACAGGACGGTGGTCAGCTAGTGCAGAGCAACGCTCTCATTCGGCGGCGATTTCACAAACCTTGCGTTTTCTTTTGATCAAGCGATCAATGGGAGAGAACGTTGTGGTTCAGAAAAAAATCGAATTTTGTTGTGATAGGTCTATATGACACCCCTTACCCAAAACACTCCCTCTCTGTGTTCTAATTTTTCTACACTTCTCCTCTGCTTCTTCAGCGCTTGATGGTGCGTTTTTTTTCTAAACTGCCCTATGGTAGCCATAAAAGAATGTTTTCTCCTCCGGCTTCGCTCACGATATTTTCCCCTGCACCCACTCCATCTTTTGAAGTTTTTTTTACAGTCTGTATGTGGATTAGAAGTATCAGTGCGGCTCTTAGCTAAGACTTTCATAATAGAAGCTTCAACACTTCCTTAACCAAGAGGTAATATTTCTCATATCCGCAGACGCGTAGGGAACATTGCCAGACTGTATGCACGTAAATATAATTCAGAAGGTTTTTGAACAGCATCTTTCTGCTGTGTATTAAGGGAAGCAATTGCAAATGGTACTATACATTAGCTTGCCGCTTCTTTCGTATGTTTCAAAAGCGAACACAGTTGGAGATTAGAGATAAGCACCTCCACAGCCATCACTCGACGCCAACGCTTGGGCAGCTTGTCGATCGATTCCTCCCAAAAGAATGGGGCTGGACCTTGAAGAGGTCGTCGAATGTCTTCCTGATCTCGTCCCCTGTCTTGAACTTCTTTCCATCCAAGTTACGCTGGAGGTGGCAGAACAGCCCGTAATCCAACCAGCCATAGCTTTCCAGCTCGTCCCGCGTCAATTATGCCTTGTGTGGTCCGGCGTTGTCGTGATGGAAGGCGATTTCGGAATGCTGTTCGCGTGTACTTTCGATGTGGGGCTTGAGGTTTTGAACTTGACGAACGTAGGGTTGGACATTAATAAGTTGCTCTTGGGATGGGAGTTCCCAGTACTTCATCTGTCGGTTTCGTTTACCTTCACTGGCCGACCCGGCCGCTCCGCATCAGCCAAGCAGTAATCGCTATTCATGAGTGCGAACCACGCCTCACACGTCTGGTACCAGATGACAGTTTCACCGTATACCTATTTGATATTTCATATACTACACCGTACCGCATACTTTACTATAATAGATTAACGTAGGCCTGGTTTGCTTTCAAGCCAGAATTGTGATAGAAAAGGGGAGAGACACAAGGGTGCGTCTTGTCGGGATGACACATGCTTGCCATACTGGTATGTAACCAACGAACTGATGTGTGGCAGCAAGGGTTGTGAAGTCAAAAAGGTGTACTAGCCACACTCTATAAATCATAACTCCTATAAGCATACTTGAGGAGCGTTGGGTCGTAAAAAACAGGAGCCTACTACGCAACGACCTAATAATTTAGCGTGGACACGTACTTCGGTCAAAACAAACCTCAGCAACTAAACTGGAAAGATTTTAAAGAAAGAAACAAAGAAGTGTCGTCCTACAGACTGGAGTTTTGGTTCTTTTCTACTAAAATTGGAAAAAAATGTGGCGTTCGTAGAAGGCTTTGCTATCCCGAATTGAAGCTGATACAGTACGTATCAAAATTATGTAGCCACCCCAAAATATGGCAATTTATCCTGCATATGAAATCTTTGAATAATATGGGTGGTAGCATATTATTCTCCCTATACTAAAGCACTAGCAGTTTACTGCAATAAAGGATGCTTTCTTTTTTGGAGTCGGGAATTTTCTTTTCTCTGTATCAAAACTATGTAGACACTAATGACTATTTCAAATTCTGATGACCCAAAACCTGTTATAAAAAGCTGAGAAAAAAACTGGAGTTGGTCATTTCGGTCTCTCGATGCCTCGTTGTGGCTCTCTCCTGAGCTCTGAAGAATAGGCCCAAATTCGGGCCATGCACGTCACGGGACTGTCGAATCGCGATATCGCCCAGCAACATGGCCGTCCTCACGGTTTCTTCTGCAGTGGAAGAGATCGACGACACTACGATACAGAACCTGGTCAACAGTATGCTCCAGAAGGTATTCGAAGTAATACGTAACTCAGGAGGACCGATTGACTACTGAAAAAATTAAAATAATAAATGTTGCGATTGCTCAAAGATGGCTACATAGTTTTGATACAAAGAACAAGACTCTTCTCAAATTTTTACCACCAAAAAGGGGTATCCATTGTCGTAGCAAACTTACTAAGGCTTTAGCATACGGGGAATAATATGCTGCCAACCGTATTATTCGAAGATTTCATAAGCAGGAAATATTGCTAGATTTTGGGGTGGCTACATAGTTTTAATATGCACTGTAGTGACAAGTGGCACTAACAGTCAAATTTTTTATCAAAACATTTTTAAAAAGTGTCGGTTATTACTGTTTTCACTCTGTTATTGACTATCAAATGCGCTCTCCCTCCAGCTTACGAAAATAATGTTGCTTCTGTTTTGACACCTGCGATAATGTTTAATTTCTTTATGTAAAACTTATATACTACAAACGTTTCCATTGCAAAGCCACCGATTTTGATCCATCTGCCGGTTTTAACAACACTTCGCCATTTGCACCGCGGTAGTTTGCATAGAGTATTTCTCTCAGGACCTAAACTTGGCTCGTTCTTTAAAGATCATAGAAAAATCTGTTCAAAAAACGCACCTCATAGCCCTGCTTCTTTAACAACTGCTGGTTAGCTATTGATGTCGCTTCAGCAACGATGCCACTTATATCGAACGTCTGAAATTGTTACTTTTGAAAAGTAAGTTTCTAAGATAGGTAACGAGTATGTGCAAGAACTTGCCATCGTGATTCACATCGTTACCTTAACGTTCTCTTTAGACTCCAGACACTTATTGTAAAGTCTAGATGCGATTCCACGACGGCGGTAATGCGGGGAAACGCTGCTTATTTCACTATAACATAAAATTACAATGGAAAAAAATCCGGCAGGCTCTGAAAATTTGATAGAAGACAACCGTTCCATATATGAGACCCTGCTTTTCTTTTCCGTTAACCAAAGAATATTCACGAAATTGGTTTTACTTTGTTTGTTTTGCTCGCATAGAACTTTCGCAGGTACTTCTTCCACTACTACTACTCCTTGGAGCAAATCTTCCCTCAGTCAATGCGGGAAATATATTATGGTTGCCGACAGCTGCGAAAAAGCCATAACTATATCTAACAAGGGAATGCTCCGAATGTGGATTCATAAACGAGGGAAACGGACAAGTGCAAAAATATCCCTGTCCGTCTCGTAGACGTTAGCACCGTATAGGCCGTGTAGCTGCTCCCGAGTCCTTGATATCAGATGGTTAAAACTGCGGAAAATCTTTTAGTAAGGGACGATTTTTCGAGATAAAAATTCACCCTTTTCCTATTTTCTTTTTCGCCATTTAGACTATTCGATAGAGTCCCATCTCATGGGAATATCTGTATCTCTGTAACCTCCTCACGTTTTTGGCCCAGTTCTTTCATATCGTTTAAAGCCCAGATTACAGAGTTAAGTTCCCGTATTTTCGTACCCACTTGCCACTCAAAAAGACAATTGGGGAGAAGCTACATACTGATAACTGCTAATTGATGTCCAAGGAAGTACTTGGTATTATTTGGTTTACTTAGTTCAAAGATCCACTTTAGACCATTATTCTCTTGTAAGAATAAATCTGACAATAATTCCCAATTTCCTGTAACTTCAGTTATGAAAATTACCTGTGTAACACAGTAGACACATCATTCGGGGCTAGCTTCCAAAATGACGAGTGTATTTCGTTCATGATCGTATCTGAAAGCTTCACTGTTAGCATTGTTTGAACGTCGCTTTAATAAAAGCTAGAATCGACCGTCTAGAAATATGATATTTCAAAAGTATAGGATCTTATTATCAAGATAATGTAATTCTTTTGTCTTCGTATTCCTAGTCTTTAAGCTGCGATACCTGTTTCTTTAGGAATCTCTTCAAGTGCGCGGAAAAAAGATGCATCTAATGTGCCGCATTTGAAGCGCAATTTTATGAATATAACTGAACATATCGAACCAAGCATGCGGCTATCAGTAAATGCCCGTTCAAAAATTTTCCTTTCAAGAACGAATTTCACAAAATGAACTGATCATATTCCCACCACAGATGCTGGTTATTCTCTGTCATTCAGTGAAAGCTTGTAATCTTACTTGTAAGAATTCCAACAAGTGCGGGTCGAAATGGCAAGTGATATCAAAGTCTGAGTGATTTAATTTAAAAATCGTCTTGTCAGGAATGTTCTAGTCTGGCAACTGTAAATACTTTTGTTATAATAGCGCATTGCTCACATATCAGCCTCCTTTTCTGTCTCATCATTTTTTGCACTTTTTTTCGTTAAATCGCTCCTAAATCCTGCTTTTGGAAATCTGCCAAAAACATGTTTTTACTACAGTCTTTGGCTGCTTTGAAGATCTCGTAGAACTGATAAATAATATTGGTGGTTCAGACTTTCTCCTGTCAACTAAGCATGTCGTTACACTACGCTATGGTAACCTCCATAGCGTAGTGTGGAGGTTACCATGGGGCAGCGTGCATATAAATCCTGATCATGGTCGGGTTATTTACTTAATCAAGGCCCAGTTGCGAAGGCCTACCTGACCGTGCCATAGAAGAGCATAGTACCCGATCACCCACAAGTGATATATGCATACCGCCCCTGGTAGGACTTAGCGGAGGCGGGCGTGGTCCCAAGTGGAACAGTGTCGATTAAAATTGAGCTGATTTTCGGTGTTTTAACCAGTTTGAACATGTACGGCGCTCCGTTGGGTACCCTGACTCCACCCACAACTGGTGTTACTTCAGTCCACGATAAATAGAGTAGATGAGATTTATTTACTTCAATTTGTCCTTCTAATTTTGATGAGCGAATTTTTACAGCGAAATACAACTTGCTTTGCCTTGTCAACTCTTGCTCGCGACGAACTTATAGATGAACCCATACTTAAGGGCCGCTTTCGGCCGAAATCAACGAACAGATCACAGTAGAGAATGGAGTTTGTTCAGCTTCCAACTATGATAGCGGAGTTTTGAGTGGCTTCCAGACTGACGATAGCGATAGAAAAGTGTTAGGAGCAAACTCTGCAGACTTTTGTAAACGACCTACCGTGAGCCCTCGCTAAATCATCAGTCCTCGTCTTTGTGTTGTAGTACGCGTTCTCCTCGTCTCCACGACGCCATACCGAGTTTAACGCGACACCGACTATTTCTTTTGTTTCTGGAAGAGCTTCTGTCACTTTTTTCTAGAATATCCATCTTACAAAAAGGAACTAAAAAAGCTGAATTTGTGGTTCTAAGAAGTCAAAATTTTGAGCGAATACAAAACAGGATAGGCGAAAATAAATCTAGGCTGTGCACCAAATTCAAGTCAGGCTCTAGTCACCGCTCGAAAATTCTGGTAGAGCTTAGTGACTAACCGGTTTAACAAAGGAATCGATGGATCCTTTAGAACTACATATTTCATTTCATCTCCTGCACTTAATCTTTGAACATTTATTTACTTATTTATTTATTTATTTATTTATTTATTTATTTATTTTTTATTTGCTTATTTATTTATCAAATCATTTACTACACACTCTGGAAGACGCAATAATCCACGAGTTAACTGCAATTAGCCTAAAGCAGGGCGCTGTAAGATTTGGTTTTGGCCTAGCGTGGTTACAAATCAGGAAGGAAAATGTGTTTTTACAGATCACCCGAAACATTTTCAGCGGTTCCCTATTCCTAAAAAAATATATCTCCTTTCTGATGGCGTTGGCTAATGCTACGCTTGAGTACTGTTGAGCCTGCAGCACACGCACATACCAGCCCAACGATGTACCTCTATCACTCAACTAGTGGCTGAAATTTTCTTCCAGCACTTTTCTTTGTTTTGCCTATATAGCAACGATTAGGTTGTTGCGAAAGTCTCTGTGCACTCGAAACGTTTGTGTTCTTTTCTTGATAATGTGGCTGTTCTAGTATTTAATAGTACTAGGTCGTTGCAAAAATCTTTGGACACTCAGAACATTTGCCTTTTTTTGATGATGTGACCTTCTGCCGCTTTTCTTTTTGTCTGATATGCTTGCAGTGAAGCCTCGGCATTTTATTTCACTTGCTAGATTCTACCCATATTGCTATGGTCTTCCATAAAATCAGCAACTCTGGACATGCACATACTGCACCTTTCACTTGTAAAAATTCTATGCGCGCTAGAGCTTCAACAGCAGAAGGAAAAATAAATCCTTTAATAGATGAAGGCACACTCTATCTGAAACCATGGTCCTTTTCAACCCCACTTCCCAGCTTTTCTAGGAATTCTCGATTTTCTTGCTATGCGATCTATTTACAATGAAGCCTGCCCATTATATTCCGCTTACTACGTTCCTCCTATATTACTTCTGACCTTCATATAAAATCAATAACTGTGAGCTTGTACGTAGCACATTTCGCATTTGTAAAAATTCTATTAATGCCTTTGCATAACAAATATTCATTCAAATTTATATTTTCTCCGATTTTAAAATCCCTGGCTGGTTTCAGGTGCCAAAATTCCAATATAGTGCATTTCGCAATTACAGTGTCATTAAAAAGCTTCGATGACGTCGTCAAACCGAGAGGTTGCAGAGTTTACCACAACATGTTTTAAAACCAAACCCGAGGGCAACAACCTTCTAGATACATAGAAATCATCTCAAAATCTGTATAGTAGTAGAATAGGAATTTGTCGTTCTTTGTGGCGGGCGCAAAGTACAACGCCTATCCTGTCGAAAATACCCGGATATGTGAAGATAGGCAAATTGACACAATTCGCATGTTGGTGGATGTAAAATGCGAAGATTTTCGGAGCTTGTGGAACGATGGGAAAGAAGAAGGAAATCATTGGAAATAGGCGTGAAGATAAACACATTGAAATAATTGAATAAATAAGCGAATAAACAAGTAAACATATTGTTGTACATGCAGTACAAACTTCGCAGGCGAAAGCGCTTCTAACAGCGAGAATGAAGGAACAGGAATTTGCAGAAATCTGGTTTCAATGTACGAAATGGTTTACTTACCGGTATCACGCGCTATGGCACTAAATGGTGTACGAAGGCAACGCGTTGCTATTACGTTTGCAATGGGCAGAAAATCGGATGCCTCAATTTTAGCAGCCTGAAAACAAACAAAATTATCATTACCTTGTTCGAGGTTTTAGTAACCGTATGCATTGCCTGCCTGGTTCATTGGCTCGTCTTTGAGAAAATATTTCGCCAGAAATTCTAGCGTTTCGCTTTTGTCCGATAGTTGTCCAGTTGTTATGGCTATATTTTTATCATCCATCTACAGGTGAGTAGAGATCGCAGAGGTTGCCGTAGCAGCTAGAAACGTTAAAGCATAAGCGAGCTTTCCATAGCACTATTTAAGTAGTCCATCCATATCCTTAGTACAAGTGTCGAAGCTGGCTAGACAAAAGTTCGACGTACGCAGAACGGATCTAAAGTGCACACTCCGCTTTCGCACTTACAGGAAGCGGAACAAGGAAAAGTTGTAAGTGTACGAACCGCTGATGAACTGCAACTGGTTCTACACGGGGCCTCTAAATTTGTGCTTACATGGCGTCTCACCGAGTAAATTGTTGTATGAAGCTCTGCACTGCTTCTCGCATATATGTGAAGTTTCCGTAAACAGAAAGTGCAAGCGTGCTCGACGACTCGCTGGGATTCCGAGAAGTCTGCACCAGGTTCGCACTTAGCCGCTGGAAGCTTCGAGATTCCTTGCTTTTAAGGCTACGAGAATTTGAAAATTAGATAAAAGAACGGCTTTGTTGTATTTTTATGGGGATTGTGAAAGAAGTAACTTGAATGGAGAAGTCTAAGCGTCAAAGATCTAAAAAGCAATGTCTTCATGAGCGAATAATGTAGAAAATTGTGCCCTGATCTCGCTCGCTTGAGACATTTAAGCTCCTTTCTGCTAATAGCTTTAGTGTTCCAAAAAGAAGTTTTATTTATAGCAGTATAATGCTCGAATACTGCGGTAAAGTCTCTAAGATGATTAAGGACTTCCGCAAGGATTTCTTCTTCAAACAAACTTGAACGTATTCGGCTTTGGAGGCTAGCGATAATACTGATTACAGTGCGCCCCAATAAGAACAGATATTTTTTCTATTTTTAGAAATAAACAACTAAACCTTCACTTTTTTGAGCTTGGCACCACATTTGATTATCGTCATTAAAGGCAGCATCCACGCTCGAAACTCCTTCTGAGTTCTCGACGGATTCTGAAA
>KN549202.1:803621-814364 GCA_000797555.1 Oesophagostomum dentatum | reverse complement strand
TAGAGGCAAGTCGGTTAAGGTTGGCGTAGTCATACTGAAAATTCCATAACAGGAGTTACTACCGTTTCAAAAATAAGAGATCATATCACAAGAGATTTTTATGTCTTGAGCTAGTAAGATAGGTAGAGACTAGTTACAGCAAATCAGGGTGCAGTTCTCATCAACAACCAAGAGGCGTTGCGATGAAACTTGGTAAACTGTGGGGAAGTAAATACTTTCTCATATGTTAATTCAGTGTGCAAAGTCTGCACTACATGCTTAGCGTACCGAAAACATAAGTGAAAAAGTGCACAGAGATCAATACTTCTTGGAAGAAATTCTTGAGCATAGCGTCGTTACAATAAGCTTCTTGGTCATACGGTAGCAAAAACGAAGCAAGATGGTTATATGAAATGTTTCCTGCTGTAGCGTGTGGTGCAGTGAGCCTCGCCCATCTACAAATAGCAGACTACTTCAAAGCTACGCCCAAGCATTGTAAAAATATGTTAAGCAGGCAGACGCTAACATACATTGCCTGAATAAGGTTAAGTGTGTAGATCCGCCAAGCTAAAAAGTCAAAACTTGGTCGTTTCACTGGAGCACCTCCACAGTGTGAAACCCTACAATCTTACACCAGGAAACAAATGTGCAAGCAAAAGGATGAACGTGATTCTTGAAAGGGCGAAGATTCAAACTCAGCGCTTTGCGTTACCGTTTTTTTTTAAATGAAAGCTTATAACATATCTTGTCCTCTTTCCAGTTACAGTCAAATGTGGGAATTTATATGTATTAGCTTTCTGAAGTATTTTGCTCTCGTTCATGAGCAGATTTGCATTCGAGCAGGTAAATAAAGGAAAGTCTTTCTTGAGAAGCGGGATGAATCAGACATGATCTGCCCTTCATTGCTGCTTATAACATGGAGTTGCTGTAACGAATACATCCTTATCTGAGCATTAACGTGCACCCTATTGTTTCTAAAAAGCTGAAAAACTTTAAAAATGTGAAGGTTGTTAGACATGAAAACGTTTTCGCGGACTAAGACCCATGTGGCGGGCGGGGTCAAGCGCCAGTCGGAACACCGTACGTGTCTAAACAGCCTGAAAATGAGCAGAAAGTTTCCTATGCACAAGAATTCATCAGCACTGGGCATCTTCCCGCCGTTCAACCAGTCCGGACACATGCACCGCTTCAACAGTCTGTTTGGTGCTTGGTCCCGCCCATCTTACAGGACTTAGTTCGCGAAAAAGACTTTAGGTCAATCCAAGCATATGTGCCGAAAGTAAGCATTTCAGGTTGCGAAAACATACCTATTCTTTCATTTCCACTATCTGTCGTCCTTCCTAAGACAAAGCGCAACAATTTTTGCCATTGAGCTTATGCGTAAATAAAGGAATTTTCGGTAATTTGCTCGTAACAAAAGCACTTTATTGTCGATGTTCCATTCTAGAGGCGAGTATGGCGAGTAAACCTAATCTTGGAAACGCCTTGGAAATCCTTTAAAGCTCACTACCTCACTTCCAACTTCTATGAATTGCTAACGGAGGCAGAAAGTCTCTACAACTTTGCAAATGATGCAATAGGTACGATCCGCAAACTAAGACTTGGTAAGAAAACCGCTCTGTTGAAAAAACCATACTGTTATATTTTATGCGCTACTACTATAGCTTGTTAATCAAAATGTGACATGCTCTTTATCAGCTCAACAGAAACAAACGCCACTCTATGGGGATGGAAGTCCATCTTTCGTTGGTGTTGGCGCTGGGGCAAGATACCGCTGTTTAACCGAACGGCCTCCATTTCCTTGCGATTCTTTTTTATCTTAGAAAAATTTTTGTTGTGCTTTTCAATCCACGTTTTATCATGCAATTGCTGCTGGCCCGCCATGCAAGCTGCACACCTCATTCCGAATCCCTGTCGGTGCTGCAGGGCCAGCACTGGCGGTACACGCGTAAGTGCCCCACCGACGGCGCTCATCTCTGCTGAATGATCACAGCGCAGAATTTTCCGGAATATTCTACACTCGCAACATAGAGAATGTTCTGTTAATGTAATAATTTGTGATGAATTTTGTGCAGGTAATAATTAGAATAGCAGAGCGCGACTGTCGCCGTTTGGTAGGTGTAGCGCAAAAGAAACCTCTTATTTCCAACTAAAAAAGGTGGGGCAGAAATTATGTGCACTAGAAAATCTATGCTTAAAAGCAGTACATGTATTTGAATCGTCCAATAATTAGGAGCTAAACGGCAAGAAGATGACAAAAAATGCCAATGCTAGATCTCTGCATCTTGGTTCTATTCTTCCTCTCTCTCTTTCAATGCGCCGCTTTTTGTAGCAATCGCGAAATACCACAAGTAACTCCAACTTAAACTTGAAACCGGAAGTCCATTACAGACGACTGGTACTGCACAAGTGCCATTCTGAAATTTGGGTCATTGCTGTAGCCGTTAAAATACATTGCTTTGCTTGCTCAGGCATGTGCAAATGGAGTTTGCAAGTGACTAGCGGAGGAAAGTTGGAAATTATCGTTGTAGTAATTACGTCTGATAGCTCGAGGTTGCTTCGAAGACGAAAGTTGGACAAGTGTCACTGATACTGGTAATAGTAGCTGTAACAGTCCGGTCGTGCATTCCCCAAAAGCACAGTTGTGGTGTTATAATTTTTTCAAAGCAGAATCCCAATGCTGTCAGTAAACTAAAGAAACAACCAAGCTGGCAGTATAATTCTTAAAAACTTGATAGTTTGGAATTTACACGTAAGCCTTTTTGAGATGACCTTACTGGATGAGATCTATGATGCTGTTTCGTTCTAACAATCAGCATTAAAACATAAGACTGACATGTGAAGAACTGATGTATAATAATCTGCAACAGTTCAGGAGTATAAAACGAACATGTAAAGAATTGATATTTGCATGCAGGATGTCCTCGGATAGAGAAAATGACTGACCAGTTCTACTTTCAGTCTCATCTTAGTCAAGGAAAAAACCCAGAGTGTAAACCTTGCAAAAAAGTGATTTTTCTTTCATTCTCGTACCTGACGGCGTCTGTATGTTTGCATGGTTCAATTGAAAAGTGGGTTAAGAATAAATTTAAAAACATCGAGTGCATCTGAAGTACATAAAGAAACTGATAAGTAGGCGAAGTTCAGGAAAACGACTTAAAGTAGGGCATCACGCCGCACGCAACATGGATGCTGTCGAAAATGTGGATAAGAAGATGTACGTGGGAAAAGTGGGGAAAATATATCAGAATTGTTTGAAAGAAAAGATTGAAGAGAAGGTAAAGTTAGTGACAGTCATGAAAAATTTTTGTGAGCAGGATGAAGAGATTTATGAGCAGGCTTATATAAGGTTCAGTGAAGATCTGATTTCCAACGTTCGAAGGTTTTAATGATTAGTAAGAAATCCTTGAAAGGGTGGCTACGCTGACAAGTTGACACCTTTTGAGCGTTGCGAGAGAGTTCATACACCACCATCAGATTAACTGAATTGTGAAGACTTTTGCTTGCCTACTTACTGTAAAACCACTAACTTTCTATGGGATCAATGTGAAAGGAAGTGGAGAAAAAAGCTTGCGCAAGTGTGTTCACACCTGATCAGCTCGCTGCCGCTCAAGAAACCACTGATGGAAATTTGAAGGTCATCGCTCTCCTCATGTAGTAATGTAGGTCAATACAATCGCTGGAATGCTCAGCATTAGCTGGATTACGGACTCGGTAGATTGTCAGGACTCACAAGTCAAGTTCTTGCCTTGGAGCAGTTAATTCACCAAAAGCTAAATAAATTAAAGTCAGCTTTTTTCTCCGGTAAGTCGCGTTATATTTCTTCTTCGGTCGAATTTAAGATTTTCAAAAATAATACGAGACACTTTCTCAGCTGAGCGCCTTAAGGATACTTAAATCATAAGATATAATGTGATTATACGTCTAGCGTCGAGCAAAAATTTCACAAGTTTATAGTTCAGCAAGAAACCGATGCGAGCTAGATCAGCAAAAACGAACAAAGCCAGTAGCGCTTTATACCTAAGCGTCTTATTATAAGCTTTAAAACGCGAATTATCAACTGCTTTTTTGACTTGCGTTAAGGGACTACAGAACTCGCTTGAATTTACCTCTGAACTTTCAAAAATGAAACCTTCTTCGAATAAAATCGGATTCGGGCTCAGCCTGCTGTACGAATAAATGGCTGCCTACATCTAACTGGACCAAATTTTCCATGGCCTGCGTATTTTTCGTCATTAAAAAAAATATGGTGAGTTCCTGCTGATGCAGTGACGTGCAGCAAATGCGGAACAAGGAGCTATTCAAAAGAACTGTGGTTACGCTCTTACAGCAACAGTATGTATAGTTATCGAAGAGACTACTCTTCTTGAATTTTCTGACTCGATAATTTTTACTTTCAAATGATTCCTAAGTTAGTCGAGCCCTGTTGTGACTAATTAACTGACTGTTTTTTTTTTTTTTTCGAAGCAACTGCTGCCTCTTTTACGGAGAATATAGAATAATCCACAATTCTGAGCACATGGAACGAAGTGAACGGTACCTTTGGGAAAAGGATTTGAATATTTTACTATTTTTAAACAGCTTACTTTTCACAGTAGCTGATTCCTAGCTACTTCTTCAAGAGCCTTAGAACTGCTCAATCCTCAGCATGATGCACTTCCTCAACAGTACAGATTTTAGAACTGAAGCAACCCTGAATATACCGAATTCAATGCTCCTAAGGACTGGTAGCGGCGAAAGAATGTATCTGTTTGATCCACAGGGCAGCAACGTGAGCATGTCATCAGCTATATAGTAACAGAAGACTTCTGCTTAGAAATTTTCACCAAAACTACAAATTTTATCAATCCGCGAAGTAGTCGTCTTACTATAAACTATCACATACGCTTTCAGTATAGGGAAAGGATATTAACAGAGCAACTGTTTATTAAATGAAGCTGAATTTGTAGCGCCGGGAAACTGAAATGCTTCTAATTGTCGGAAGAAGAACTACATAGTATTTGTCGCTATTCTGTGCACTACAACAACGGTGCTCTTATATTATTCAAAGCAATAGAAAAGTAAGGACTATATTTCAAAAGGTAACACCTGAGCTGTCGAAATTTTGGACGTTGTCTTTGGCGTTGCTACACAAGATAGGTTTGTCGCACTACTACATTCATCCCGACTAAAAGTAGGCAGATAAGAGATTACGTGGATTAGATTACGTGGAAAAGATCTTCTTAAGAAGATTTTTCTGAAGCTAACGAGGTTCAGAGCGAGGTACAGAGGATATTTGCAAAGGAAGAGGGGAGAGAGCAGGAAGGAAGGAAAGTAAGTAAGGAAGAAAAAAGAAAGAAAGAAAATAACCAATATAAAGGTAATAAGCGGCTCCAAAAAGTCCATATTCTATTTCTGCGACAGGTTATCCGAAGCTACGAAGCGTATAGAAGCTCCACGAGCAGCATACATATAGTGTCTATGTATTTTTTATTCTGTCCTCAAAGTGTTAGCTGCTTAGTTCCAAAGATTTAGAATTTTGGACTATATCATAGAATACAATCAGTAACCCTCAGTGCCTGTGGATGCGGTGATCGTTTTTGCTAAAAATAACGTGTATACGTCAGTATTAATAATAATATTATGAATATTAACAATATTAATAAATAGAGTGCTTTAATTTAAAAACGTAGAAATTTTTTGGAAAAGAAATCATAAAAACCCATGCTTTTCATTCTATTCTTTGCTTTTTTACCTTAGGAAGCAGCCAGTTGCACATATCTGCAATAGCAGAACCCAATAGGGCTATTGATAAATAGCTTTTTTTCTGTAAATACGTCAACTGCTGCGATGACTGGTCATGCACGTCAATATTAATGATGGAATAGTTAGTTTCTGCAACAATATTTAGAGAAAAATCCGTAACGAAAGTGTGTTCGTTTCGGAAATTTAGCAAGTGAGTGCACAGTAGCATGAAAGGCAGCAGCAAAGGCGAAGTATGGTAATGACTCAACCGCATCACCTGGCGATAAGGATCTTTGAAAGGAAAGTGGACATATGGCCTTTGTAACCAGTTTTGTCGAGATCTAGCGGCACTAAAGTTACTGAGGTCATGCTTTAAAATTTCGGTGGCTATCAAGTCAAATAGTACATTGTCATCCCTTTCTAAAGATGTGACATATATACTTGTGAATGTGCTTCCTTCGCATTACATAAGGACATCAGTTTCATGAGGAACGAAAACCTCATTAACATGGTGCGGGTCAAGATGTATTCGGAGCGTTCTATTTTAAACAATATGATCACTCAAAAAGCCTGCTATCGGCTAAGTCAATGATGTGCCCAAAAGCGCGTCCTTGGCGCGACTTGACCCCAGAGACATACTATCACAAGAACCGGAAAAAACGCAAACGACAATGTCCGTTAAAGTCAATTGTGCGAGGCTGTCGATGCTAGCACGACATGAAATTGACCGTAAACCGCCAGCTGCTTAATCATCCTGAAAATACTCGAGAAAAACGGTGTATGATGTTATACTGTCAAGGTCTTTATGTGAAAACTGCTCAAGTTAGGTCACCTGGTAAAGGCTTGCTAGTTCACGAGGTTCTTGCAGTGTTTTTTACAAGTATTTTACACTTTTCGGCAGGCTGTGGACTCTAGCGATGGGATAAAACGCATGAATATGTAGCTTCTCTTTAAGCAACAATGTTTGTGAACAGCTATCGTGCAAAAGGAAACGAGAACGCTATGTGAAGAAGTTTGAAGCTACTACCAAGAAAATAAATCCGTATGACTAATGACTAAAGAGAACAACTTCATGTGGTAACGTTAGAAGTTAAGTGTATACTAGTGTAGCACCTTACTAATCTACAATACGAGCATACCAGTTTTCACAACTATAATAGTTTTTTTTTCTTTTCATTGTTCTCTGTCAGGACGAATCCGTAAGCTGCTGAGCTTACACCAACATAGGCACTTTCTTCACTTACCCTTTCTATATAATCATCGTAGTCCATCCACACCAGTGAAAACTAGCTACATCTCGGGTATTTTCAGCTAACAACTCTAGAATAAAACTTCCTTAAAATTTATTCCTCGTTCCACCGATACGTATATGAACAAGTACTTTTCTAGCGACAAATGATCTGCTGAGCAGTGTAAAAAACTGGTTGCAAAATTTCTAAAAACATTGTCAAAACTGCGATGTTCATGCTTTTTGATTAATTTTTAATAACTATAAAGTTATAAAAGCCTTCGCCGTGCATGGTGCACCATCTAGGAAGTTCAGTCTAGACACTTTTATAGAACATCAGAGACCGCTGAAATCCTTGCAGATTAGAATAGTAGCATTTTAAAATCACGAATGACTACCACGCCTATCACGAGACTTTTGAGGTAGGAAATTCGCAACTGAGTAGCTTCAGAATATAGGAGCTTAAGCCCCATTCAGAGTTGGCAAGCTCCGCGAGCTCGCATGTTAAAGGGGCAGCCAATAGCTGCGTGGCAGCCATTTGACTACCCCTATAGCATTGCTGGAAGGCACCGAAAACAAATCAAAGACATTTTTTTTAAAATTTTGTCATACTGCGGCTGATGCTCCTCCAAATTAAAGGCAGCACCAACGCTTAAAACGACATCGTTGTTTTCAACTTTAAAAAGGATATTCGAACCCACTGAAAACGATGCAGTAAGATCATGAAAACTGTGAAAACTCCCTCGCTTGCATCCCCCTGATATCCCACCAGGACGAGTTTTCCGCCCCTCGCGCACCTCGCAGAACTTGGAATACCAGAAAATGGTCAGTTAGGCCTCCTACCTATGCTGCTTAGAAAGCGACCAATGCAGTTCACATCTGTTAATTCCCTGTGCGCAGGCACGCTGTAGAAACTCTAAGCTTCTGCATTTGTGTAAGTTTCCCTTGTGGCGTTAATAATCGTTAGGGTCTATACCATCGAAGCTTCCATTAGACATTTTCTTTGTGTTCCGGATAACTGCTGGTGGTTGTTTTTACAAGTATCTTCTCCTGAAAATTCATTTGGCAATATATCCTCTGGTGCTCTCCCTACGGAACGGAACAACTCGTCCACTTTCCTCAAATTGATTAACATGGACAAGGCATTTTCCAGGAAAACTGTGACTTTTGTGACCTCTTATTTTGGCTTTGGACAAATGTTGTGAGAAGTATTTGGACGTTCAACAACCTCAAAGCCTTTAAAGTAAAAACAATGCAGCTTCATTATAGGTTTCCTTCATTTTACTAGAACCACACCTTGTTTTTCTACTTCAAAATTGTCCTATACGCCATATTACAAGTATTTTCTTAAAAAGGGAAAAAGCCTCCAACAGAAAAAAACCTGTCACAGAAACACAGGCTGTTCGCTCCAAGCTCTTTTACTGCTTGAGAGGGCTAAACTCCGATCGCAGAACGATTTCATCTTTATCACATATAACAAGTTTTGTTCCGCTACATTACCTGACCTTGCATTTATGCTAACGCCGATCGAAAATCTCATCCACGCAGAATCCAGGACAACGGGCAAAATTTTTGCTATAAACAAGCAATTTATTGTATATATTTCACTACTGTTTTTGGACCTTGGCATGTGAAATACGTTTTTTTTGTTGTTCTGGAGCGATGTGTATAACAAGTAGCAGCTGATGGTAGCATAGTATTCCTCGGCATGATCAAGTATACTTCCACGATCATATAATGCTCAAGCATATCAACCGACCGTTATCCAGAATCATACCATACATCGCTCACTGAGCCAGAAGTCAGGATAGTAGAACTATCCGTTGGCGAGACCTTTACTACGTTGGCTTATTGGGAACTTGTTACGCTGCTCCAGGCTAGTTGTGTAGGGATGCGTCTCACTAAGCTGCATGACTGTTAAACTCAGCACTGATACTAAAATCCACGTCATTGTTTTTAGCGTTAAAAGAGGTGTTCGACTCGTTGAATCCGAATAGACAATTTAAATTCCATTAGAAAAACGCACCCGTTTTTGCATCCTTCCGCACCCCTCTCGGACAAGTTGTTCGTTGCTCGCGTGCACCTCAGATTTTGGAGCAACAGAATCTGTGCATTCGGATTTATTGATTTATTGTTCTATGTCAAGAGGGATCGCTGCAGATCATTGCTTCCGTATGCGGATACTCATCGCGTAAATTCTTTTATTTAAATAGGCCTTGAAATGACTACGATTACATGGATTTCTATCGCCATAATTTTCATTCTACGGTTCCGCCATGATTTCAATAATGATATGTGATAGTTTCATAAATTATCTTCTCACCAAAGGTTATTTTGCGGCATACTGATCGTGTGTTGTCCTCGCTGTTGACGGAATAACTTGTCCACATCCTCACTACTGATCAACTGACCGGATAATTTCCAAGACAATTTCTCAGCCACTTTTTGCTTTAGAACCATCTTACCCTGGCTTTGGTATAGCTAGAGCAAAAGCAAAATTTGCACGCTTTTGATTGCTCCACTTCAAACCGCCCTAAGTGTCATAGCAAAGTGATCTTCAGGGATAACTTAGAAGCGGTAACGATCCAAGGGTGGGGGGGGGGGAGGGCTCCCTTTCCTAGGAGGTCAGAAATTTCTTGAAAGCGGTCTAGAAGACAGGAGAAAATTGAAGAAGGTAATTTTAAAAAA
Organism: Oesophagostomum dentatum; assembly: GCA_000797555.1. Taxonomy (NCBI): domain Eukaryota; kingdom Metazoa; phylum Nematoda; class Chromadorea; order Rhabditida; family Strongylidae; genus Oesophagostomum; species Oesophagostomum dentatum. Next base: position 804,745 of record KN549202.1, on the reverse strand, counting down.
ATCTCACCTTAAACCATTCTAGTTTTAAAACTTTTTGAAAAACATTTCAAAAATTTCACAACGATTTTTTTTACCCCGCCTCGCCCACTTTTGGCCTGAAAAATTTCTGCGCGCCTTAGTCTAAAGTCCTCTAAAGTCCTTTATCTGTAAAAGAACGTCAGCAAATTCGTTATATCGAAAACATCCTAATAGTTATAAGCTACGTCATGAAGCGGTTTACCCTCAGACGCTCGTACACTCTTTGTGTTCGCGTCATGTTCAGGGAGGCTTAATTTTAGTAGTGTGTATCACAAAAATATCGTGACCAAAGCAACCTGCAGGTGCAATTTTAGCACCGACGCATTTAATATTTTAAAAAACAGACATTCTCTTGCTGCTACTAACCGTGGATGTGGCCAATTCTTGCTTACTGTTTCCTACTTCGGTTACCTAAAAAGCCATACTAGTTGAAGAAAGCGAAAAAGTACAAAAATCGTTAATTGATGATGGATGCTTTACAAAAAAAGCATGTTCTGACTTGCGTGGACGAAAAAAAAACTTGCTGCTTTAACGTTAACAACAATAGATAGCTGTTTAAAGGCAGTATCCTCCAAGAAGAAAACAAGAGAAGAAGAAATTTCGAGATTTTTTTTGCATTTTCAGGATAACTTTCACAAAATTTGTCTAAAGTTGAAGCTAGAGAACGCATTTACAACATGCCGAGAAAATGCTGAAAACGTGTCTGTCCAAGTTAGGAAAATGGACGAGTTGTCCATCACTCGCGCACATCGCAGACCTTGGGACACTCGTGGACAATTTAGCGCGCTGCCTGTTTTATGTAGAGACGGACCACTGTAGCTCATTTCCGTTTTTTCCCTAGGCGTTCTCTGGATAACTGGTGGTGGACGTTTTTACAACTGCCTTTACCTGGAAGATCATTTTGTGACATATTCGCTTTGCGTACTTTTCCTGTTAACAGAACAACTCGTCCATTTTCCTAAGACAAACACGTCTTCGGCATTTTCTTTCATGAATTGTAAAAATTGTGCACTCTTATTTTGGCTCTGAACAAATCTTGTGGAGGGTATTCTGCAAACGCAAAAAAAATTCAAAATTAGTTTTTTTCCGTGGGTACTAGTTTTTTT
>KN549202.1:785947-803227 GCA_000797555.1 Oesophagostomum dentatum | reverse complement strand
CGAATGTTCGAATATCGAATAATATTCGAAAACTGAATTTTTCGAATATTCGAATTTTCGAATAAAATTACTCGAATGTTTTATTCGAATACCGAATAAATTATTCGATTCGGTTCAAAGTATAGTGGGTACTGCGTAGGTTGACTACCTGTGAAATGACCTTACTTCATTCGATATTTTTCTCTCTACTTTCTAAAGCATTAGTTCCTTAGCATTGAAGTGACCAATCAGAGCACATTTAGTTCTCGGATTTGCGTGTTACGGACCAAATTAAATCTTTTGAAGACCAAGTTAGATCAAATACGGGAAAAACATGTCTAGGTGAATTACCCTAGCGTTCCCGACAACACCTTCCTCGTCAGCTGCCGTCTAGGAACTTGATCATTGATCACTACTTGTCGCTCCTTCTCTTCGCATCTTCTCCTACCTCCTTACTTTATGGCTTTTCTAGACACATGTTTTGCATCAACCTCCCTCTATCTATTGTACCTTTTTTTCCCATTTTTACCTTTCTGATATCTGGAGGGCACACTCATTTTAGTTCGCTTATTTTTATTTCGTTGGACTTGCCAAAGCCTGCAGTAACGAGTAACTGCTACATCTTTGTTTATTTTTTTCATCCTCTTTCAAACAGTGCTTTTCACCTCTCAGTCGTTCACAATATTACTCCTCTTATTGCTGTAAAATGAGATTGACTAGTTAATTGCAAAGCAATTTCAATACAGTGTACGCCATTAGAATTGGACAAAATTGTATTTGAAACTAGTTAGCTTTGAGCACAGGAGTAGCCACCAATTGAAGCTGAAGTTAGCAAGAGATATAGATATATGGGCTCTCGTAACTTCCAAATATCCAAGCTTGTCAAGCGAGACATGGAGTACGATAGGAATAATTATAGAAAGCCCTATCGATGGTAGAACATCCGCTGAAATTGTTACGAGGGCTGTTCTTCTCCGACGAGTAAAATATAAGGCAAAAAACCACAAAAAGTTCAGGGCCTTTGGAAGACAGATGTACAGGGTGCGCCAAAAACGTAACCTGGCGGTTTTTTGTTTAACTCGTTCAGCAAGCAAATCATCGAGCGATGTCTTTCTGGCACACATCTATCGAAACAAAAATCGGATTTTTTCTGAGCCGTATCTCTCTCCCATTGATCACCGTGACCAAAAGGAAACGTTAAATCTGTGAAATCCGCTGACTAGTGGAAGCGTTTCTCTTCATTTACGGACCTTTACTGCTATCATGAAGTAGAGCTTATAATGATAAACTTCGGCGACTTTGGAACTAAGCAGGCACATTTTCTGAAGCAGTGTTGACTACACCAAAATTGATAGGATGGGTCACAGAAAAGCTAGTTTTTTTGAAGTCAGAAGACCTCAGGAGTAGGTACATGCATGACAAGAACGCAGTTTGCAATCTTTCTTGCAGAAACGATCACCACAACACATGGTAAGTATAAGTAGTTATGAGCATATTACTCGCCTATAGTGAGTTGCACGAATTAGAATTTGAGTTACGGTGGCCTTTCCAACACAATCTGAACCCGTCCTCTCAGCTTTTTCTGCGGCACCCTGTATATCTTTTAACAAGGTGGAGCATCTGCTCACAGTCAGAAGCACTTAGTCCAAAATTGGCTCTCTAGCAATATTTTTACCTCCTAACAGTAACGGTCTGAGATACTGTGGACGCAGTCGACAGATAAACCAAGAAGTCCAGGCACTCTAACCTCAATCCCCTCTGGGAGGCAGGCCAGCTGAAGGCAATGTACTAAAGCTTTAGGACAAGGATCGAGCAGGTGGTAGAGGCGCAGGACGATCAACCAAAATTTTCGGCAAGGTTTTTAGATGAGATATAACAGAGCATTTTATTTATCGCTGTATATTGGCCGAAATGAACCATTTTTGCGTACAACGTTTTTGTCCGGATTCTAACAGCTCTCTGTATATCAATGAGCAAAAAAAAATTCATATTTTGACGCGCATAACTACAACTACATGCACACTACATACCGTTTTCTGTTATTAACTGAATTCACTTCATTTCCGAAAGTAATCTTTCAACGTAAAACTACCGGAAAATATTAAAAGTCAGCCCCCACAAGCTCACCTATAGAGGGTAAATAGTAGCATCGTAGTTGTCATTTCTATTGTCTCAACACTCATCGAGTTGAGGATTCCTTGTGTGAAGACGACTCTTGCAACCGTTGTTATCCGTCTAGCAATGGTTCCAGCCTGTCGCTTTTGCTACTAATCCTTTTTTCTTTTTACATTATGCAGAAGTGCAGTCTGCTGCCGTACCAACGCCTTAAAAGCATGGTCCAGACTCGAAGTCGTTCCTGAGGTTTTGACATGGATATTACGGTATTTATTGCGGCGATTTACGTGGGATTGCCTAAAATTTTTGCAGAATTTCGGCTAGACTCATCTGATTCATTGCGTCGGGTTCTCCTAGAGTACTCCCGAATCTGCAGAGATGCTTGGAAATTTTTGGACAATCTCTTTTAAAGCCTTAGTCCCAGTGAAATATGAATGTATGTAGCTAGTTCGGCTGTTAATGTACTTGACAGCCTAACCAACTAGTAGGCTTCGCACCTATGTCTCAATTCCTAGAGTTCTACTTATTTCTGCAGTTCCTTAACGTTAACACTGTTAGCTAAACGAAGTTGGGATAAGTTTCATTGCCTTTCGTATTTTCCGTATAACACTTCTGTAGTGCATAGTGTACCGTACTGAAAAGAAGCAAAAGAATCACATGTATTCCTTGATGTAAGCCGAACTGGTACTAGATCCCGGTTTCCGCTTTTTTTTTAATATTCACATGCCTTGTAATGCGCAATAAGTAGCAATAAAGCTATTTGGCAGCCCATGCGCCATTCTCGAAGTTTGTCGATTGCGTAGTTCGCAGCTTCACTGACCTTCACTGACACTTCAACTGACGCTTTTCCATGCAAAACATGTTCTCTATTATGAAGTAGCAGACTTTATGTGTGTTGTACAGTGCGGTTCATAAAGATAGAACTTCCTAATATTTTAGCATAAGTCAAGCTACTGTGATCCCCTCGCAGAAGCCTCATCAATACAAGATTTACCGTTTATGATTTTCTACAATTTTCTTTGCTCGTCTGGCAATATTTTTGTTTTGTTGTTGCCTACGTTAAAAAAGCTAGGATCATCCAGTAGTCTTTGAGGCTCTTTGCTGCGACGCCTAGGCTTACCCTTGAGCTGCTGTGAAGATAAAATTGATGGAATCGAAATATTTGAAAGACTAGCTTTTCGAGATTTCTGAAGTCCTGTTCAAGACCAGGTAGTTCTGTATGATATATTCTGCTCTGATATCTACAGCACAATTTGGATCTTTTTATCGAGCAGTTACCGTAAATGGGTACTAGTGGGCCTTATCTTCTATTTTTGTTAGCTTCCTTGTGGGAGTCTTGATGAAAGACAGCAAACAGCTTGTGTTACCGGTCTAATTCCAGTCCAGAAACGGAATTACTCTTTAGATTAGATAAATAGTTAACGTTAAAATAGCTTATATTGTGTTGTGCATCATGCTTTAAACTTACACAGTGCTGGAATAAGCGCGCCGCGGAGCAAGGCTGAGTGTAAGTAAGTTTCAAAACTTTCGAAACCGAAAGCCCGAGGTCGGAAGCGCCAAAAAACGCCGGAAATCGGAAGTGCCGGCCACTTGGGAAGAAAGACAGACCCGCAGTAAGTTTGGAATGTAATTCGCATGCAGAATTCACAATGATCAGTCAATACCCAAACATTAAACACACTGCACATTGAATTGGCGATTAATGAGATAATACAATGTTAAGAATGTTGCCTACTGCGGGACTACGCAACATCACACAAAAGTTCTTTCTGTAGTATTTCAAAGGCAGGAAACTTCCGAAAACCTTCGATTTTAAAGCGTTTTTTTGGAAATCGCAACCCCAGAAGACATCGAAAGTCGGAAATGGGAATTCCACTCAGGCTTGCCGCAGAGAATCAGAACTTTCTTTTATCTCAATCGTGAACGAGACTGTGTACTTAAAACCGAACATGTTCGTCCAACAAAACTGTCGCAGTTTCTGTAGTTCTTTCAGCAAAGGATGTCTCGTCGTCAGCGTTTTTACCGATGAAAATGAGTGGTGCATAGATCTCATCAAACTACGCTGTCCGTTTTGATAATGAACTGAAAATGCGAACATCGGGAGCAAAACGCTGATCAGACCCTTTATACAACTCTACTACCATTGTCATGTCTTGCTCTTGCAGTGATCATCTACGGTCCTTTCGAGATCACGCATGTAGCATGTCACAGACGAGAACAAAAATCTCATCACGATTACTTAGAATTTGCTAATGGCTCTTCAGCTACATCTTTGCCGCGTAATTTGCAACAGCTTTCATTCAGAACGTAGTGATCTTTGCACGTATTAGTTGTACTGCTTTGATTGGTGATTTTTTATGACGACTGCCGCAACTCATTTAAAATAATCGCCTCAGCAAACTTCCAGGAATCCACCACTTACACACTCTTTCAGAAAACATCGTTTTATTCTGTCACGGATATAGAGCATACAATTCAAGCAGCACAGCTGGCAGTTAGACGACAAATATTCCATTGAAGTTAACGCTAGCAACAGAAACTTGTGGCTTTATTTATACTAAACAGCGCTGTTTCCGCCTCGCCTACCGTCCTTCATCTCTGATACCACTTCGCACAAATTTTCTCGCGACACTGAAAAGCTCAAACTATGAAGCTATCGGAGAGTATTGCTATATGTCGAAGATGTATAGGTAATATGGGTAATAAGAGACAGGATTAGCTAGAGAAAAGCCCCTTGACATGTCAGCGGCGGCAGCTTAAAGTTCTTTCCGGGGCCCAAAACCGGGAGCTGGAGGCGGGCTCAAAAAATAGTCGCAAATTTTTAACAGCATTTTTAAAACTTTTTAGAAAACTAAAATCGGTATTTTCAAACTAATTTTAAAGGCTACTTCTAGAAACTGATCCTGTTTCAATTCTTCATTTTCTCCAGGACTATAGACCACCTTCAAAAACCCGGCGTCTTCCCCCCTTCCTTGAGCCCCAGCAGCTGCAGCTATAAGTGGAAAGGTGGCTTATTTCAAGTATACTTACATACATACTTAGATGGCCTGTCCTCACGAATTGTGCATGCCCCAGCATTTATTTCATTCGTTTCGTTCTCTCGCTAACGTCATCCAACATGTTGGTAAAATTCGTGGCTGGATCCGTCCGTGACAGCTGGTCCATATTTTCCTCGAACACATCTGCCCATCTGGAGGTCTTCCTCGAGCACGTTTTGCATCTCTTGTAATCCACTCCAAGGTTCTTCTCATCCATTTGTTGTCAGTCCTTCTTACGATATGAGACACATATTCCGCTGGATCGGTAGACCGGACATCCTTCTGAGATCAAAACTGCGAAGTCCGGTTTGATGCTGAGTTCGCCGGTTATGTTTCAGAAGACACCTCTCGAGCGCTCTGTGGGTGGTACGTAGCCTCGTTGACGTGGTGGTAGTATCAGCCCACGTCTCAGCTGCATAACAGAGTGATGGGAGAACGGTCGCATCGAACAGATGGGCGCGGAGCTCCGGCTTCGTCAGGTGATCCGTGGCCTCCCTCAGAGGCCCGAAGGCGGCTCAATCTGCTCTACTCCTCCTCTTCAGTTCGTCTTCCAGATCGTCCTCTATGTTCATCGAGCGTCCGAGGTACACGTAGTTAGGCGTCTCCGCAATGAGAGAACCTTCCAATTCCATTCCTTCCCCTTCGCTGTAGGCGTTCTTCATGAACTATGTCCTCTTCCGATTTACTCGCAGTCCGAATCTCTTCACTGCTTAGTTCAGTTCCTTCAACATCGCCTCTGCTTCAGCGATACTCCTCGAAAAGAGAACGATGTCACTCGCAAAACGAAGATTGGAGAGGAATCATCCGTCGACTCGTATGCCTCTTTCGTCCCACTCGAGAGACTTCATTATCACTGCAACGCGGCAGTGAACAGCTTTGGCGAGATTGTGTCGCCCTGACGTATCACCTTTCCGATTGGTATTGAAAGGGGACGATGGAAAAGCTGCACCGTTGTTGAGCAGTTCTTGTAACAGTCGGCTAAAGTCCTCACGTAGGATACGTCCACTCCCTGGTCGACTATCTCGATGCTGTCGAATGCTTTTTCATAGTCGACAAAGCTAAGGACGAGAGGCAGGTGATATTCCTGGCAGACCTCCATGACCCTCGAAACTGTCTGAAAGTGGTCCAAGCAGCTGAAGTTTTTGCGAAATCCAGCTTGCTCTTGAGGTTGGGCCTCATCCACTGTCCTTGATATGCGAGTGAGGATGATCTTCGTGAATAGCTTGTACAGTACGCTCAGCAGGCATATCGGACGACATTTCCGGATATCTTCACGATCGCCCTTCGTGTACATAAGAACGGTACGTGAGGTCCTCTATTGGTCCTGGATCCTCTCCATCTGCAGGTATGATGTCATGTGTGCTCCTAGAATTTCGTGAAGGCGATGGCCGCCAGCCCGTAGAAGATCGGCCGAGATGTGGTCCGATCCTGGTTCTGTGCCTGCCGTCATGGAGGCGACTGCAGCGCGTACTTCCGTCTACAGAATCCTAGGTGGTACTTCGCCAGTGAGGATGTTGGGGTCTGGCACGGGAGTTGACGAACGGAAGAGATTAGTGTAGAATCTCCCTGTTATCGATTCCACCTCGCAATGGTCAGCGGAACATGATACTCCTGGAGGTCCCTTCGGCATTTCTTCAGACTTGTCCGTTTCTTGCTGCTTCCAAAATCTTTGCTTGCCTCTAGCTTCGAAGATCCTCCTGCAAAGCTCTTCTGTAGCTGGTGTTCGCCACCAGCCGCTCAATGTGTGATGCACTGGATCTAGCCTCAAACCTCTCATTCTTCTCAACAGCTCCTTAGTGGCGTTCGAGATGTGTTCTATGTGTGTTGAGCAAGGCTTCAGGGCTCGTTCTGTGCAGGCTTCCACTCCTTTCAGAAGCAAACCGTAGTCCTCCGTTGGGTCCTCCAGGACAGACCAGTCATGTCGAAGCAAAGACGATCGATGGGTGTACGACAAAGCCAACGACGCCAACATTTCGTCCTGGGATCTTCTCACCACGGATGACGAGGGTCCCATCCTTCATCTGTTTCACGTCTTCTTTCCTGGTCTTGGTCTCCTGCAGAGCGATCACATGGTACTTGATGCGCCATGCGGCCTCGAGAAGAGCTTGGAGATCGGCTTTGCTAGAGACTGTTCTTGCGTTGTAGGTACAGATCAAGAAACAGTCTCCATGGCGAGTCTTGGACGTGTCGTTTTCGTCCGAATCCGGTAACGTCCTGTGCAACCTGAGATTTGATCGCCTCTCACCGATTGTCCATGTCGCCGACGTCGGGGCAGAAGGAGCCCGGTGTGCAGGGTAGTGAGGCAGAGTCCATGCTGGACAGAGCAAGATGATTTTTCTCCCACACCAAGCAACCATGCCGCGGCGTGCTTGGCTTTCACCACAGGTGGACGCCAAGCCCTTGTGGATCAGGAGTTGTACCGACTAGCGACATACTGCCAGAGGCAGTCAACCTTGCAGCTGGCCTGCACTTAGTTAGGCAAATGTCGAACTCCTTCACAGCTTGGGTGGCCCTACCGGAAGATGAACTTCTGCTGTACTTCGCACTTCGATGCCCATTGCCACCCCCACGTCACGATGAGGCGACAGACCGAAATGTGGAGGTATTTCAACTATGCCTAAATAATATCTTTAGACCTGAAGTTGCAAAGCTCTTTTTTGCTTTCAAAGATCATGGTTCCTATTTCCATGTAATTTCGAAGCAATGGCGTCAGAGAGTATGAAGGTTACTTCGGGCAGAAAACTTTTCATTTTCCGCTCATGACACATGGCTCTTCTCCCCAAATTTAGAGGACTAGTGAGTAAGCGAAAGTGCATCAAATAATGGAAAATTAGTCGCTTTTTTAATGATATGCCGCTACGGGATAGCTTTGCGCCATAGATAGCATTTGTTCCAGCGGCCAGCGAACCATACACTGCTCGGTTGCAGCCGAAACAGGCGGATAAACATCGTGATGGTCTAGCCATCCAAACGGGAAATTTTCTGTAATGACAAGCACAGGGAAAATCAGAAGAATCTTGGGAACAGTGCAGCACGCAGTACGGAGAATATAGAGCACGAGAGGAAAACGTCTAAATTTTTTCGGCATCTTTTAGAACATAATGCACTATGGTGCCCATTTCAAAATCGCTGAATTTTCCATGCTAGAATCATTGGATATTCACCTCCAAAACATCTAATTGACATAAACGCGATTCCGTGGGCGAATGCGTGATTCCTCCTGGTTCCTAAAAACAGAACTTTCCATGATATTTCAAGTCAGTTCTTACGACATCCTCCTCATTTTCATTGGACTTTTTTAAATTTAGTGTTCTTTCTCATCGTTATTGTCGCAATATATTTTAGTTTTGGAAGCGACGAAATTAAGCGTATCTCTTTTTAGAGTGTTATTTTTGAAAGTTTACGAACTTATCAGCAGCCTGACGTTTTTTTAAAGAAATCTTTGGTATGTGTTTGTTGAAAATTTTGGTAACCCATGGCAGGCTCATCAGTAAGAGGGGGACCAGCAAAAGAATGGAGAGGAAGAGGAGAAAAATCAGTAGAGAGTTGAAAAAGAACTAAAGAAACAAAAATGCACATAAAAACCTTAAAATTAAAGGCTTTGTCGTTATGCCTTCCTTAGTTATGGTCGATGAGCTCTGCGTAGGTGCGTAGTGACCTAGCATGTTTATAGACAGTGAGGTGTCTGGAGCGCATTCTTCCCTCACGGTGCCGGGAGCCTCTTTCCCTTTCTTCCGTCTGTGACAACGTAAACTGTGTCTAGAGTGAGGTGGATACCAACCAGCCGGCCCTTCTAGATTATAACTCGTAGGAAGATATAAGATGTCCTTGCAATTCCATAACGATATCGTCGCAAACAAATTTCTTTGAACTTTACTAGCTCCAAACGGCGTTATTTCGAGAGGCACAGCGGCCCTATTTGGAGTAGCCGAGCTTGTATATATCTTCGAAAGTTTCATAATATAATGCGCAAGTGTTCATTATTGGTGGTCGCTTTCCATTAGTTCTCCAGCGTAATTCACGGCGATCAGCAAATTGTCGACGCACTATAATGACTAAACTCTGAATGTCATTCCCGCTGACTTAACGCAGTGATTAAGGTTTTTCTTCCGTCACCTATATTTCCTGCTTGCAGAAGTTCCTACTGACAGCTACATCACTTTCCACGAATTTTTTTGCTTTTTGAAATGTTGGATTTATTCAAAAACAAACTAATGAGTTGTAACACAAGTTCATGGAGTTGTTTTGACGAATTTTTCTAGTGAATGCAGCAGGGAGTTTGTCACTTGAAAGAAGGGACTCTTCGAGAAAGGCCAAAATCTATCGATGCTAACCGAAATTGATCAGTATTGATCTTCGCTCAAAAAAGGCCTACTGTAGGTCTGGCATTTTTAGTATGGAAAGCAATTTATGCGCAATAGTTTTGCTTGCGATGTATTACTCGCATTCAGAGGAAGTTATTCTACCTGTTTTTGCTGCCATCTGACCTTGCTAAAAAAAGAGCATGTCTGGAAAGTGCTAATTTTTACCTCTCGGAACTCCACTTACGTTATGGAAAAATTAAGTAGTCATTAAAAAAAGACTACTGCCGCGTTGTAGTGGGGAAAATGTATTTTAAAAGGATATACGAATTTTTGTCAAATAATCATGAATTTATTGAAAACCCAATATTTACTTGACATAACCTCGAACTTCTTCTTTCTATGTCTACATCCTCCTCCGAAACCCATGTCCGACTGTTGTGCCCATCGAGCACTGGGACGCATACCTGTCTTCGATGCCTAAAATAAAAAATTACACATGTAGAGCTCAACACGGCTGATTTTGATCAAGTCGGCCATGATGAGCCTTTTTTCCTTCTGCTGAAAATTTCCGCTGAATAAGCTACCGTAGGCTGCTTGATATACTAAACATGTTCTATTCATGCTTAAAAACCCCCTACTGAAATTACAGGAAACCCAATTCTGAATAAAGCTGAAAGAGAGCAAATGACATCCGCATCTTTTGGAGGACTCGCTGTCAATTTTTCTAATAGTGTGCTGCATGTTCTAGTCTGTACTTTCGTCCATGTTCAAACTGTTTAAACTTTTCAGCAAGCGTTTGACCTTATCCATACTTTTAGGACGGCCTAATTTGGAAGATGACTCAACGTTTAATGAGCACAAAATTTCTTTGAAACCTTTTTGCAGGAAATTTTTTTGGTTAATATTACAATTTTGAGATGCCGTGAACAGAAAGCCGTTTCAAATAACTAAACGTTTCAAATATTAACCTTCAGTTTTTTGAATAAAAAATTACACATGTAGAGCTCAACACGGCTGATTTTGATCAAGTCGGCCATGATGAGCCTCTTTTTCCCCAGCGGATAAACTAAACCTACATAAGTAAAGTTTTATACACGCATACCTCTGGAGGGATACGTACTCCTTGAACCGGTACGAACTGCGAACATAGAAAATTTGTGAGACATTCGTTGAAGTTTGGCGCCATCATGCGACAAGAAGCTGAAATATCTTGCACCTAATCTTGGTGAAAGGCTTTACTGAAATGTAAAAAAAATAGTAGGAATAGGCCTGACACTCTTTGGTTTTATCCTGCAAAATTTCTTTTGAGTGTGTAAAATCAAGGTTCTGAAAATTTTTTGATAGACAAAGAAAAGAGCTATCAACAAATTATTCTACCTCAGTTAAATCTTCGGGTAGAAGTCTTTCCTACCGTAAAGCGGAACGAATTTATGCACCTACCAAATATTTGATGAAGCATGAAATGAAACAAAAGCTTATTAATACATTTCAATAAAATAATTAACAACGCAAAATCGAATTCTCGCAACGAACGTGTAGTAGCAGTATTTTTCTGATTAAGTGGTATTAGGTAGGTTGGAAAAAGTAATGAGCCTTATTTTTACCTACAATCTTAAACAATTTCTCAAGAACTTACTGGATGGTGGATCAGAGGTAAGCACCGTCGGAGTCCACGACCCTCTGCCAACGTTCGGGTAGACACTCGATGCCGGCAACCCAGAAGGAGAGGGGCTGGGAGTTCACCTCTCTTCATCATCAAGGGAATAGTCTTATTTATACTTTGGGCCGAATGAATAATTTTAATGCAAATTGGAACAAAAAATCGAATTCGAGTCACTGGAAAACTCGAATATTCGATGGTCGTGATATTCGAATAAAATTCCAATTTCCAAAAAAACTGGGTGTTCGCATATATTCAAAAATTCGAATATTTCAAAAACCCGTTTTCGAAAATATTCAAATTTCGAATATCTTAAATAACCCTTTTTTGAATATGTTCAAAAATCTGGATATTTCAAAAACGCCATTTTCACAAATATTCAAATTTCGAGTACTGGAAAAACACCCCATTCGAATTTCTTCTATTTTCGAATTTCTAAAAAAGTAGATATTCGAATTTATTCGAACTCCGACCATGCAAAAGTATAGTATTCGGACGACAATTTTTTCGAATATTCGAATATTTTCACTTAAAAAATATTCGAATATTGTTTGCGCAGATTCGAATAAAAATTCGAATAATTTCTAATTCGGACATTGGTTCATTCGAGAAAATAATATTTCGAATTTATTCACAATGCTCATTCATTCGAGGAAAAAATTCGAATGAATATACTCGATGTTTATTCATTCGAAATTTGTTCCGAATGAAAATATTTGATATTCGTTTATTCGAGAAAATTTTCGAATGAATTTATTCGATATTCGTTTACTCGAAATTTTTACGAATGAATATATTCGCTTTTCGTTTTTTTCGAAAAATTCTTCGAGTGAATTTATTCGATATACATTCATTCGAAAAAAAATCTTCGAATATCCGAAGTGTAGTCTGCTTTCTTGAACCTGGCGAACCAACGCTTCACCATGGCGTAAGACACAATGCCTTCGGGGTACAATTCCTCGAGTTGGTGGTGAGCTGCCGTTGTGGACTAGCTGTCGGTGAAGAGGAAAAGTTGGAAATGTCAAAGATGAATTTTGTCGGGGACGAATTTAGCCGCCATACTAGGGGAAGACTACGATGAGTAATAATGACGCAGTTATAGAGATGCAGGAAGGAGTCCTCCGACCTACTACGAAATAGTTCCCTTCCTGCTCCCATTAGAAAAACGTTATGATTTTTCAAAGCTAGGGCTCATTACTTTCTTTCGGACCTAATACTTTGGCCGGCATGAAATCGGGCCAGTGCGCCTATAAAAGAAAACTGAAGACAGCCGTGGACGTTCTTTAGGACGGACCTTCTAGCAATACTAGCGAAGTAGGCTTCGTGCACTCATCTCCTAATAAGAAAGTGACCGTTTTCTATACGTTCTGTCTCTCTGTTGTGAAAATGAAATTTCTACCTAGACAAATTTTATTGGTCTGCAGCAAACTAGGTGTATAAAAGCACGGAAACGACTTATATTTATCCTCAATTCCAGAAATTCAAAACTAACTTATTGACTAACCATTTTATTGATCCTCGAAAACTGCAACAGGGAAGTTTTGTGCTAGGATGGTTAATAATAATGCAGCGAAACTTTACGTGCTACTGTAAACTAAGACTAATTCTTAAGTTCGGCGAATATTCATCTCTAATAAATGCCATTTCGCCTGCTTCTGTTTTGCGTTTCTTAGATCTGGTAATCACAAGCATGTTAATTGGAAAAGTGCAATGAAATCATTTTCCAGCTAATTAATTCATCAACTTATTATCAAAACAAGACGAGTGTCATATCAAAGGACGTCAGTTCTTTGATTCATTGGTTTGTTTTCAAACTAGTGACACCAGTTTTGACTTTTTTGGATATGATCATTCCTCTTTCTCTGATCATCAATCATTCCTGGAATGACTAACGAATTAACTACATATCTGTCGCAGTATCTCTTACACAAAGCTCTGACGTTCTCGCTGACACTTTAGGAAAAGCCAAAATTGCAACAGCTATACTTCGGATATTCGGATTTTTTTTCGAATGAATGAATATCGAATAAATTCATTCGACGAATTTTTCGAATAAACAAATAACGAATATATTCATTCGAGAAAATTTCTGAATAAATAAATATCGAATATTTTCATTCGAAGAAAAATTCGAATGAATAAACATCAAATATTTTCATTCGAACTTTTTTCTCGAATGAATGAATTGCGAATAAATTCGAAATTTTATTTTTTCGAATGAACGAATGTTCGAACCAGAAATTATTCGAATTTCTATTCGAATTTCCGCAAAAACGTCGTTTTTCGAATGAAAGTATTCGAATATTCGAAAAATTTGTAATTCGAATACGACACTTTTTGCATAGTCGAATTTTTGAATAAATTCGAATACCTACTTTCCTAAAATTCGAAAATTGAAAAAATTCGAATGTGGTATTTTTGCAATATTCGAAATCTGAATATTTTCGAAAATGGTGTTTTTGAAATATTTGAATTTTTGAATATATTCGAACACCCAGTTTTTTTGGAAATTCGAAAATTGAATATATTCGAAAACTGCTTTTTTCAAAAATTCGACTATCGAATTTTATTCGGATATCACGACCACCCAATATTCGAATTCGAATATTTATTCGAACTTGCACTCGAATTATATTCGGTCCGAAGTATAGTAATAGTACTGTCGATTCATCCAGATAGTGCCTCGTTCATAGCGGTTTTGTGTAACTGCATACCAGCTACGGGACGCAGAGTTGCGCCGAAACTCGTCCATCTCTGACCTTCCATCATTACGCGTGGACGACGCAAACGGCCGTGCCACAGCTGGTACGCAGTTACACAAAACCTCTCTGAACGAGGCATTATCTCGAGGTCCGTAGCGTAATGTTTCCAGAGGCGGGACTAACACTGACGGGTGCGAGCAAACCCGTCCGCAGTCGTCCTTTAAACTCCAGGTGCGTCAAGCCTTGTGCTTACTGTAATCTGGACGAGTTTGGTCGCGTCCGACAACGCTAATCCCCCATCTCTGGAAACATTACGATACGGACTCATTATCTCGGTGAATCGACGGTATGTCTCTTCTGCTAACAAAGCAGGCTGACTCCGCGGTAAAGCTTTTTCAGATCAGAATTTCTAAAGTTCTTGTTTAGATGATGCCACCGTTGCAGCTCGCATTATTTGTCTTCACCACCACGTCAATGCTTATTTATTGCATTATAATACTGAGCATAGAAAGGTTAAAGAGACAGGAACCGTTTCTGAGAGGTTCCTTCTTCAGTCTCTGCAAAACAAACGTGAGCTTTCCTTGTACTAAGTAGGTGATAACGACAACGCTAATTTGCATTTAGTTCCTTATTGACGTGGTCTTTTACCTCGAGTTCACCGTGCTGATGCGGTTCCGCAAATATGGTTTACTTAACGACTTCTTTGCTGCACACCCTACGCTGCTCCAGGTGCTGCCCCCGATATCCATAGGGGTACATTACTACATTAAAATGGTTGTATATCTTGGCGAGACCGCCATAGCAGCGAATCGACTCACTTCAGCCATGAAGCCGATAACCTATGAGAGGGTGAGCGCCTTTTTTTTAATTATAGGTGCTAGAGCTTATCTGCGAGAGCGAGCAGAATTGTGACGAACCGCTTTGGTATTAAATAGCACGCTGTCTGGAAACAAAAATAAGTTAGAAAAGTAAATATTGTGCAAGTGTTACGGAAAACGAAGGATTATGAATCCCTATTGAAGATAGAATAAAGTTGTTGAAATTAATACATTTCATCCCGATAACCCCATTAGAGGAAGATGCTGTGTTCTGCACCTACTACATCGAAAAGTTGTTCCATTTATACTAGAGCGGAGTGCACCAGCACATTTCTCTACCGTTTAAGAAAAAGCGATCTGAAGTTGATCCATGCAAGCTGAAACCCTTTGTAAAGGTGTACAGTTCGTAAAAGGGGTTCCGAGGGGAGAGATTACGTGCTTACTGGAAACAGGAATTATTTCTTACTTTAGCATCGTCATGCCTGGCAGCAGAAACAATATATGTATGAGCAGAACATTGCAGATCTGGGGAACATCACTCATATGGCAAGCACGGACTGCACAGTGTTTAATACCTTTGGCTGTTATACTACCAGTACTGCTCAACCCGAATTATGAATTTAAGCTTGTAATTTATCCCAGCCAAAACACACTACGACTAGAAACAGATCCGGAGTCAACAAAGGTGAGGCACTATACGCCCTACTTCACTGTCAAGGGAGCTTAGCTGCTCCATTTAAGGTTCTAGCCCTTATCGATATGATCTCTTCTACAACAGCAACAACTGCTTCTCTACTTATGTATATATACACTGTACACAGGATAAGGCGAATGTTCAAAGAAGAGCTAGCGGAAGTAGGATTACATGTAGAACTGGGAATATGCCTGGACTTAAATTTGCACGCTTTGTGTCCTTGTTCAGGCAAGTGTCGTTCAGAGTAGCTCAATTGACTACAGATTATTACTCTCTGCATTGATTATGTTTCTGGTTTATACGCCAAACACAGCAATGCAAGTGCTGACGATTGCGTTTAACGAAAAATTATCGAAAGTTATGTTCATCAATGATTTGTCGTAAGTTTTTACCTGAATTCTGTTACGGTTTATTAAGGACGACTACTCATGATAAAAATGTCTTCCAAGTTTATCCATGAGCACGTCCTTGTCACCTAATGATCTATAAGCTGCAAAACAATGACTGAGAATTCCGTGTTTTTCATAAGTATGTACATCCCAGATCGCATAATGAAGAACTATAGTACTTGGCAGCAATAACGTGCATTGCCTGCATTCAACAATTAGGCGCGGCCCATCCGGACTCCTACGAAAGGACTGTAGCCTAGCGTATTAGTGACAATGTTACTTGCAAAACGACTCTCCAAATGCTCGCGGAATGCTTCCTCTGAAATATTGTGGAAACATGTCGTAAAACAGAATCTTTCATAATTAAAAAAAGCTTGTGCAGTTCCGAGCTTAGGTACGTTATCAGTAAGGTATACCGATCTAAGCAAGAAAACAGGAGCGCACATGTGTAGCGTGAATTGATTTCTAACAAGGGGAACCTTCTGAACGTGGTGGAATGATATCAGAGGGATGAACACTACTTCATGGATCTAGCCCCACTAGAAAAACGCTAAAGTTTGAAGGCGCTAACTCTTGCTAAGTCAGAGTTACGACGTCAGAAAAGTCGCCTTATCTTGCTTTAGAATCAACGAAATTTAGGACTTTCCGCAAAATAAAGCAGATTCGAGTGCAAAACCTTTTTACACAATTTTTCCACCTATACAATATTCCAGTAGAGAGCATTTACAAGAAAGACTCAATTTTTAGCTGTTTTAAAAGCAAAATTAAGCAAATTTATCAGCGTCGTTACTTCGGCTAAACAATCATTAGCGCCTTTCCTCCTCAGCGTTTTTCTACAGGGGCGACTACCTACGAAATGGAGTTCTCCCCGTTCGATATCATTACACCGAGCTAAGCTAAATTGTCGTTTCCAAGAAGCTAATTTTGGTCAACCTCTTCGAAAAAATGAGCAGAGAAGCCAGTATCCTCATGTCTTACTTTTACAATGGTGCTTTATTAAGAGACATTTTGTAGTAATTTGACCAGCATTAGAAACTTAAGTCTTCGTTTGACGACTTAGAGCAAACCTTCCAATCTTAAATACGTCACATGAAACTACTGTTTCTCGCAATAAACGAATGCGCTAATACTGGCTTCAATTTATATCGTTTAAGCAGTTTCATTGCTGGATGGCATAAAGTTTCTGACGCTTACATTTTGACTCGAAAATTGGCCAAAAGGAAACGCCGGAGAAGAAGGGTTAAACACCAAATAGATGCCATGTGAGATGCTTACGATGATACGCGGTAAACTCTGGAAAAGCCATAAATTTCTATGATTTTTGCAATTTTAGAGGTGGTCCACAGCTTCGACGCGCACTGTATATAGTGCACCTGACTATACTAGCCGAATAAAAACTAAATGACCTATAAAATTACTTTTGCTTTGAAAACCACGATGATGTGCCTAGTTTTATGAGGCTGTAATATGATATCACAACAGATGCACAAGTTTAGCATGTGCACCATATACATTACTTTATATTTAAAGGCACATCCACGCTCGGAACGCCTTCTGAAATCTTAACGGATTCTGAAAAAG
>KN549202.1:764937-776622 GCA_000797555.1 Oesophagostomum dentatum | reverse complement strand
TATCAAGCTCGCACAACAGCAGTACAAAGGTTGATTTTTTAGAACTTAGAGCAGTCGGCTGTGATTGGAACTGTAGCGATGTTCGCGAGGTCTGGGTGACCTTAATACCATAAAATCTCAATATCGAAAATGGGATCGAACGCTGCTTTTAAATGCACGCGCGTTTTCGGCAGCCGCGTGCCATTTTTTTGGATACCCCTCAGTTTGTACACCTCGCGCTCGCCAAGTATGCCTGTGGCCTAAATCCGTTACCATTACCCTCTGTTCGTTCGACGTAGAGGCCGACATGCCTATGGGTGAGGCTGCGCGCGCACAGAGCGTTAGTGCTGGAACATAGCGCCGACCGCGCGCGCGGCGCCGCCGATGGGCGGGATGGTATACTTGGGGAAATTCGACTTTTTTCACAAAATTCGAACTTCGAATATTTCAGCTTTTGGAGTTTTTGAAATATTCGAATTTTCGAATATTTCGAATATTGCTCAATTTCAAAATCCCGAATGAATGAACTATTCGAATAATATAAATTTCAAAACCCCGAATAAACGAACAGTTCGAATAACACGTATTTTTAAAAAGCCGAACGGACGAATTATTCGAATATAGCCTTTTTCAAAAAAACGCGAACGAATGAATAATTCGATTCGAATATTTGACATCGAATGTCTGCAAAATTACGGAATAGCTTCGCTCTTTCAAAAAATCTTCACTAGGATCCAAAAATATCTACACGCTAGACGTTAACAGTGTAAATCAAGCTCAGCACACGTCAGGAAAAGCGTTGAAAAATCCAACGCGTAGGTGGAATACCCTGGCGTAAGGGGTCACAAAAGTGAAGGTCCAGTTTTGGCGGGCATGGGTGAAAGTGAAGGTGGTCTGGCAGAATCCGCTCAGTTTTCGGCTTATTTCTCCACTGCTCAGAGCTTTTTCCAATGCGAGGTTCTTCCGTAATAGAGGAAGGTTTACGCTATCGAATGGTTTCTTTATTTCTGCAAGAGCTTTTTCTGGGCGTGCTAGCATATTAGGTCAAATTTGAGCCATTTTTTAGCTAATTTTACATAGGGCACTGTTACTGGCTAATTTCACTACAAAGAAGGGGGTCTTTCCAAATGCGAGGCCCTCCTATAATAGAAGGATGTTCACCATATCGAAAAGTATGTTTGGTTTTGCAAGAGCTGCATTGGAAGTGCTGGCAGATTCCGTCAAAGCTGAGCAGTTTTTAAGATTTAACTGTAAATAGCAGGCTTCATTGAAAAAGCAATCTCAAATGCGAGGTCCTCCCTGGACTCCTCTCATCGAGTATAACATGACCATATTTCATCGGCTGGAAGCTGAGATCTCGCAGCCGGGTGTGATCATAACGGGCTTACGCCCGATTTTATGCGTCCTTTAAACGAAACGGGCATAAGCCCGTTGTGGTTACGCCCGGCTGCGAGATTTTAGCTCCCAGCTGACGAAACATGATCAAGTCATATATCTTCGATTCCTCACGATGAGACGAGTCCAGGGAAGACCTTGCATTTGAGATTGCTTTTCATTGAAGCCTGATATTTACCATTAGAGCTTAAAAAGTGCTCAATTCTGACGCAATTTGCCAACAGTTCCGGAAAAGCTCTTGCAAAACCATATATATTTTCCAACAGGGCAAACGTATATATATTTGTTTATTTATTTATTACATGAAACCTGTCATGTCAATAAAAAAAGGAAGAATTACTTCTATTAGACGAGTACCTCGCATTTGGAAAAAATTCCCTTCTTCGCAGAGAAATCAGCCAATAACTAACTATTCCATATGTAAAATTAAGTCAGAAAATGGGTCGAATTTGACGCAATACGCCGGCACTTTCAGAATAACTCTTGCTAAGCCTAATATTCCGTTCGATACGGCAAACATTTTCCTATTGCATTTGGAAGAAGTCCTCTGAGTAGTGAAGAAATAAGCCGAAAACTGAGCGGGTTGAAGGGAGGTCCAAAGTGAAGTCACTTTGGACCTCCCTGCGAAGGTCCTCGGCGTAAATTTGAAGCGGATTCCACCTATGATCCAATGCACCAATAGGTCACCAATATGCACTGTAGCTCCTTTTTAACATCTAGGAAATCATATTCGTTTCCCAAAAAAAAAATCACGATTCTCTGAGCAGTTTTGTCATTTTCATTGGAAGAATCCTTTTCTCATGTGAATTGAATATTATGATTATTATGACACCAATTGTGAGTGCAGCATCGTTGCGGTTACGTCGAAACTCGTTCGACCCCATCCGTCTAAACTTGTCCGCGGTATGGAGTCTGATCTCGTCCTCAAGTGTAATTCTTCCGAGATGGGGGCATTACTTTAAATATTGTGGAAGTTATGGCCTTATAAATAGAAAACGTCATAGAATTCACTCAACAATAGCTAAAAATATCTTACGACCATCAAAAAAGTTGAGCTCTTTCTCGTCGCGCTTTCGGTAGCTGCATGAAATGCGGTTGCTAAGATGGTATAATTTTTCTTTCTTAACATTTATCTAACGCTATAGTAGCCACGTAAATTTTCTTTATTAGGTGCGCTCCTAAGTTGGTTTCGCATAACAGGCACAAATAGGATAGAACTAGGATAGAAATGGGTAGTCTCGCACCCCTGGTGTCTACTCCTTTTTCTTAACGTTTAAGAATTGATCTGAGTTGATCTCGAATGTTTTTCGCTGAAAACGTCGAATAAATGAACTACTCGAATTTCTCTCTATCTCATAAACCGAATGAACGAATAATTCGAACAAAGCTAATTTTCCAAATGCCAAACGAATGAATTATTCGAATGACCACTTATGCGAAATGTCGAATGAATGAATTATTCGAATATGTCCTCCTTCTAAAAAATCGAACGAATGAATTGTTCGAATATTCGAATATTCGGATGTTTTGTCGAATTTATTCGATTCGGTCCCAAGTATACGGGATGGCCGCCTGCGCTGAAGGAACAAAGGGTATACCCTGCTGCGTGATCCCAACTTCCAGCCGATAAAACCTGGACATGTTATATACCATTCGATTCCTCGACAAGATGAGTATGAAGAAGGTGCATTTAAGATTGTTTTCCATTGAAGCCTGATAACTAAAGATAAACCTTAAAAGCGATTCAACTTTGACATAATTTGCCAACACTCCTGGAGTAGCTTTTGCAAAGCCGAATATATCGTTAGAAAGGGCAAACCTCTTCCTCTTAAAGGAGCACCTGATATTCGGAAAAGGTCCCTTCTCTACAGAAAAAAATGGTCAAGAATCACACCGTAGGTGAAATTTAACCAGAAAGTGGGTCAAATTTGACGCAATTTGCCAGCATTTACAGAGAAGCTCTTGCGAAACTAAAAAAACCATTGGATAGCGCAAACAACGCTGATTAAAAGGAGAACCCCGGATTTGGAGAAAGTCTGCTCCTGTGTGCCTCCTTTTCTTCACGCATAAGTGTATCCTATGCTCCATCAAATTTACCGAACTAATTATGGTGTTTCTGAATGAGTAAAGATGAGCAAGAAACACGTGGTGCCTGGAGCATTCGCTCGCGTAACGAACACGAGCGGATGAGCATGCCTCGAAATGCTTGGCATCAGTTGGACGCATTAATAACTCAAGCTTGCGTTTGTCCATCAGAGATCACAAGTTTCTTGCCTGCCTCTAGCTTTACATAACACTTAGCAGTTAAAACACGAAAGTCGCGCATGTATAAGCGGACCAGATTATCTGGAGAAATACGCAGCAGGAAAACTTTCCTTCATGTTAGTTCCTTGACTCATCATTCCATTACACAAGGACATTCCTTTCCATTTTCCTCCCCTGTTCCTCTCCCTTTCATTCTCCTTTTACGCCTCCCTCTCCCTCTCAGTCTCCCATTACCTCTCCATCTCCTCTTAGTCTCTCTCACCATCTGTCTTTTCATCTCCTTGCTCCATTTCTTTCTTCGTCTCCGTCTTCCCTTCTTTCTCCACGACTCCCTCTCCGTCTCCCTCTTTCCCTCTAGGTCCTCCATCTGTCTCTCTCTGTCGCTCACCATCTTCTTCTCCATTCCGCTCTTCGTCCTTCGTCCATGCATTGAACTCTTTCTACGCTTTCGGTCTAGGTGTTTGCTTCATCCTCTCATGCCCTCTTACTGCTTATTTTCCAACCCTGTTCGTTTTCTCACTGTGAGCCGTATGCATGATTCGCATTGGAGTTGGATGAGAATAGATTGGGTAAACTGCGCGAATTTCACCTGTGAGTTGAGAAATCCCTCAATGCATCATTCATCTTTGCAAGTGTGACTTCAACTGTATTATTGCTGGTGGGCGGATTTTCCCCGCCGTTTTCTGTGGGAGACAAATTTCCACATTCGAAATATCGCCCGCTCTACTGTGAATGGTGCACTGCAGGAAGCCGCCTTGGAAGGGAAAATGAGGCGTTGATAGAAATCTCGACCTACTTTTGTGAATTGTGCATACGGCCCTGTGTATGATTGCGTTCGCTCTTCAGGAGGGAAAATCTCTGAGGAAATCTGTGTCTATATTCTCTTTGAAAATTGGATAATGAGATTTGCGAAACTTTACTTGAGTAAGGTTATTATGGTAAACGGATACCTTGTTTTTTGAAGTTAGCGTGTCATATTACCCTTAGTCCCAAGTCCTGGTCCAAGGCCGGGTAGATCCGTTCCTGCGAAAGGTAACTCATCCGGATAGGGTTATCGTGTAAAACAGAGGCCATTTCTGAAGTCGCGGATTCAGATACCCTCCCATCCCCTCCCCCACCCTATTTTCCCGCGTTTCTCTTCTACTTCGCACCTCCATTGCTATTACCATCAATAACGCGCTCCAGTAAAGCCTAAGAAAAAGAAAAGACTCGAAGATGCAAGAAATCACTTCGATATCAAACTGAAGTTCCTCCTCGAACTCAGTGGAACGCATAGTAGAGCAGCAGGAGAAGAAAAGGCTTGAAAATGCCCACATCCGCCGTTAAGCACACAGGAATAGGCCAGGATACAATTACTATCTGAATATGCAAGGGCGCGCAACAGGCTTGCATATTGGGTCCCGGCGCGAGCACGTTGAGGTACGATTCCCGGATTTTTGAAAAGGCAATTGCCATTCTTTATTATTAGACTAGGGGCCCCATAAGCAGTTTAGCCCGGGCTATTTCTTCCCATATGTAATCGAAACCGATAATCATACAAATGTATTGGGAATGATTTTCCTTGATATTACGGCAAATTCTATCGACCTTATTGATTTTCCCATAGTTACACATGATAAAGAGTGATATGTTTCCAACATGACTCGACCAAAATTTGAGAGCATGTGAGCAAGTGACATCTCCCCCCTCCCAAAACTACACTTGATATTTCAGACCTCTAAAAGGTAAGGGATTTTTTTTTTGCGTTTTTGCATGAACATGACACAGCTGTGATCAGCAGGCTCCGCCGAATTTAACTACGCTAACATCTCAATAACGTTTTCCTCAGTCTCTGCCTTTAGAGGTACCTTACGCAAAAAAAAACACGAATGTTCGTAGTCCTATCTGAAGCATAAGACCCAGTTTCTTCGAAATGAAGAAAAAAATGTAAAATGATCCTTCTAACCCGAATGGAAACAAAAAGGGCCCTCCACGGTCCGCCTCCTCTTCCGTTCCTTCCTCCTTCACAGTCTCCTTTTCCACCCCACTCTCTCCCCCTTCCTCACCTCTCCCTCTTTCTCTCCCTCTTCCTCTCCTTCTCCCCTTCTGTCCCCCTCCCTCTCCTCTCCCTGTACCTCCCCCTCTCCGCTCTCCCTTTCCCTTTCCACCTCCATCTCCCCTCCTCTCCCTCTCTCTCCACCTCCCTCTCCGTCTCCCTTTCATTCTCCCTCTATGTTTCTCTCTCCTTCTGCGTCCGTCTTCCTCTCCGTCTCACTTGCCCCCCCCCTCTTCTCCCTCTCCCTTCTCTCTCTCTTTCCCTCTCTCATTTACCTCTCCATTTCCCTCCCCGTGTACTTTCCGCCTCCCTCTCCGTCCTCGCCTCTACGTTCCCCCTCTTTGTCCCTCTCTTTCCCTCTCAATCTTCTCCATCTCCCTTTCATTCTTCCTCCACATTTCTCTCTCGCCCTCTGCGTCTTCCTTTCCGCCTCCCTCTCCATTTTTCACTCCGTTTCCCTTTCTCTCCATCTCCTCCCCTCCCCTCTCCATCTTCCTCTAGTCTCCCTTTGCCTCTCCATCCCTCTCTCTTCTTCTCAGTCTCCGTCTCCGTCTTCCTTTCCTTTTTCCTCCACATGTATCTCTCTCCGTCCTCGATCTTCTTCTCCCTTTCCATTTTCTTCCTCCTCTTCGTCTCCCTTTCATTCTCCATCTACATCTCCCTCTCCCTCTCAGTCTCCCATTACCTGTTCATCTCCTTTTAGTCTCTCTCTCCATCTGCCTTTTAATCTCCCCCTCCCCTCTCCTTTTCGTTGTTCTCTCACCCCCTCTCCTTTTCGTTGTTCTCTTACTTTCCTTCTTCCTCCACAACTCCCTCTCCGTCTCGCTCTCTCCCTCAACGTCCTCCATCCCTCTTCCACTTCCATCCCTCTCGGTCTCGCTCTCTACCTTCCTCTCCATCCCGTTCTTCGTATTACTTTCCTTCTTCCTCTACGTCGCCCTCTACTTCCCTCTCTATCTCTCGATCCTCCTCTCCGCCTCCCTCTCCATCTCCCTTTCATTCTGCCTCTACGTCTCTCTCTCTGCCTCCCCAGTTGGTTTCCACCTCCGTCATCGCTTCCTTCTCTCTCGCACTCTCTCCCTCTCTCTCTAGGTCTCCCTCTCCTCCCTCTATGTCTTCCTCTTCTCCTTTTCCGTATTCCTTTCCCTCTCCCTGTCTCTCTTTCTCTCAGTCTCCATCGCTCTCCATCTTCCTCTCCATTCCCCTCTGTTTCCCATTTCTTCTCCCAATCTCTTTCTCTCTTCTGCTTCCTCTCTGTCTCCCTTTCATTCTCACCTTACATTTCTCTCTACTCCTCTGCGTCTCCCTTTCCGCCTCCCTCTCCATTTTTCGCTCCGTCTCCTTTTCTCTCCCTCTCTTCCCTTCTCCTTCTTCGTCTCCCTCTCCATCTACTCCTCTGTCCCTCTTTCTCCTTCTCAATCTCCGTCTCCCTTTTCTTCTTCCTTTACAACTCCCTCTCCATCTCCCTCTCTCCCCCTACGTCTTCCATTTTCTCTCCCTCTTGCTCTCCATCTTCCTCCCTATTCCCCTCTTCGTCTTATATTCTTTCTTCCTCTACATCTCATTTCACGTCCCTCTCTACCTCGATCTCCCTCTCGGTCTCCCTTTCATTCTGCCTCTACATCTCCCTTTACCTCTCCATTTCGCCTTCTTCTCCGTCTCCGTTTCCTTCCTTCTTCCTCTCTCTCAAGTCTCCATTTTCTCCAAGTCTCCCTTTCCTTCTCCGTTTCCGTATACCTTTCTCTCTTCCTATCCCTCTTCCTCTCAGTCTCGCTCTCCATCTTCCTTTCCATTCCCCTCTCTATCTCCCATTTCTTCAACCTTCCTGTCTCTCTCCACCCCTCAGTGTCTCTCTTAGTTTTCCTGTCCCTCTCCTGCGCCCCCTATCGGTCTCCCTTTGCCTCTCTTTCTCGCCTTCTCCGTTTTCCTCTACGTCTCTCCCTCCTCATTTCTTCCATCTTTTTTTCGTCTTTTGAGTACTTTCTTCCTCTCATTCTGCTGTTGCCGCCGTCTCCCTTACATTCTTTCATAAACTAAACACGCTTCCAATCTAGGCGTCTGCTGCACCCTCTCATGCACTTTACTGACTGTTTCCCTTCCCTGTTCATCTCCTCGCTTTGTATGATTTTGGTTACTCTTCAACAGCAGAAGTTTCTGAGGAAATATGGGTCTGTATTTAAAACGAAAAGCATTCGCTAAGCTTGTTACTTGAAAATTGGATCGTGAGGTCTGCGAAACTTCAGCTAAGTAAAGTTATCACTATAGATGAGAACGTTTCTTCAAGGCCCGCATTCATCAATCTCCCCTAGGGGAAGCGCGAGGATGTCGATTCCCTAGGGGATCGAACCCCCTAAGTTCTCCCCTCATCCACTCCTCGCAAAGGATGAAGGGATATCGCTAGATCACGTGAATTCCTATAAACACGCAATACACAACACAACGATGTGGCGAGTACGTGGAGGTCTATCAGGCGTTCATTTGAGTAACAGCGGCGGGAAAAACACCCTTTTTCCCCATATCTTCCTTGACTGGACCATATCGCTGAGGAATCCGTCGAACCCAATGCACTTAATGCGACTGGACTATTCCAGAGCTATTCAACAACCTATTTCTTCTTATTTTATTGCAACAGGTGGCCAAATACCGATTTCTGAATTTTTTCCCAATTTCCCAATTTTTTCCCAGTTATAGGCGCCTGAACCACAACTAGGCAGGACAAAATTGTTTTTAATTGCACTAATTACGCAGTTGGCGGCACTAACGCCGTTTCAATGGGATTCGCCTCAACGTGGGCAGTGAAGGTTCGACGGAAATGAACCTCACCACGACTATTCTGCACCCCTTCTTTGAACCCCGTTATTCATGAAACTGAGGGGATCCCCTAGGGGAGGGGATCGACATCCTCTGTTCGGAGTAGCGGTTTATCTACAAGAAATTATTTTTATCTAGTCATTAAACAGTGAAATTAAGTGACTTTTCTGGAAACAGAGAATAGACTGCTCTCGTTTGTTCTTTGCTAATTAAAGAATTTTTGAAAATTTCCAAACAGTATTGTTAAAGTCGAGTCTTTTTCTTGCATCCCTTGCGTTCTCTGCTGTATCCTCGCTCAGGTGTCCTCGTTTATTATGTCTGTGTTTGAAGCTGAACTTGCTGAGTCGAAAGCATGAAAAAGGCAAAGCTGTGCTGGCTTTTCCACATTCTCTGCTTTAATTACTTGAAAAAAAAGTCCGGAAAAGCCAAAACTTTTTTGCAGGTGTAGTATAAAACACATCCTTCTATTCCATTATCTAAATAAATTTTGAAAAGTTAGGAACAGTGGGAGATTGTAAATTCGGAGTGTGCATATAGAATGTTCAACCTGTTTTGTATCGTATATTATAAGCATGAGTGATATGATCCTCTCTCGAAATTGAGACATCCCTCGTGTTCATGAATAGCAGGGACCTCCTCAGGGGTTCGATCCCCTAGGGGATCTACATCCTCTCCCTTTTTTTTAAAAAGGTCTTTTGCGACAAGGCTTTGAGAAATCTAGTTGTTTCTGATACTTTTCGCATTATTTTGCATACCAATGGTTATTCGCTGCTCCAACGTGCATATGGTGTATAGCAGTAGCAGTTGCATATACTTTTTTCAAGGAGAGGGGAAGGGCGCCCTCTTTCCAATCCAAAAAAGTAGGCGTGGCCACAGACGGGCCAAGGTGAATTTGGCTTGTAAAACCTCAAAAAATGTCCTTAGAACTGAACTCAATAATTAAAAATCAAACACTTTCATTAGGCCCTTTTCAGTTCGGACCAATTCTCCCCTTCCCACCCTTCTGCACATCCCACCAGGTCCCCGCACATCGACTCCGACCTCCTGCACCTCGGTGCTAACCTCCTACACGTCATTCCCGAACTCCTGAACACCGGCCCCGAACTCTTTCGTATCGGTCTCGCGCTCTCTCACATCGCTCCCAAAGTCCCGCACATCAGTGCCGACCTCTCTCGCATAGTCCCGACCTCTTGTACGTCGGTCCCGACCTTATGCAGCTAGGACAAGCTAAACGGACTTCTATCAAAGCGGAGATGTAGATCCCTTCTCCTAGGGGATCCCCCTCCCCTTCGTGAATAGCGGGGTTCGAGAAAGGGATGAGAGAAGCCTCGCTGAGGATCATTTTCAATAGTTAACAACCGCTTCCCTCCCTAAGGGCAATCGATGAATGCGGGCCTAAGTGTCAAATTATGCTCAGTCCCAAATCCTGGTCCATGCCC
Source organism: Oesophagostomum dentatum (assembly GCA_000797555.1). NCBI lineage: Eukaryota > Metazoa > Nematoda > Chromadorea > Rhabditida > Strongylidae > Oesophagostomum > Oesophagostomum dentatum. Next base: position 766,698 of record KN549202.1, on the reverse strand, counting down.
GGGAACATTCGCTCCTGCGGAGGAATCCGTAGAACTCACCCGAACGAGCTCATTATGTAAAACAGATATGTAGCATTTCTGAACTCGAACGGTTAAGATATCAACAACCTCACTCTCCTACGTTTCTCCTCTATTTTGCGCCACTATCACCACCCTCTGTTTTGCAATCGATGCTGATTCTGAACCGTGCGGGGGTAAATTGGCGGTGGAGCACGGGGCAATCAACTATGGGCACTATTCCACTTTTTCTCAACTATGGGCCCAAAAATCGAAAGTCTCAGATTTCGCTGAAACTTCGCCCAGAGCGGTTGTTTGGGTCCCTGATCACGAAAATCATACTAATTTTGCACCATAATCCCATTTTTATAGGGTTGAGGTAGATGTACGGTAACAGGTCAAAATCTCAAAATCACCTCAAGACTTGTGTAGAGGGGTTATTTGGGACGCTGACAAACGCCTTATTGTGGAGTTACGGTGGGATTACGGTACCTGGGCGATGGCCTCGGAATCTCCTCAGATTTGCTAAGCAGGAGTTATTTGAGGCGTTGATTGCAAATATCGCATCAGCGTCTTACCGTAAAGCCACGCTGTAGAATTGCGGTAGCTACAATGCAGACTGGAAACTACATGCCTTCAGCGCACTTCTTGCTGAGCATGTTAAGTGTCACAGTGCTGCTACCGTAATTCTACAGTATGACTTTACGGTAGGACGCTGATGTGATATTTGCAATTAGCGCCTCAACTAACCCCTTCCTAGCAAATTCGAAGATATTCTGAGGCCATCACCCAAGTACCGTAACCCTACCGTAACTCCACAGTAAGGCGTTACTGTGGGAAACGGATACCATATTCTTACTCAGCATCCCAAATAACCCCTCTACACAAGTTTTAAGACAATTCTGAGATTTTGACCTGCTACCGTACACCTACCGCAACCCTGCAAAAATGTGGTTGCGGTACAAGATTAGTGTGATTTTCGTGATCAGCGACCCAAATAACCCCCTGGGCCAAGTTTCAGCGAAATCTGATGTTTTCGATTTTTGGGCCTGCGAAAGTGGAATAGTGCCCAACTACGTACTCTGCTTAAATTTGGGCAAGAAGATGAGCTTTGCAATAGGTATAAACCCTAGACATAGACAACAATGAAAGAATGCAGAAAACTCATCTTCTGGTGAAACTGTAGCAAAACGAGCTAAATACCCTTTGCTCCACCGTCAATGTAACCGCACGCGCGGTTCACAATCGGCATCGACTATGAAACGGAGGTACAGTCATCAATATGTGCTCCGGTAAAGCCGTAGAAGAAGAAACGACTCGAAAGTACAAAAAATCACTTCGATATCAAATTGAGATTTCTTCTCGAACTCTGTAAATGGCGCGGTAGGTCCTCAGAAGAAGAAAAGGCTCGAAAATGCACAAATCTACCGTTAAAAGGGCATAGGAATAGGCCAAAATGCAAATTATTATCGGCACATGCAATGCGCGCTTGCACTTTGGGTCCCAGCGCGAACACGTGTAGGCGTTGAGTTGGCAGTTACGATTCTTTATTATTAGAAGATTACAAACGTGTTGATTTTCTAACTGGATTACAAAGGTGTTGCGTGAGGGTACGAAGATGTCCTGGTCAGTGTGTAGTCTGGGAGATTCTAGGATATCGAGGTACTCGTTATCTGTTGGCAGCCGATATGTACGTCTGCAAATATGAGGGAAATCAAATTGCGCTATAGTGCCCATAGGTGGCGCTGTGGCGCTCCATTGTGA
>KN549202.1:740847-753160 GCA_000797555.1 Oesophagostomum dentatum | reverse complement strand
GGTGTACACGACAGCAGTTGATCTGAAGCCGAATTCCGAAGAAAGGCGAAGGTTTGACGCGAATCCTTTTGCAGTAGTGCAACACATGGACAGAGGAGGAGTTTCGTGACAAAAACTGGAAAACATTTTTTATCGTGAGTGCTGCCTTTAAGTGATTGAAGCACTTTCTTTTCATGAAATGACGAACTGTATACGATTTTAACGTGCAGATAGCAGCTGAATGATGTTCAGAGAATGTTTTTACATAACTTCATTTGCTATTACAGTTGAAATTAAGTAATTTAGGGTCATATTTGTTAAGTATCAAACTTCATCTTTTTTAAAACACTGATTTTGTACCAGCTAATTGCACTGGTGTTAGCTCTGTATGGAGGACTTCATGCTCATTCAACGTAAAAACGATATAAAACTAAACTACAACAAGCAATCAAACAAGTTTCGAAAGTAAACTTCAATTTATATAAGCACTTTATGAAATAGTTCTTATTTGTAAAAATAGAAAAGATTTTGGATGCACACAAATCAAAGCGGTCGATGAAGAAAACCATTTGTAATGAATCAGCAAGAGTTAATTCTGCAAACCTGATGGCATATTCGTATTTAGCGCAGCGAATGTAACCAGAATGTAATTAAACGATTCTTTATAAAGTCCAATAAACCTTGAAAGCAATGTACGACCCACGGGTGGGTCGTATTGTCCTACGCAGCAGCACTCTTACGACCCACCGGTGGGTCGTATTGTCGTCAATGTGTTAAAGACAGATAATACAACAGCTGCTGATGGTACTTTTGATACATCAGTGTATTTGCACGACTTTTTAAGTTTTTGGTTAATTTTTTTTGGATCAGTGACTTTTTTGTGATGCTCTGCTAAATTTTTAGCCTAGAGCCTACTATAACTAATAGTGGAGTTTTTCATCATAACTAGATGACGTTCAGCGTCGAGTATTGTGAGGAAAGCTATTAAGACAACTACGACTATGCAGCACGACAGTTACACTTCTAAGCCTGCAGGATGTCTCGTTAAAGACGAGCTGAATTCGGAAGTGAATATCCAACCCATCCTTGAAATTGGAGCGAAGGGCACAATTGTTGGGGAAGCAAAGCATGTCCGAAAGAGAGGTTAGAGAGATCAAAGTTTTTTTTAAAATGTGTGCCCTTACAATGTTTGTCTCATCTGAAGAATAAGAGCTTTTTATGATAAGCTGAGTCATCATCCGTCCATCTCTTGTTCAGGAAGACCTCCGAAGAACGCTTCCTCTGTTACTGGATTGGGAAGGGTGCCAGCGCCAACTAAGATGGTGAAAGCTACAAAAAGAAGTGCTGCTTCAAGAACGAACGTTGTTATCAAGGAGGAAGTGATTCCGGATGTGAATATGGTCGAAAAGCCTATTCGAGGGAGAGGTTGGTGAGGTTAAAGGCAGCCTCCATGCTCGGAACGCCTTCTGTGTCTTCGACGGATTCTGAAAGAGGAACTCGAACAATGGTTGAGGTTCAAATTTCTCGGCTCAGAAGTAATTCCTGACCAAGAAAATCGCTCCAGAAAACTCGTCCGCGGTTTCGTGGACGAGTTTTCCACTAGCGCTCTTTCTCTTGGAGTCGCCTACTGCCTCAGTTGCGAGGACATGGAAAGCTTGTACAACTCTACTCATACCGAATGGTTGTAGCGCTCTAACTAGCGTGGAAAATAAAGTGACAGGACAACTCGTCCCCGCATCCTTCGTAACTAGTCCACCGAGTGCCCGATGTTTCGGTCGTTTTCTCCCCAACAAGCAACTCACCGGTGCTCTCACTTTGGCTTTTGCCTATTCAACCACCGAAGTTTCATAAACTGCCTGAATCTCGATATCTGTTTTTAGAGTAGGTGCTGCCTTTAAGAATTACTTGCAACTGGATCTTAAAGACGTACACGCGCTCGAAGCATCAGAAATTACGTGTTCTCCTTGATAACGAACGAATTATAGGATCAAAAAAATTCAAAAGACGGATTTCGGGGTTCAAGTAGTTTATAAACCCTCGGTGGCTGAATAGCCAAAAGCCAAAGTGAGAGCAACGGTAGGTAAGCTGCTCATTGCGGAGAAAACTGCCGACACGTCGGGTACCCGGTGGACTAGTTACGGAGAATGTGAGGACGAGTTTTCTTGTCAGTGCTTTTTGCACACTATTTAATGCGCTATAGCCACTGTGCATTTGCACGAGCTTTCCACGTCCACGAGCTTAAGGCGGCGGGCGACTCCAGTGGAAGGTGCGCGGCGTAGTAGAAAACTCGTCCGCGAAGTCGTGGACGAAATTTCTGGGTCGATTTCCTCGGTCAGGAATGATTTTTTGCCGAGAAATCTGAGCCTCAAAGGGAACTCGATTGCATAATTTTTGAAAATTTTTCAATATTTAAATCAGTAACAAAAATTTTTTTCAGAAACATACCCGTTTTTCAATTTTCTTCCTGTCCTCTAGGACAGCTCCAAAAATTTTGGTACCTCTTTTAGGGGAGGGAGGGGGCGCCCCCTCCCCCCTTCGGACCGCCCACTAGTTCCGGGCTACACCAATTGGTTCTCCAGTGTCCGTATTCAAGAACACACGGGTACGGAAAGATACGCTGCTTCTCCGGCTTGGGTTGCTTCCCGCGCCAGGTACGCGCAGGAGTTAGAGGAGCAGAGTGAGGACGAGATCCCACAGGAATGGGGCGAAAAGCAGAATTTCGAGAGCATTATAACGTAACCACACTGCAGTTAACAACTTTTCGATCTTTTCTCCTGTGGTTTCAACTGCAAGCATACTGTACTCTCTTTTTCGCGGACTATGACTAGTGAGGTGGGCGGGGCAAAACTTGCTTTGGACCACAAAGGGAGTCCAAAGCAACTTGAAAAGCGTAGAAGCGTGTCGGAAAGAAAAGAACAGATCAACATTACGTGGTTTCGCGTGTTTTGACCTGTTTGAACATGGCCGGCATCAACTTGGCGGCCTGGCCTCGCCCACCTCAGTAGTCATAGTCCGCGAAAAACAGTATACTTTCGTGTTTTTGAACGCATGTAGGCATCTGGGTAGAGCTACCTTATGTTTTCTTGCTTCCTCATCAGATTTCATCGAGAAGGATGGATTCCGACAACGCACCATCGCAGTCATGTGAATTTGGAAGTGTGTCTACTTTTAATCTTTTCGAAAGTTCTCGTCACATCCAACATGACGACCCACCCGTTCGTTGTACACAGCCTTTGAGGCGTACTGAGTTTTTAAAGAAAGAGTTAATTGTATTCTAGTTAATATCGGCATGAACAAGGATATGCTATCAATTTTGCAGAAACGGTTCTTGTTCTTTCATTATGAGAGATCTTCTTTGTCGATTCTCTAGAAGTGTGCGCATCCGAAATCTTTTTTAGTTCCACAAAAAATTAATTATTTTATGCTAGTTTCTTCACTGAGGTGATTTTTTTTCATTTTCATGAAGTTTTAGTGAGTTTTTCATGCAGTTTTGAAAGCATTCTTATTTCAAGGCGTTTGGACACTCTTTCTTTAGATATTGTAGTACCTGGCCCCTACTAATCCGTCCGCTCGGTAAGGACACCTCACTAAACGGATGTTCGTGCAAAAATGTGCTATCATCACACATATATTTATCTCCTGTGAATAAGGATAGGGCGATAGTCGAAGTCATGTCCATATCTCCAGCACAAAAGTTAGGTCACCTAACGAAAGTTAGGTAACCTAACTTTTGTTAGTCGAGCTTCGGTGAACTGTATAAAGTGATGGAAAGTATTGCAAGTTGCGTAAGGTGAGCGTAGCATGAAGCGTAAGGTGATCGAATGAAACATGTTATACTACGTCAAGAATGTGTAGAAAACATGCAAGCGCATATTATCACTACCAAGAAAGTTGATTGCTGGGCAGTAAGTATAAAAGAACAAGTGTCGGTGAACTTTTAGGTGTAATCTTCCGTCACAACTTTACAGATGGTTGGAACTTTGATAAAGCGAGAACGGATACATTCACTGTCCATCTGTGCTCTATTTTTGTTAAATTTTTACTAACGCTTGTGGTTAGAATTAAGGGCTTTTTCAGAGCTGAAATAATGTCTCACGTCTTTTCCACCGTTCTCATCGTTGCCTAAACGAAGAATGAATATCACTAGAAATGAACTTTCATGCTTTCACGTGAGGCTTTTTGGCTAGAGGTAATCATGAAGAAAATCGATGCTTGTCTTATAAGACTTTTCGGAAATGTACGATCACCTTATACACAACCGCTCAAGTTAGACTAAGTGGAGGGATTGATACGGGCCCTGGTCAGAATTTAGGGGAAAGAAGACACGACGCAGGACAAACATATAAACTTTAGCGGAAACGACTAGAACGGGATTAAACATGTCGTCTCCGAGAGAAAAAGGTCCAAATAAGACGTAAAAATCCATTCTCGCGTAGCATCTACATATGCCCAAAATTCGGCAAAACCTAGCCATTGTTTAAAACCTTGACGTGAAGAATACAGTAGAAGAAATATCATCATTGTCAACAAAAATACTGCAAAACATTAACGACAGGATGATAGCCCCCGCGCAGAAAGACTAGGGTAGACGGGAAGGTCCCTATCTATCCGCCGGGGAAGCCGCAAAAGTTGCTGTACGTTCCGTGAATACCAATTTTCTTCCCGGGCACCATCACGACCGAGCAGAAAGTTTTCAACCTTTCCGGGAATGTTCATGAATACGGGCACAGGAGTTATCTCACTGACTGTTTTAACGACTAGCTGGAGTCCGCAGTTTTTCAGCAACCAAGCCCCCGCTCAGTTAACAACAAAAAAACTAGTATATGAGAAAGTTTTTATTTAACAAACGATGTGGCACACTTATACAGAAACAGAAAGCAAGGGAAATAATCAGACGACACACAAAACCAAACACAGCCAGGTAGCGGTTCCTTTTATAGCGGCAGCCTTCGCGTTAACTTTTGATGATCGTTGGGGACCACACACCAGGCAGTTTCTGTGATGCCTTTTGATCTACAGTATCCTATCCTGCCCTATTCCCGCAGTCGCAGCTAAGGTTTTTTTTACAAATCTCCGCCCAAAAATCATTTTGGACGGAGAGGATCGTTCCAAAAGTAATGTCATATGTACCGGCATGATTTCGCAGGCAGGTTATACATCTCGTTCTGCTGTTTACCTGAAGCTCTATAACAATTTAGGGGAAATAAAGGGGTGGAGAACAAAAGAAACGCTGCCGGTGTGCCATCCGGCGGTGAATTGTGGACTACCTTATCTTGTTGTCGTTGAAATTACGCTATTTTCCCCCGTTTTTTTTTGCTAATGCAACATCCTCATCCAAACAGAATGTACTGCACAGAAAACGTCTTGTTCGGACGTTTAAAAGCTCGAAAAAAAAAACTTTCTCTCAAGTGGAGGGGATGTGAGGGTTACTGACGGCCGGGCGAGCTATCGTTTCTTTTGTCATGCACCCAAAATGAAGTCATAAGGTTCTAAAGTCTTTTCTTGAAGGAGACGATGTGGGGCTTGCACTTGGCAAGGTTGACTACTTGTATGCGAAATCGCTCCAGTACACGCAAGATATCTTTTGGCGCTTTCTCACAGTTGGTGAATCCTAACTCATTTCTTGAGGCCCTTTTTCAAAATCCCTCGAGTGCAGCGTTTAAGCAAAATGTTTCTCATTCTACATGCTCAGAATGTCCATCCTACCTAAAGAGTAGAACTTTTGTTATGAACAAAGTCACCAAGCGACCATCACCTGTTCAGGAAGACCTCCAAAGAACACTTCTGCAGCCAGTGGCTTGGGGAATTTGCTTGCGCCAGCTGAGCTGGTAGAAGTTGCTGAAGTAACGAATGCTTCGACAACGGATGTCGTTAACAAGCAAACCAATCCAGAAGCGAATGCGGAAGCAAAGTCTATTCGAAGAAGAGGTTGGTGACGATAAGGAATGTGTTTTTTATTCTGCATGTTTACAAAGTTTTTCTTGCTTCAAGAATAGAAGTTTTTATAATGGAGGGAGTCACCATGCGAGCAGCTCCTGTTAAGGAAGACCTCCGAAGAACCCTTCTTCTGCTGCTGACCCGGCAAATGCGCCCATGCCAGCTAAGATGATGAAAGCTGCGAAAATAAGTATTACTGATCGCATGAGTAACAAAGCGGTCCAAAGAGCTGAACGACGCAGATGAAGTTGAAAGAAAAGCAGCGAGAACAAGAAGCCAGAAAGTTGAAGAAGGAAATGAAGGAGAAACTACTTCGAGAGCAGAAGGAGCGACGAGCGGTAGAACGAATGAAAAAAGCAGAGCAGAAACTGGCTCTGAAAGAGAAGAAGAAAAGACCTAGTAATGAGGTGTGCCCTTTTTATATTCTCTTTCGACTTCGAATCATTTTCTGTTTAGTTGAGAACCGTCGAGGGCTCTGCAAACATTTATGTAGAAGGACTCTGCGATAGCCTTTTACCTATTCCTGACATGAGTTTTTGCTGGAAAATTTTCGGCTTGGGGAGCGTTTTCATAAATCGATGGCTTGTACGTCTTGCCCTTTCTTTTGTTGTTTAAAATTGGAAGTTTAATGTCTTCGAATAGTTTAGATATTCCATGAGATTCCATCGAATCGCTATGGAGTGGTCGCATATCTGGTAGCAGAGAACACCAAAGATCATACGGAGGCGAGTTTAATTCAGATTGCTCTGGCATATTGAGTTCTTTCTTTCTGTTTAAATAAAATTTTATTCTAAGGCAAAAAAGCAAACCACGAGCGAGTCTTGCAGGAGGGTTCTAGGTCTAAGACGGTGAACTTTAAAAGCTTAGTGAACAGCGTAAGCATTCTGTATCACTGTAACAGCTCAGGGACATTTTTTAATACTTTTGAACGTCGTCCTAGAACCCTGCTGCATACTTTGATCTCCTCAAACTGCAGTGCATACAACATGTTAAGTATTGATTCAGCTTTGCTAGAGCTTTCCGTTGCAGTTTTATGGAGTTACAGCACTAGCCCATATCCACGGGCCCTCTAAATCAGCAGGGCTTCAAAATTTCGGAAAAGCTTGTGAGAGGGCGAAGTTTAGTAGGTTACCAACACGCTTACGGCTTTGTAATTTATTGACTACAAATACAGGAAACATTTGCTGAGTATTAGCCGATAGTATGGCTTAATTACTTTATAATGCATAACTTTCTTTAAGGGAATATTATACGTTCAAGATGCCAACAATTCTTTCGCAGCTCTTCCGGAACAAGTGTGTTTTCTGCAAGAGGCAAGTTCACAATATTGCTTATAGTTCAAAACAAACCTCTGTGATGTTTGTGACTTTAGCAGTCATGCCGCGGTCGAAGCGAGCTGTTCAACACAGCTGTCGACACTCAGTTTGGACTAGCTACCAAAACGACACCTCATTTCTTCTACTATGTAGTGCTGCTACGGTAATTTCGGCCGGTAAAATCCTACTGATGATATGCTTAGCAAAGATGCACAACTCTTTAGTGAATCCGTTTCGCTGAAGGACATATGGGAATTTTACCCAAGTCCACCTGAAGAAAGTGGTAAACGAAAGGCGTGGGGTATTGGTACAGTCGGACGCCTCGCGCTGATATATTGGCCGTAGGTTACTTTCTCCATTTATTCGGTATTGTGGCCAAAAGATACTCTTTATTTCTAGTATTCAGTTACCTGCCCTGATAATGTGTTGTCGGCTTTGCTGCATATCTTTTGACTCGTTTTGACTAATTCTCTTAATACAGATTACTGAAGTCACGTACGAAGCCGGTTACACCTTCCGGAACATCGACATGTCTCACTTTCATTTGGATCTGAGAACCAGACGGCTGTATTTAGATAATGCTTCTGAGGTACATTAAGTACGAGACCTTATGTAATAGTGTTTTAATGATTTTGTTCAGGCATTCGTTAGCACTGAACTGAAGGAGTTACAATTAAAAAGTGGTGAATACGTGCTCCACAACTATTGGCGTGGGTGTGTTGAGTATGCACCTCTCAGCTGGCATTGTAAGGGTCGCAGTAAGTGTCGAAATGGCTTCATTTCATTAGATGAAACATGAGTCTATCCTATTTTAGAGAGTATCATGACGGTAGCAGACTGCGCCGAGGTTTTGTTTTACATGATGATAGATATGTTGGGATTACTTACTTGGCACGGCATGGGTAATGATCAGGTGAGATACTAAAGGTTTTCGAACTCTTTAAGTGATTTCTCAGCTTGTTTTTCCGCAAATTAGTTTAGGAATTCTTTATTGTGGAATTTGTGTAATTGCTTTTTAGGTACTGGCTTGTAAAGAACGCTTTGTCGCCGAAACTCGCAAGAATCTGCCAGTTCCGTGAGTAGTCTACTTTGTTTGATTGAATGTGATTTATCGATTTTGTTCAGTTTGGTTGATTACTGGAAAGTTGTTGATTATGCTCAATCCATAGATGCGAGCAGGTTTTGCCGACAGGACGACTATCTTTTAGTGAATGGTCTTCGTGGTGGAGCTACAGTATCCGTTCTAAGTTTTGTCAGATTTCAGCTTTCTGCCCAACTTGAAAATTTTTACTTCACTTTGCAGCTGGATTTTCGCATTTTATTCGACAAGTTATTGGCTATATATAAGATTTTTGGTGGGATGAATGATGAAGACATGCCATATGATTTTGAGATAGCGAACACGGATTATCTGACCGGAGGAATTCTTGAACGGGTAATTTCTGTCATTATTATTTGCTAAACATAAAACTTTCTGGTATGTTGGTATTTGCAGGAGCAAGTGATGGAACTACTTAAAACCGCGAACTTCTTGCATTATGAGCTGGAACTACGGAAGGCTGACATTGAAGCTCTAGAAATGCGTAAAGAGTACGCAACGAGGATGACAGCGCAGACGAAGAGAGGACGTGCTTTGGCACAACAGTTTCCCGTACCTCGTTACGGTGCCGATAATGAGCCCCAGAAACGCAACAGCAGAGGGCTTTCATCTGATGATTCCGACGACGACTAGATAGTGTTTGGGATTTTGGAATCTGCCTGGATCTGGAATCTGAATTTTGGGGTCTGCTTGATTTTTTAATACATGCAGTAATATCAGTTTTGATCTTGGTTTTTCAATTTTTGTCCATCCCTATAAGTGCGGAATTTTTTTCTTGCTGCTTTTTGTTTTGGTCTCATATTTGTTCGTAAAAATCAACTCTCTTTCTGCTCTTTAACTTGGTCATTTCAGCCAATTTAACGTTTTGGAGTAGTTTTCTTTGGAGACTGTTCTATTTATAAAAGGATGCGACCTGTTTGATGTCCATTTCTTGATTAATTCACTAACAAATCACTTGAAGCTGTATTATTGATATCAAATTCTTTTATTCAGTGAGAAATCGATCCTTTTTTCTTGTTGTGTTGCGCAAAAAACTACATCGAGGGTTAATAATTTACTAGTGAGAAAATATATACCTGCCATCTCCTGACTACCATATAAAACCTAAATTTCTACGTTTACTGTTACGTTACCAGGTATTTTTTTGCATATATACTCCAAATGTAGTAGAATTAGATAAGTTATGATCGCTGCAGTGATTGAACTTCCCTTTCTCAATGTTTTTCTCACTGTTAGGAGAAAGATCAAATGTTATTCCATAATGATACAAGGAGATGTTTTTGTTAGCTTTTCTGTCCCACTTTTCAGTTGCTTCGAAATTATATCTCATATAGGGGCTTTGGCCCGTATTTGCTCAAAGGATCTTGACCTTTTTTCCTGATTTAACAGCAAGCAACAACATAAACCTTGATCAGATAACAGCTGTACGCAGATCTACACTACGCTGGCTAATTTCTTCGTTGGGCTGAACTTGACGATCGTTCTATAGGTAGCCGTGAATTAAAGGCATTTCTAGGATAAAAAAAAGACTTCGTCCAGTTAACTTGGGTGTCGTTGTTTAATCTATCTTTTGAGGACTTCCGTTCGATTGATCTACCTGCTGAACCCACTTTCATATGGTAGTATGAATAAAGGGGAAGAGAAATGAGAGAATATAAAAATCTCCAAAGTAAGCTTTAAAAAGATGTCTCAGCTGTTGGACAGAATTTGCCACAAATTTCCAAATTTTCCTGAAAATAATATTCAGCTGAGTAATTTTGCAGGAGCACTAGTTACTTTTAAAATTCATACCGATGCACAAGACTTCACAGTCTTTCCATAGGACTTTTCGCGGCTAGGACATCAGTGATGGCTTGCATGGGGCACACGGTTAACACGGAATGGCAACGAAGCGAAAAACACTAATTAGCTGTTCGAAACGTGCTGCCTTATGACAATGATTCTTAATAAGCTGGCTGGGCCCCCATTCTTCGCACCCATTCTCCTCAGCCTCCGATGGGAAGTAGACAACTACTGTCTCCTCAAGTAGTCTGAAGACACACAAATCAGGCGGAGCCAGCAATCAATCGACCGCCAGGTACCTCTAACCACGGGCCTCCAGCGCGTCCCAACGTGTCCGCCGGCATGTGTGTGTCCGCAGAATACTTGAGAGGACAGTAGCTTTACTCTGAGTTCCATAGCAAGTATGATGGTGACACTGCATATCGTAAGAATTACACGACGCAGTCGGAAGTTCAGCTGAAGATTACACAATCGTCGTAAGTTACTGGAGTACGTCGTAGGGCTTATTGTTTTCTTCATTTGCACATTTCACGATGCAGCAGAAATATTGAGGAAATGCTGGCCGGAACGACTTCCGTAGTTGTACCCTCTATTTCGCGATTGGGACGGACTCTAAACCATGCACGTATGGGTGTGAGACTATCCGCGCTAGCCACAGATTGAGATGAGTTCTGTGTTTCCTTTTTTGACTTCTAGGGTTGAGAACACAAGAAACTTACCTTTTCCCTCAGAACGGGGGCAAACTCGACGTGACCAGTCATCGAACAAGCGTGTTCGTTCAACCCTTTTCATTGTCAACGAAGTAACGCAGAGTTTTACAGTAACTGAATCTCTTTAAAAGCTTATAATCAGTTCCCATTATACTATATCCGCACTTACGCATGAGAACACACAAAATAAGACGGGCCTGACGCAAATGTAGAAACAATATAGCTTATTGAGTACATAAAGATTTATTTATTGATATAAACAAATTTCTCCTTAAAGGTAGTGTCCACACAAATTTGGCAAAGTTCCTTTTTCGATCAGCTCTTTCCTTATTTGAGAGAGCTTAGCGAGCTGAGTTCAGCACTGTGCTTAGTATCCCAAAAATTTACGTGACTAGCGTTTAAAAACGTGGGAAAGTTTCAACGTGGACGAGTCGTCTTATCAAAAAATCGCTAGGAAAAAACAGCACTTTTTTAAGTGGTTCTCTACACCTGATAGCTTTACTATGGTATCCGTTCGGACTTGCAACATCTTCTGAGATTGAATTCCTCCTAGCTTTTCCCCAAAGAAGGCTTTTTTTCACATACTTGTATGGATAGTTCGGCTAGGTGACGTCGATTGTCTGCACGAGAAGGAACAGATAGCGAGACGGTCAAATGTCAACGCTGGTTGGTGAAATCGCTAAACGGGCGAGCAGCGTAGCAAAAGGTGGTTGGCGTGTTGTAATGTGGGTGGACACTGCATTTAACTTCATGAACCAGTACGTAGCCCAACCATAACAAAGCCAGCATTTCCATTTTGCTTTAGTCGCGTGAACGGAGGAGATTTCTCCCACAGTTCCAAGTTTTACGGTAACTCCGTTCATATCTTCTCGCTTTTCCAGGACTCAACCGCGATCTAAATTCCTAAAGCGGATTTTTGATGCATTCAAGACATAATTCAAGACATTCGTAATTTTCCGGATATTTTTTTCAGAGCGGGAAACATTCGCTTCATTTTTTAATTTCATTATAAAACCGAAGTTTTTAATTTCATTATAAACCCTTAATCACCTTTCTACATCATCGAATTTGAAGGAGTGAAACAAAGGCTTCGCTGTGTTCTCCTCAGATTCATTATGAAATTCCGCGGAACCAGAACTTCAAAAATATTGTTTATCATAAAGTGCAGGATCATATGGAGTGAGAACACATCGGTACTCAGGTAAATTCCCAATCACGTAACCCCTTTATAAGAAAAATTGTGCAATTAGCGGAAAAAGATATTCATCTAGGTCACGCGTAGCTCTACATAAAGCTGTATACGGTTTCCCGCTCAACATTGACCAAATACTTACACTTTATAATTTGCACTTCAAATTTTGTACTTCAAATAGTATTGAGATAGCGAAAAAAGCAGCCTCCCAGTTCTTCTTAAAGGCAGCACCCACTCTAAAAACGGATTTCGAGATTCAGGTAGTTTATGATCCCTCGGTTGCTGGGCAGCCAAAAGC
>KN549202.1:715734-726744 GCA_000797555.1 Oesophagostomum dentatum | reverse complement strand
CTTTGTGCTGCACTTGCATTCACATCAGCTGCGTGCGAAGTTTCGCAATTTCTCCTCAGCACGACACTATTTCCGCCTCACACTTATGTCTACTCTATTTCCTTCCTTTATTTAACTACTTTTATTTCAACCTTCTCCTACAGATCGCCCACTTCAAGGTATTGCGGCCAACTCGGTTATCCCGTAAGTTTTCTTCGTATTTGCTTTTCTGGTTCGCGAAAGTGAATGGTCTATTGTTCTACCTCTTTCCAAAATGAGAGGGGTAGGATATTCTGCACTCGGCGTATCATGACTACCCTTGTCATTCCGATCGGCAAAAGCGTTCCTTTTCCCCGCAAGACCGCAGCTACATCGCGAGACCCTATGCGTCGCGTGACAAGCGGCTGCTGCTCGTCGATTAGCCAATAACGGCAGAGAACCGCTGGCAGTTACCCAGAATGGGCGGTCCGTGCTGGCTAATTGCCAGCGGTTCTCTGTCGCTATTGGCTAATCGACGAGCAGCACCCGCTTGTCACGCGCCGCTTAAGGTCTCGCGATGCAGCTGCGGTAATGCGCGGAAAAGGAACGCTTTTGCCGATCGAAATGACGAGGACTGTATGCCTACGGGACTGTGCTGCGCGGTTATGATTCATCAGTCCAAAAATACTTTTAACTGTCTGACCTATTTGAGACATCGGTCCCAACGATGTCTTCACGATTCAATATCGAAGGCCTCTTGATAGATCCTGACCCGCTGGATGAAGAAGAGTTTTCTACAATTACTGAACGCGATGCCCGAGAACGTGGTACTGGGACAGGCTCAGCTCCGACAGCTTTGTTGTAAGATAATGGGCGGCCATTTGAGCTTTCCGATCCATTTCGGAATGTCTGAAACACATGCATCTTAACTAAAACTACAAAACAGAAAAAGCAAAAAAACAGTACAGGGGCGGGGGTCGTTGAGGGGTACTAAGAGTAGCTGCCGCTAGATCTCCTTGACTTCTCGACATGCTTCCCGGCAAAGACTCGTCTTGATACTCATCAAAGGAGTCGTCCGACTCAGCGGTCGCAGTCGGTGACATGCCAAAAGATTCGCTGAGGTCAGCTGACATCAATACCTGACCTGAATAAGTAGCAAAATTAGAAACTTCCTCAAACTGAAAGAAACAAGAGCAAAACTAAATTAAAAAAGACCAACTTTGTGTGAGATTAGGTTCAATTCTAGCTGCCGCTGAAGTATGAGCAGACTGCTCTGTGCTATTGCATTCATCGCTGAGGTCAATTAAGGAACCTGAAAACCTCGGTTTAAGAGAGGTGCTGTCGGCATTACTAAGGCCAGCAGTTGCATATGGGGTTAGACCACACATCATCCGCAAACTAAAACCTAATCTACGACCTAAAAGCCAGTCTTTTACAACAGTACAAAGTAGTCGACGTGCGGTAACTGTTCTTCTCCATATGCAGGATGCAGCCAGCAAGTGCCAACTCTGTGGATGTATTGGTCACATTCATTTAAATACAACAAATGTGATTTTTTTGCGTAATGAGATGTGAGATCATATCAATCTGTGGTAGGATCGAATATAGCAATGTGTCAAATTAGTAACAATTTCTGATAACAACAGCAACATCTGTTTCGCAGCAAAATCACACTGAGAAAGCGGTGAGATTCGCACATGAATTAAAGAAAAAACGGAGTTTGAAGGTCTAGTAAATAAATCCCCAACAACTCCATTTAAACGGAATCCGAGAATTTGCAGCTTTTTGGGTGAATTGGGTTCCATTTATTCACAACCTTGGAAAATGGCGAAAATATAAGGTGCCCAAATTTCGATTTGTTTGACTTTTTGTCGATTTTTTAAAATATGTCAAGATACCGAAGACTATAGCTGTCGGACGTATTCTCTCTGTCACGGACTAAGAGGAGTGGCGGGTGAGGCCAGGGCACCCAACGGGACGCCGTACGTGTTCAAAGTGGTTAAAACACCGAGAATCAGCTCAATTTTAATCGATACTGTTCCAGTCGGGAGCCTGACTCCGCCCACCTGCACTTGTCTTGGTCTGCGACAAAGAGAATATACTGCGCAGTAACTAGAATCTAAGCCCTATTTTCGTGATACATAGCCTTTGTTGAATTGGCAATGAATTGGCAGCACCTACGCTCAAAACGCTTCTTGAGCTTCCGATGGATTCTCAAGGACGAACTCAAAAAAGGTACGAGGTTCAAAAATCTCGTCTCAGAAATCATTTCTGACCAAAAAACTCGCTCCATAAGACTCCCCGCGATTTCGCGGAGTTGTCCATTTCGCCGCGAGCTTTCGTTTAGAGTCATAAATCGACTGAAACGCGACGACATGGCATAATTCTACTCATACCCTATGGTTACAGCGCTTTAGCTAACGTGCAAAACTAAATGGACAACTCGTCCGCGAAATCTCCGACGAGTCTTCTGGGGATTTCCTCGGTCAGGAACGATTTCTAAGCCGAGAAACTTGAGCGTCAACCTATTTCTCGACTTCCTCTTCCAGGATCCACCGACAACTCAGGAAGTGTTTCGAGCGTGGGTGCTGCCTTAAGCAATGCCAGTGCTGAAAATGAAAACTATAAGTTAAAGAAGGCTTCTAGGAACAGATATGAAAAGGAGAAGAAGTCGGTTATTTTCTTTGGGCCACCGTGAACCATTTAATGCAAACAGCGTGATATGGATATCCTCCACAAGTATCGCAATGGAAATGACGACTGTCTTAAAATTTGATGGAGATATGGAGTGTCAAAATTTGGCATTTTAATGACATTTAATGACAAACAGGTTCATCTGCTCTATATATATGTGAGTTACTGCTTGAAGCGCTTCTCAAAACAGCCGACTTGAATATCTTTCAGTGCATGAAGGGAAGAGTATCAAGCTATCATGAGGTATAGGAAGACCGAACGAAATACCCAATAGCAAAAAAAAACTTGAGCATCACCCACCCGTTTTCGGTGCAACATAGGGAGGAGGTGGAGCCCGCTCTTTCGGCCTTCCCCTTGGCGAAGTACCCCATGATGAAATGCTGCCAAAATCCAACCTATAATAAATATGCTCGGTAAGTAACTTCATATTATACAATAAGGATCTGAGAGAAACTTTCAAAACTTAAAAAGCCTCAGGATTCTCCACAAAAAAAGGAACTCTTTTCTGGACAAAAGCTATACAAGCTTACCTATCCTTCGCCTGTCCTCCCTTTGGAGGCGAGCTTGTGTCCACAGTCAGTGTACGACCCGCGGCATTTTGTGCACCACCGTTACTGTTTACCACAGGACAACCAAATAACCTCGACGCGTGCTTCAGCAATGTTTCGACAATCTTAAATAATGGTGTTTTCAAAAAAAAGTAACACCGAGCAAAGTATATATCATATAAGACGATCACCTTGGTTCCAACAGCATTATTTCCATCTATGTCACCTCCAAGAAGATTTGGGCCAAATACAATGGCGAGATTACCGCAGTTCATACTTAAATAATGATAAAAAAAGGTGTCGAAGGCAAATATGTGTATAGTAGTAAGCAAAAAATAAGTAAATGGGGATTACAAGTATCAAAAATGAACATGCTTATGCAGCCACGCTTACACCCATCGATACCGAATGAAGGTGACCTTGGGGGGGGGGGGCGATTTATGAACAACACATTAAACTTCCAAGATCCGGAGTACTCTGATGGATCAGCATCCGTTTCCGTTTTGAATGATAGACTGAACATTGTAACAGTTCTTCCAGTAAACGAGGAACATCGCCCCAAACATCAGAATTTTTTTAAATAACGGAGTCCCCCTCTCACCAAAAAAAATTGCAGCTTAAACTCTAATGAAAAAAAGATGTTTTTCAAGATATAATTGCAACAAAAGTTTTCTAATAGCTAGTTCATGAACTGTTCACAAAGTTCCACTAGAGTCTGTGTGTCCTAGCATTTAAAGGCCACACACAACGAAATTTTCATTTTTAGGATTTTGCCACGGAACCGTATTGTAACCAGAGCTCTACTCCAATGTGAAATTTTGACAGCATTCTCCTTTCAGTAATAGTATGGGAAGCTCTTTAGCCGAGAGTCGACATCGCCCAACGATGCGCCACACTATAGAATGAAGAGTACAGCCAAACCACCGAAAACGGATGTTACAACTTTGCCTATATTGTCTTTGTGCCCTCCAGACCATCTGCAATATCAGCTCTGTCACATACCAGTCACACTAATTCTGAATGCTGATTTTGTACTTCCAGGCATCGTTCGATGGTGTCCCCAGTTTACGAGAAAGGAACCCTCATTTCTTTTTCGAAGTCCAGAACACTTTCTAATCGAACTCTCACTTATGGATAGAACACTGTATCCACCGGAATCCAGCCCGCAGTTTGCCTTCGTTTTCGCGAACGCCTTTTTTCGCTTAGGCGAACTGTTTCGGGAGTTTCCGTAAAGTGGTAACGAACCCGACGTTACTTTTTAGATGAACTGAACTGCAGCAATATGCTGACAGCGAATCAAACGAACAAAATTCGTCCCAATACAGATCGAAGGAAAACGTACGCTGTTTGCTCCTGGTGCTGTAACATCTCAGAAAGAAAATTGATGAGGTAAGTGAGATTATGTCGATGGCAAGCTGGAAGCTCACCAATACAACGTTCAAACGCCTGCAGCCTCGCTTCATCCTCCAATCTGAATTCCTACCACTCGAATAACAAGAAAATAAAGGTGGTAACAGCTCATAACGAAAAGCACTTACTTTGCGGCATTAACCCAATCATTGTGCAATCGATGAGTGAGAAGGGGGTCGGGCAACTCTCTTAAATAGCTCTTCAAAACGCTACAAACTGAGTGTGGATCATGATCGTACGCTCGCTCGTCAATCTAAATTTAACAGCGACTATGCCTTTCAAAACAAAAAAGTATTTCCCTTACGTCAATCTGTCCAGCATCAAACGCTGCTTTCATTCTTCGTATTTTCGTATTGTTTCCATTAACTCGGAACAGACCTAGATACCGGAAAATTCTAGTATGAAAATGAGACGAAACGCGTAGAAGTGAAGATTCCATGGAATCCAAATTTCCAAAAGACAGTAGTCGCTGACATGAACTTCCTGTCCAATAGCTTTCTGTAGGAAGTTTGCAAGGGGAAATAAGGATGAGAACCAAATTTAAGAAAAAAAAAAACAGCGCTGCTTCAGAACAAGTAGACTACAAGCGATTTCGAACGAATAGCAGAAAAAAACCTTGGCAACGCACGAAGGTCTGGAAACACAATGAAGTCCAGCAAAATATTTATTAAAGAAAATTCAAGACTTTTCTACGTTTGTTTTGATGATAACATAGTAACCTTTACTCCCGCGAAATTGTACCGTCTCCTCAAGTGGTCCGCGGACACAGACATACCCGTGGACACGTTGGGGCACGTTGGGCTTCTGTGGTTACAGATGCCTGGTGGTTGATCGATTACCGGTTTCGCCAGACTGCGCCAGAATACTTGGGGAGACAGTATGTGAATCAGAGAGCGAATCATTGTAGAAACATAGTATAAACAGTTACCGAACGGATCGTGCTGAGGTACTGTCTCCTCAAGTAATCTGCGAACACACATGCTCGAGCGGACACGTTGGGACGCGTCGATGGCCGTGGATAAAGATGCCTGGCGGTCGATCGATTGCCGGCTCCGCCCATTTTGTGTGTTCGCAGAATACTTAAGGAGACAGTGCACAAACGTTGCATTAGGACCTTCCAACGGCGTGTTTCAAAGACGAGTGCAGTGGTGAGAAAAGCCAAAAAATTTGAAGATGCATGCTCAAGGGAAGGTTAGAGGCAGCACTCATGACTTACCCCCTTTTGAAATCGAGGCCGATTTTGAGGGTGGAGCAGAGGGCAATCACCTCATTTTGCTCCAGTTTTGGACAGAAGTTGAGTTTTTCTGTCTTCTTTCATTGTTATCTATGTTTAGGGTTACATCGATTGCACTAGAGCTCACCTTCTTGCCCAAATGAAAGCGGAATTAGTTGGCCAGCCTCTGCTCCGCCGTTAATTTGATCGCGTGCAGCTTAGAATCCGCCTCGATTTCAAAAGGGAAGGTAAAAAATGTTTTTTTTTAAAGTTTTTGTTGAAAAAAGGTATTCCTTCGTTCATGTTTAAAGACCGCAGAAGAAATCGAACCAAAACTTCGGTCTTCGTCAGAATTCAGCCTCAACGTTTAGTGTCGTGTTCACTGCAACGTTGCTTTTGACCAACAGGATCGCCTCAAGCCTTATTAGAAGCAGAAAGAATGTCCAGCAAAAGATTTTCACGAAAGTATAACGAGCTAATTCGGTCACAACACTCCTTGAACTTCTGTTTGTCGTCTAAATGTTACACTTCTTTGAACTCCTCGAACTATCATCTTGATTGCCTCATGGCCTTGGTCAAAAACAAAGGCGGTGATGTACATACAGTGTTTATCAAACCTACTGATCGACATGTTCTAGTGATTACCCTGCTTCATATGTTGATAGAATGAGCACGCATAGTGATGATTCTCTCGACAAGGTTGATATGTTTCAGCATATCAACCTTGTCGAGAGAGGCTGCTTTGCGGCTGCCTCGCATAGGAGACTCGTAAACAGTGCAAAAAAGATATCTGACAAAAGCGTACAAGGTGTAGCAGTAACTGTAAAAATTCATCTTACATTATTAAGTCCTCCACAGAAATAGATCCCTGACTACGAAATCCTCCACGGACCCATTGATCGATTTTCCGAGTTATTTTCGCAAAAAAGTGAAATATGTAAACCTAAGGGGACTCAAAGTCGACCAGTACTCAGAATTCACGTTGCCAGATGTTCAAAAAAAAACCAGCATGCAACGACTCAATACTAGCTGACTGTGGATGCAAAAATACCTTTTTCTGCAAATCCACTAGTCCTTAACATTGTACAGCATTTTTCTAGCACAACAGCTACACGACCCTGAGTATGACGAAGATGTTCGCTCAAATCAACGCCGAACACGGGCCGAGGACGGGCGTTATCTATAACAAGCAGACAAACGTTAAAACAAACAAAGAAGCTAATAAACAAGAGGATAACATGCTTACCAATATCGCGACGAATCTCTGGCAGTACCATTTCTAATGTCCTCATCGCAACACGATGATATTCTAGCTGCTCCTCCAGTAGGGCAGTAAAAACCTGCATGGAAAATGAAATTCATGTAAGACCTTGGAACAGACACCCTTATAGAATATTGTGTCATATGCAAAAGGACATCAAAGGTTATGCAAACCGCATTCGAATTTTAGCATTCTCTATTTCTGCAGCTGGTGCAAATACAAAACAACTTCGCCCATTTGCAAATACTTTTAAACATTGGGTGACGAATGTGTAGTGCTGCCATTGTTTCGGTCATAGATCAGGTTACAGTGGTTTTTAACGAATTTTAGGCATGTTAGCGAAAAGGGATTCTGAGCCTTTTTCTCTTTCTTCCTCTGCTTTTCCAGGGTCCCTTTGCGTAATGCTGCCAAGGGTGTGCCATCCCTTTCCCACAAAAACGAATTGATCCGCGTAAGCCTATAGCTGGAGTTATAGTTCTCCGCACTGCAGCAGCGACATGCGTACCAAGTGCGGATAGATCGCCGACATCATATGATCGGTACATACTCGGCGCATCGTCACCGTGCTACAGCGAACTATAAAGCTACCCCAACTCTGCCTGTCTATGCGACAGACGCGACAACCCTGGCAGCATTGAGCTACACATCCTTATGTATGCTAGATTTAACCATACTCAGAACACTGCCGCAATTTCCTGACAAAATTAAAATGCCTTACTAAGCAATATAACATACATTGTTTAAAAAGCGCTATACCAATCTGAATTAATCGGTTGACGTTAAACCGTCCCGTTATTTCCATCTGCGGTTTAGCAACAACGCCACAACAAAGCTTGACCATAGACAAAACATAAACGTGCAACAAACTAAAATAAAACTAACTTTAGCAATTTCCTGTTCCTTCGCTGCCAAAGAATATACGTCTGTGATGGTGTTGTCCTGCAAAGAGCTAAATTTACTCAAGAAAACATATTGGTGTGGCCGATTACCTTTTGATTCTCTAATTTCAACTGAGCAGCATCGAGAGTATCTTGAAGTTGAGCAATATTACTACTTGTGCTATCTGCTTTCTCCAACGCTTTCTTTGCTATGTCGACATCTGTAAGTATGAACACTAGGTTTTAGTATCGATCACATTTGTTTGTTGTTTTCGTTCTCTCAGATTAAATGAGAAAACATAAACAGTGCATAACTTTGCTAAACCAAGAACTCAACTGTTTCCACTGAAATTTAGTGAATGCTCTTGTACGCACTGCTACAGATGAAGTATAGCACCTAATGTCGCTGACTACAGACGGAGAATTGATACGATTTTCCGCATAGAATGCTCCTGGACAAGCAGCCAAACATGACAAAAGCGCAGTCACCTACCAACAAAAGCGGACAAATCATAATTCCCTGATCGTGCTGACGCAAAGTTGTCAAATTTCACAATATAGCGACAGCCATGGATATTAGGTTACAGTCCGTTCGTAGGATTCCGGGCGGGCGAGTTTAACTTTCCAATGCGGATGATATGCACTGACGACCTCGGATTGGCCAGGAAGCATAGAATGCATATCAATTGTTCGGATTTGATACCTTTGTATACAGTACGATTTTTTTAATGTTCATCAGGGCCCCGCATCTGGGCAAGTGGATCACATTCTAGCTCCTGCATGCTAACCTGACGTCACCAGTGCGTATTGTCTGCAGCCAACAGTAGCGTCCCACCCGTCGGGAGTCCTACGAAAGGACTACACAATCTTCCTTTTTGTTCCAGTAGTGGAGCTCAGACTCGGATGTGACAATATCATTTGACTGACAACCATATAACGTACCAGTGAACGCGTTGGTTAATCGCTCTCGGCTTTTACATAACGCCTTTTCCATGTCTTGAAACTGCACCAAATCGTCGAGGACTCGCTTCTCAATCATCATGTCATGCTTAACCTACAATTAGATCAGTTACTCTGCACCCATTTAACAGAAACCAACGTCACTCAAGTTATGACAGCAACAGCTGACGCGTTCTGCACACTGATCTTCATGAGGCGCCAGGCATAAGAAAACTCTGCTTTTTCGGGGGAATTGATGGTTTACAACTTAGCGTAAAACCAGAGCATTCCGTCGCATGAGTGCACGGTATACTGCTTGACAGAGGCATAGAAGAAAGAGAAGTTTCATGGCCAAAAAAGCATCCGAGTTCGTTAAAAACGATCAAAACTCGAAATATCGGCAAGTTTAGAAGAGATAGAAATTTTTATATCATAAAATTACCATCGTAATGAAACATAAATTTGGCAGAAAAACGAATCGACCTTAGCGCAAAACGAACTTTGATTCGTATCGTTGAAAGCTGTTGAACCTGACGAAAATTCACAAATTTCACAAAAGTTCGTGCAAAAATAAGAAAAAAAGCTGTTCCAAACACATAATGATGCACTGGCACCACTCGAAAACTCGTCTGTTCTGAAAAGACGGTCTCCTGACTTCATTTTCACTTTTTTTTTGATAGACTATCATTACCTTTTCTGCAGAAATGCTCAGCAGGTACAACAATATATTCTACAGTAAATGATCTTGAAATGAAATCGAAAATGACTTCATACTTCCTCAGGATGGCCTTCTACGTCAACCACGTCATAAGCCGCGCATAAGGTGGTACTGTTTACCGGATGGAGCTAATTGTCAGCGGGTAAAGGACACCGTTTTATTCGAGGCCGCCTGACTGCATGTGCGTAAAATGTACGGCATAACCGATGTCAGTGAACATATTCATGAACACGCAAGAACGGGAACAAACTAAACCACCTTGTTTCTGGATCAGTTCTCATCGATAGGTTCCCAAAAATAGAGGCGGCATGCAGAATCGGAACTAGCAGGATCATAGAAACATCTCAATTTCTTCGTTACATTCACGAAGAATACTTTTTCTGGATTTAGTTTTAGAGCGGGAAGTCTCCACCCTTCCTATGAACGTTCAAATTTGAATACAGCCAAGTGACGACAAACATGTACTCAGCGCGCAGTGTAACACTCGTCGGTGGTAACTTAGGTTTTTATGCGTAGTGATTATGAATGGAAGTAACTAACCATGCAGAGTCAGCAGTCTATGTCTATTCAGAATGCAGTGTCCGCTGTGACAAGGGTGTTCAGGTAGTAGATTCCGTGTGAAGCTTACAAACACCCGATATAGGCGACATTTTTGAAAAGAACAGTTTTCGTCTAACTGCTTACACCCCCCCCCCTATTTCTATCGCTCCAGAATATAACTTAGCAGGAAAGCTGCTGGATTAGGGATAACGTAGGGGGACAGAGAAATTAGATTCTCGGCGTTTTCTTCTTGAAAAACGAAACATCTAATGAAACTCAAATCAATGCCTCGTCGGCCTTCAGAACGTACCTTTTCGTCGACGACCACTTGTAACGCTTGACTAATCTTCTGGATAACTTTGTGAAGGCATGTGGTATGTAAAATTTCGAGATCCGTCGATATGTCACGCAAATCCGCACATAACGCGAATTCATCGAGCTTTTTCTGAAATCGGCAATCGCTTCGTCATTACATTATCAGCGTGTATATATAAATTTCTCACTCCTAATTGAAGCAAACTTATTCTCATAATCAAATGAAGTAACAGAGGCATTTCTTATCAAAATGAACCAAATAACTTCAAAGAACGACGATGTAAAACCATGAAATGGAAAGTGAAATTACTCACCCTTCGCTTATCAACATTCTCTTCTCGAAGTCCAGTTTTTACTGTATTTGATACATGTTTTCTATAGACAGAAACGGCATTGATCACCTTCTGGTTACGGTGTTCGAGGGCATTTACGATTTTCAAATCATCATCCTCGTCTTTCTTGGTTGAGCTGGAAATCAGATTAGATAATTAGTGACGATTAGTTATACTAGCCACATATTTACATATATACCCTAT
>KN549202.1:655079-670064 GCA_000797555.1 Oesophagostomum dentatum | reverse complement strand
GTGGCAGCTTTCAGACTGGATGAATACAAGTACAATTCAAGTACAATTATTTACTATTCTTGTTCTGGCCAAAAGAACGTGTATATAGGCTATGCGCTATATTTGAAACAAAGAAAAAGCCTTGCTGCTTAGGTATCACTAAATCAGCATTATATTCTTGCATAGTACGTCTAATAAGCTTTTTTAAAACCACGTTAATAATTTTTTGTTGAGTAACTTTCCCAATTCTTTTTGTTTGCATAAAGAATAAAATGTACTATAAATACTAAAGCTATGAAATTATAATAGCTTCATTACTCTCCAAATTGATAAAAAATTTTTCTACAAACATACTGTAACGGATATGTTCCGACACTGCCCACAACATAAGCCGCACGCAGGTAGGTCCTACACCACAAAAGCAAGTAGTAAGTAATTCAGGCAGGTGTAAATAAACCCAAGCTTCCGAATTGCCAGGATTGTACGCTTGGAACTGGCCGCTCGCTGTCAAATGAGTTTCGATCATAAGCAGCTACAACGGAGAAGAAAGTATGGTATATTTATCGGACAGTAACTAGTCGTCAGTTTAGCACATGTGTAGAAATTCTTCTAAAATCTGTAGCAGTCTGAAATTGCAGTATTCTAACTGAAAACTTAGAGGAAATCATTTTTAGGTTCTACTTTTTTAACCGCCTTTCGGTTATATTTGAGTCATGAAAACTCTTTGAAACTTATAGCAGTTAAAAGAGAATACAAATGAAATCGTGATATCTTATTTATATTCAGCTGAATCTGAAAATGAAAAGATTTTCAGAAAATATTAGTTACTAGAAAATGAAAGCGATGTCCAACTGCACTTGAACATGAGACGATTTTTTTTAATAAGGAACAAATGAAAAGCTGTTAAGTGTAGAGGAGTCTAGGCGATAGCTGGCTGGCAGTCCTCACAAGGGTCAATTGTGGCCACGACTCGCTTTCCGGCGACACCCTCATGAATGTCCCCTATTAATCAGTAGTATTAGCCGCTACTTGCTGGCCTCGCATTGCACATTAGCTAGGATTTCTGCTACCCAAAAAAGGAAGACGAGAACGCCGTAACAGCAGTGGTTTGCAAAATCCCGAGCTTTTAGATATCCTATATTCCCCATTCCTTTCTCTCAATCTCGCAAGTTCACAATTACCTGTGAAAAAGATTAGTTTAAAGTAGGACTGTTGTAATGAAAGAGGACGTCGAGAAAAAAGATCGTTATGGACCAAGCAACTGCCCCAGAAGCAAGCAGCCATGTGCTGAGGTTGCTGCTGAAGCAGCTGAGATACTGAGCAGTAGAGCACCTGTATCAGGAACTTTAGCCCATGTGAACGAGGAACAAGCCAAGCTTCTTGCGAGTGCGAACATGAGAGAGGAACGAGGGAAGGAGCATGAGGTGCCGGTGTTCTAGATTCTCGAAGCAAAACGCCGCCTATTTGAACAAGCGTTACATGTTGAGGCACATGACTCATCCGGGGGACGAGTCGACAAGTGCCCGGAGAAGAGACGGTTCTCCAGAGTCGTTACTGCTCTGCACATCCCATGAGCCAGCTGAACGTGCTGCTCGGCTTTTTCTCTGTTTCTTAACGGTCTATGATCCAGATGTGCGGCAAGTGAGGCCGGGCGGGCGTGTTCGCCTTGCGTGGGGCGCGCCTCTTCTGATTTGTGTCGGAAATAATGGCTTTGAAAAATTCCGTAAAAGAATAACCACATCATATGAAAAAAAAACTAAAAACTATTTAAAGATCTTTTATAGGAAGCATACTTCAATAGATAGGAAATGCTTCGTAAACTTGTGAATACAGAAGAACAAAATCTCTAAAATCTAGATAGATTTTTACTCGTGGACATGGTTTGCTATGTTCAGGCTTTGTCTTGCCTGTCCCTTCGACTCCCGGTCATCTTCAGGAACCGAAACCAAAGCAGCGCTCAGGTTTAAACTTCAAGGAAGGTAAATGGGATGGTGGGGAGGATGTAGCGATTTAGAAAAAGAGGACGGAAAAATAGAACTAAAATTTCATAAACAAGTAACCCCACGTCTAGTTTGGATGTCTTAAGCGGCAATGGTCGTTTTCCACACACTATTCAGCGTCAGCGGGAAATACCACGGCAAGGAGAGCAAGTTTTGGCCTTCCACCTTCGTTTCAATTTTTTTGATTAGCCCTTTCTTCTTGATTCTTCGCTAAGGAAATGCAAATTTTACGAGCAAAATCCATTCCTGAAAATATACCTTGGTCTTCGAAATCGTTACACCATCAAGAAAATTTTTTGTGTCCTGCTCAAGCACAGTGCCAATACTTTTGAAAAGAACAAAATTTTCAGCACCTGTTATTGTGCATGTGTACCCTTGCATAGGGATACTTCTCATAAGTTTGATTTGTTTCTGCCTTATATTATTACAAGTTGTCGTCTGAATTCTATGAATTTTTTCTTATCATTTTTAGTTCTGTAGAACTGTTCGCGGAATAGTAGTGGTCTGTAGTTGAAAGAATGAGCCTGGAATTCCTGCTATGCTCATCAATGAGCTGCCAAGAAAGAGCGTAATTAAAGGCTGGTCAAAGTGCCCCGATTGTTTTTTTTTCTCACTCGATCTGTAGCTTAATAAGAATAGCAGTCATTGATTCCTGTCCTATGGCAAAGGGCTCAGAAAACGTACTTTCTCAGCTCTACAGCGTAAAAGTGATTAAATGTCAGCGTTTATCTACGGAGCTTGCAGCCCCGTAGAAAAACATCAGAATAACATGTCCTCTTATACAAAATATCTCCGCTGCTAGATGTGCACTCTGAGGAAAAAAAATTTAAAAAAAACTGCATGGTAAACTGCTGCATATACCGAAGATGTAGCATGGCATGAAAACCTATCGAATTTTAAGGTAAATTTCTATTAAGAATAAAATCTTTGCTCACCTTGCAATGCGGGCCTAGTACTGTCTAGCATCAAATTGTCTATTCCAAAAGCAGAAAATGCAACAGAATAATTCAGAAAAATGATCCAATTATGGCCTTGTTGAAATATGAAAATGCTGGCGGGAGGGAAGTACGAAAGGACGCTCAAACTCCACATGGTTATTCCAGGAATTTCAAAAACAGTGTCAGTGGTATAGTCACGATACTAAACTCAAGCTCAACGAAGTTTTAACAAATAAGATGCTTTTGTCTACAGCGGACTGAAGTTATGCAGCACTCTAATAAGCCAGCCTGCTAGCGAAACCGTAAGGATTGAAAAGAGTTTAGAAGTGGTACATCCAGGTGAAAAAATAATTGTTTGAAAATCCATATTTCTATCTTAAAGACAGTGTACCCCAAAATTTCGTTGATGAGATATTGGTGTAGGAATGTCGTCCTTGATCTCCTAAACATCCTTACCACAGTTAGAATCGCTGTTAGTTGTCCCAAGTGCTAAAAAGGCATGCTTTTGTAGCCATCGTACGAATTCATATATCGAGAAGATGTATCAGAACGAAATGAATGAATGGCTACTGCTTTGCTCTGCCTTGTTCTAGACCATAACCGCTCATTGACGAAAATTCGGTGGTACACTGCCTTTAAGCCATCACTCGTTCTTCACATGCGAAATCTTGCTTTCGCCGCAAACCCAAGGAATACTCGTATGAAGCGAAAGGGCATATTAAAAACGAAAGGAGTAAGTAGTTAAACACGTAAGAGCAGCCCAACTGTTCACTTAAAAAAGTGATTTGCTATCATTCATTACTTCGATTCCAACACCGCAAGCAGTAGAAGCAATGACGAAAAATGTAAGAATGTAAGCAATATAAATTTGGTGAAGAATTGAAATTAGTTCAAAAAATGTTTCCTAAGAAGATGCTCACTTGTTGGGTGAATCCTTGAGTAGTTTCGGTACACTGCGACTTTTCCACTCCCACAAAAAAAATCGGCAGTGGCTAGAAAACCAGAAAGTTCGCTTAGAAGTTATCCCTTTTGTTTGTAAGCAAGGACAACAGAAAAAAGTTTCCGGGATCTTGTTTATAAAGGCATTCCGAAAAGAATAGAAATATTAAAAATTGAGAAAGAAAACAGTAATTAAACAGAGGAAAGTTATGCATAAACTGTCTGTAGCTGATATAGTAAAAAAAAACTAGTAAGAACCAGATTAAAAACCCTGGGTGATTTCAACTGTTATGCAGTGTCAGGTCCGTACCGTGAAATTCGGCAGAGATACTGCTGACACGCAAAAGTTTGAAAAATGTGCGCTTAACTGCTATCCAATTAAACACAGAAGAGACACTAGCTGTATGTGACGCCCTCAGCAGGAATTCTATAGCCTAGTAAATTCGCTAAAAGATAAAACTATTAGAGCGGTGGTGAGTTGCACGACGAGGAAGCCATGAAGACTTAGATCAGTCTTCGGAAAAACGCGCACTTTTTGCACGTGCTAGACCGCAAAGTACAGGATGAGTAAGCGAAAGTTTGGAAACAAATAAAACACTGCGGAGGCGACGTTTGCTTATCTCAGACAGAAGGGGTGCGGGCCGACAATGCGACTCCGATCGGACAGCGGCTACCATGGCGAAAGTGGTGGTTTCGATGTGGCCGGAGGCGAACCGTCATCCCAGTAAATCCCGCGCCGCGCTAAAAAACGCCGAGGCGCCGGCTCAGTGGGCAGCTGGTAGGTGGCATCAGATGGCAGGTAGGTGGACTCGTGGATCTCAGGAACACATCTGGAAACGATCAGGATGGATAGTACACGGTGTCAGCGACACAGATCGATTGTAGATATGTGGCGGTGGCGGCGGCCGGCTCGTCTTGAGTCAACAACGCCTCAATCACATCTAATTTGTAGACGGCGATGATGGCGCGTCTGCCTGTACAATACGTGGAGACGAGCAGCTTATGGTATGGGATGACCGTCGTGACCCTCAAACGCCCTGAAATGGTCCTGGCGCTAAGTTGTGCCACCGCTGAATCACTGAGTCACTTTGCTGGCGTCATCTGCATCTGACAGGAGATTGACGTCACGGCGATCAGCATCACTACGAAGTTGGCAGCTACATGGCAGAGCTGGCGATGTGCCAGAGTCATGTAAAAAATTCCAAGAAGTTCCGAGGAATGCGGAACTGAACAAGCTATACTGCTGTCTGCTCTTCGCACACCGCACATGACTCGAATACCGGATGAGGAAAGAATCGAAAGCCCTTTGAAAAACAAATTTGACTACCCCAAGGCACATAAAAATTCCATACCATTATTACGCGAGATATAAAGATTGGTGGAGATGCAAGTCTCCAAATTGTAAAGACTGCCGAAAAGTGCTTGTTTCCCTATTCTATGCTACTTTTATCCTTAATCTATTAGCTGATCTCATTCGTCCTGTAATGAATTTACGCTCTGTGTAAAGCAACAGCAGAGAACCGCTTGCGTTGAATTTAGTCTCTACTCGAGGGCGGCTTCGTCGTTCGAGTTATTAGGACAAAAATATGGTGTAAGGTTTCCCAAATCCATACGAGTTGTAAGTTAGCCATCTTTAAATTTATCCAGATTATTTCGAACTATGATGCCACAAGTGGCATTTGTACGTATTCTTGGCGCTTAATATGACAGGATAAATACGTCCAAATAATATTTTTGAGAAAGATTTCTGAGAATGCGACAAACGCCAGAACTAGTTATTTTTGCTGAATTAGGCATGACTTTGTGCTGCAGGTAGATTTCTTTCACTCAATACTATCTTGCTTGACTGGAAAATATTTCCTTTTGTTACTCTGTTGGAATTGTCCACTAAGTTTAGCCTATAAGACGTCTATAAGACGTCTACGGGAATAGAACTCATCCGCGGTAGCGAAACTTGCTCACCTGATTAGATTAAATGGCGCTTCTCTCCACTAGGAGAACATCTAAGATTTTTGCATAAAATTAAGGGATTTAAGGGTTAGAAAGTTTAGTCACTCCTCTTAATGTGGCAGATCTGTTACGGAGATGCTGTCTTGAGCGAAGAGTTTCTTTAGCTCACATTTGCTACTAATCTGAGAAAAAAGAGAACGTTGTAGGTTCTTGGATAATCAGAACGCACCTTATTGTATGGATACTTACTATTGGAACGAGTGAACAAATCCGATTCGGAATCGTTTCAGTTTTCTAATTAGTGGTAGTACTAAAATTCTGAGGCAACGTACAGGAATCCACAAGATGGGTGAATATAACTGTAAAAGGACGCCAAGAAATCGCTGTAAAACTTCTGAGATCATTCGTCTTACAGAAGTAAACTTCTAAAAAAACCTGGAATTCTTAAATAACTTCAGCTTTTAGTCCTGCGGTGCGCGTTTTAGTTCAAAAGCAGTCAAGTATTTGGTGTAAGTAGTTTGTACCCTAGCTGCGATAGCGAAGAGTGGCTATAACACAACGTCACAGGGTCCCGCATAGATTAAAATTCACGGAGAGAAGGATGCATAGCATATTCGACAAAAGCAGAAGCTGAATTCAACTTTTATGTCCCGTTAGTACGCATATGCACCCGTGCTTTTTTCTTTCTTGTAACAACAGATTTGATAAATCTTATGTGCAAAGTCGGTTGTCCTCTAAGAGACCTACGTGAGTTGAGTTTCAAAGACTGGAAATGTGGCAAAACGAGGGAAATACCAGGCGCAAAATCCACCCGGTTTTTTGGCTTTTTCTTCGATTTTATGTACGTATATATCAAGATACCTGTCAAAGGAACAAACAGCTGGGCTGAGCCAGGGAAATATCCCAGACATTCTAAAAAATTCCGTCGAAACTTCGACTTGTGCTCTCTTTCTTTCAATAATGCATAGTATTTCACGACTTCTTTGTATATGGTCCTATAATTCACTTCTCCTGAAAAAAGTTTTACACAGCATCGATTTAAACATTATACAGCTTAAACGTTAGGTATTCGTTAGCTTTACAGGGTTTCCTCCTCGTTTCTCGCCATTAAAGTTGCCTTGCTTGCCAAACTACAAATATTTTCGAAAAATGTAGAAAACCTTAGCTGAAAAATGCACTGCATATATAGTTTTCTAGTAAAACTATCCCGCACTTTCCCAATAATTTTAATGTTTCTGAACTTAGTGGATTAAAGACAGATATGCAGTATCCAAGAACTAATTTTAAATATGTTTTATAAGCGTTTACTAGAATATTCGGGGTTTGGCGAACGAAGAGATTAGAAGAAGTTACTAAAAAGGATTTTTCAGTGTCGTGAAGGAACTTAAGCAATTTTATACCATACTGGAAATGTTGTTGGATTCTGTTTTGGCAGACGACTTCAAAAATAGCTTTAAGATTGGAGTAAGCGGTGAGACAAAACAAAGTTTCACTACACCAATCTTAGTGGAACAGAAAAAAATATTTTATAGAGTTGAATATGCCAAGATATCAGGAAGAGAGGCATACTGGATATTACTGGACCAGCGATTCGTTGGATTTCGAAAGTGAGGTATAAAGTGAAAGAGAGAGCGGTGGGTCAGGAAAATTAGTCTCCATGTAAAAAAAAATGAGGAATGGTGAAAAGGTGCTGGGAAACCATCATCAATTAGTGAACGAAATCAAAAATGTAAAGTAATTGAGCGCCAGATTAATGACTATGAAATCGAGCCATAGGGTCCGCAGCACAAATGATATATGAAAGGAGCGGATGAAAGAAAATCTCATGAATTTAGAAAACGCTACCATTGCAGATGTGAAAAATCGAAAAAGTCGGTATTTGTTTAAGAATCGGAGTTCATAGTTTTAGATGCTTTCAGAGCTTTTGCTTATAGGCAAACAAAGAAAAGGGGCAGGTTGCGATAACAGCTAGCCCGGCTCGCAGATTTAAAGCCAGCTAGAAATTTATAAAACTGTGTAATTCGAAGAATGCAGAAATCAAAAAGAGAGTCAAAACAGTGTCGATTCAAGTGTTTCGAGAAAAGGACAAAAAGTATGTCTCACAAGAAAATTCTTTACTAAATGTTCCACACGCATGAGTCACTTCAGTGTTGTGTTATGTGCCCGTAAGGAATTCGCGAAACACTCATAGAAGAAAACTATATCATAAAAAGATGCTTAGAAGGAAAATATCGTAGTACTCATCCACTCATGGCGAGTCCAGACGATCATTAACAAAAATATCCTGTCCTGCTGAAAATTTGGCAGGAACTTCTTCATGCGGATAATCACGAGGCAGAAATTTTAACGTAATACGCAAGTTTGGCACGTTCTGAGCTCTTGATGAATTACGAAAGAAGGCCTTAAAAAATTTAAAACTCTCCGCTGGAAAGTATTCTTGATAGAGAAGATTGCTCCAGAAGATGATATATGTATTGTCCATGCTTGCACGATTTCGGGTTCATCTCGTCGCAGCTTTTAGCTGGAACGCATAACCGTCGGCAAGAAGTGAAGTCGTAAGATTCTTCATTCTTCTCGCAGTAGAAACGATAGGAAGCTTCAGATACAGCAAGCAGCGAGATGGACAACTCGTCCGCGGAATCGAGAAAGTATGCGCGACTTATCTTCTGGAGCGATTTGCTCCTTCATGAGCAACTTTTGAATGGGGGGGGGATTAAAAAATACCGAAAAGTCAGAAGCCATTCAGAGCGTGGAGCCAGTGAACACTCCGAAAACCAATATTTTATTATTAATATCAAATATTTTTTAAACATTCATCCTAAGTAAATAAAAATAGATAGTAAATTAATTTAATGAATTAAAACATGAAACATTTAAAATATTTACTAAATACTTTTAAAAATATTTCTAAAATATTCTCCTAGAATACGGCTCCGATGTGCGCACTGAGCTGGAAAGCGCATTGAGATTGGCTCTCATCTCATCTTTCCGCATAGTTTCACCACCACTCAGAGATCTTTTTCCAGAAGCGAGGTCCTCCTATAATAGAGGAAGGTTTGCCCTATCGAAGGGTATATTTGGTTTTGCAAGAGCTGTTCTGGAAGTGCTAGCAGATTGCATCAAAGCTGACCCATTTTTTGACCTAATTCTGCGTATGCTATCTTTATTGGCTAATTTCCCTGTGAAGTAGGAGACTTTTTTTCCGGAAGTGCTGGCAAATTGCGTCAAAATTGAGCAGTTTTTAAACTTTAACTGTAAATATCAGGCTTCAATGAAAAGCAATCTCAATGCGAGGTCCTCGGTGGACTCCCCTCATCGTGAGAAATCGAATGATGTAAAACGTGACTATGTTTCCTCTCCTGGGAGCTGAGATCTCGCAGCCGGACGGGGTTACGTCCGTTCCGTTTAAAGGACGCATAAAAATAGGCGTAAGCCCGTTATGATTACGCTCGGCTGGGAGATTTCAGCTCCCAGCCGAGGAAACATACTCACGTTATGTATCATTCGATTCCTCACGACGAGAACCGTCCAGGGGAACCTTGCATTGAGACTGTTTTTCACTGAAGTCTGATATTTACAGTTAAAGCTTAAAAATTGCTCAATTTTGACGCAATTTGACAGCACTAGCAGAGCAGCTCTTGCAAAAGTGTTCGATAGGGCAAACCTTTTTCTATCAAAAAAGTGCCTCGCATTTGGGAAAAGTTTCCTTCTTCACAGAGAAATTAGCTAATAACGGTAGTATACGTAAAATTAGGTAAAAAAATGAGTCAACTTTGACGCAATCTGTCAGCACTTCCAGAATAGCTCTTGCAAAACCAAATTACAGGAATGTTTCGCATTTGAAAAAATTCCTCTGATTAGTGATGAAATATGGCGAAAACTGAGCGGGTTGGAGAAAGGTCCAAAGTGAAGGTCCCCCTCTCGAGCCTTGGAAAAGTGAAGGTTACTGGCGTAAATATGGAGGGTATTCCACCTATGAATATAATTATGCTTCCACTTGGCCTGATCCTAGAAAGGCAGTGGCAAATCTACGAATGTTCTTTGCCCAACATTTTAGCTATTGCGACTAGCTCAAGATCTACGCTACACGGAAAACTTCGACTAGCAAAAAGAGAATGCTTCATTAATTTAGGAACTAGAAGAGTAACAGCAAGAAGAATAATAGAATATGAGACAGAAAACTTATTTTCGGAGGTTCCAGATCCATGAGAATAGCAACTGACATTCACACCTACGCTAAATTTAGTTGCCATAATTAAATATCCTTGGTGGTCGTGTTAAAGCTGCCACGCCTACCCGTTGGGAATGACTTTAGAACGGAGTCGTGCCATTTCTGCTGACCTCGCGAACTCTAAACCTAATTACTCAGAGTTCTTGCTTGCGAAAGGGCAACTTGCGTCTGCCCTCAATCTTCACCAATCACTATATCGAAGCAACAAAAAGTATCCTCTGCAGCTCATGAAAACAGTAAAGCAGTTTGATAAATGCTCGTTAATCTATGAATGAGTCTCAGCATTTCGCATCTACACAAAACTTCTATGTCAGTCTTATTTTTCATTTCTTTGAATCGCAAGCCTATACCCAGACATACTCTAGAAAGACTTGTAGTTATTATTCTCTTGGGTACGTACGGGATAACCTATTTGCTGAAGTTTCATGTATGTTTTCAGAGCAATATGCACATTTCCCGTGCCCCAGTGCACCATATTTATCGGTTTCACCAGTAGGCCTTATGACAACCATCGCCAGAAACTCAGTCCTATACCCTCGCAATGCAACCCGGTGGATTCTCTTATTACGCATTTAATACTGCGCTAGCAAATTAAAATTATATGTTGAATTTCGAATTCGAGCAGAGTTGGTGGCTCAGTTTAGTAGTCAAAGATGAGGCACCCTAATCTAGTTTAAATACTGCGGTGCATGAATCTATTCAAACCCTGAACCCTCAGCCCAAAGTCCATAAAAAAACTCAGAGCAGCACTCCCAATCCCTGGTCTTCTTAAGTTTAAGCTGTACATCGCAGACCACTAGTCACCATGCAAAGGTTATAGACATTTCTTGTACAAAAAAGTGACCATGTTGAATACCTGTTATACGGAGTGTCCTCCTCTAGAGCGGACATTTCTTCTCCATTATAAATTATCTAGTTTTTGATCTACGTTCAAAATTCGGTGTGAATGGCATGTGCACGGCTCGGATCGAGTACATAACTTTAAATGAGGTACTCTCGTTGGTCTACAGGAGTGCGCAGATTAGACCAAAATTTTCAGTGTTCTTTGCAGGGTTTTCGGCTGTACTTCGCTATACAAAGGATACAAAACGCTGCATAAGATAATCGTAGACAAACGGAAACGTGCAGGCAAAGAGCCACTAGGAGAGAAGGAAAAGGTAAGCTTTGCGATAGATGAAAACATACTTTGTCTAACTGTGTTCCGTTGTAGTGAATCTTCCCAGCTTTTGAGACGGTACCTTCAGAATTAAAGGTGGTCTAAGGGACTATTCAGTAGGGCGTAAACGCTATTTATGCAACTTAGTAGTCTACTACATCAGATTAGACAAAGTTTTGTAGCAATACTCTGTAGCTTTCATGACCCCAATGTGGTCATTTCCCGTAACATCGAAAAAACTCTCAGAAATAAAAATTTGTTTTCCACTCTGCGGCATTGTCAACCAATGACCATAGACAAATGTAGCTTTTGTTTTTTCGTGGCGTTTTAAGTAAACGATAATCGCCTGAGCCACCTACGTTCTCCTGTTAGAAGGCTGGCAAGCAGCCTCATATGTGGAGGCGACAGAGCTTGGATTCACTAAAAAATTGGCAGATTACTAGTCTCCAAATATCGGATTCTCGTTAAGGAAATTATGCTCTAGAATTACTGCCAAATGGTTATTTTTGCTGCTAAGGCTTGAAAGTAGCGTGGAAAATTCATAATTGTTCATTTTCTGCGTAGCACATACATCTAACATTTTCTTCTGACAGAGGAAACCTCGGGAACTTAGTGGGATGATATCGAACGGGACCTAATCTATTTTATAGATAACCGCCACGGCAAAAATCCTGGAGTATGAAGGCACTAATTTTTGTTTAGCCGCCGTTATGACTCGGAAAAACTCGGCTAATTCTGCTTCGAAATATAATAATTGAAAATTAAACTTCTTTTTGCAAATACGTACGTTCTATTGATAGGCTAGCCAAAAAGAAAAATTATGTGCAAAAGCTTTTTCACTAGAATCTACCTTATTTTGCACAAAATACTAGATTTCTAGTAATTTTTAAGCAAAATTTTGCGAGTTTTCCGACATTGCAACTCCGGCTGAACTAATAAGTTAGTGCCTTCAAACTTCAGTATTTTTCCTTCTTGCGATTACTTCTAAATGGAAGTGGTTCGATATCGATATCGTTTCAGCCAGTTCAGGAGGTGTTCTCGTAAGACATACCAAAAAAGCCGGGAAAGCATGGATAGCTATAAATCTCTGTTATTCGCATAGTCCCGATTGTTTCCTCTCTGAATATCTGTCGTATAGTTCGCCTAGTTCGTTTCCTCGATCAGAGGAAAATTGGCAGTCGAAGAATCCCAGAAAACGACACTTAAACTATTCTCATTCTTTTAGTTTTTTAGGTACTTTAAAGCGATATCTACCCTACTGCGAGCATAGCAGAGATTTTTTTTGCATGCTCTGATGGGTTACGCATCCTCTTAAATCTTTGAAATAATACAGCGGTAAACCTTGAAAATATTCTTTTCAAGTCCTTGGTTGCACTATGAGGAAATTCTGAATGAATTTAAACTTTCCTCCAAATACCAGTCAGCATTCAGGCTTAACGCTGATCCATTTTTTTAAACGAAGGAGCTAGAGGGAATTTGAAGGCTATTTATGGATAGCCTCTTACATAGCAGTTGCATAAATCTCCGCTAATCTTTGTGCTCAGGACGAAGCAGTAATAGAAGAATAATGCGCGGTGGTAGTCACAATTACTCTACCACCCATTTATTTAGAAGCAGCCATGCGTGGTGCGACGTAAAAGTACCGAATCTGGTCAGAGAGCACGCTTTTTGCTCAGGCAAAGTTCGCAAGTAGAGAAATTACTTGGATCCAGAAGAAGCAGACAACAATATCAGGAGGGCAGCGACATATAGAAACCTACCTTCTTTACTGTGTGTGCTCCGTTTTGGGCTGACTCTGGCGACTCCTAAAATACGAAGACTGACTGGTGAAAGGTACCTTTAAAGAAGTTCCTAAAGGAGGTGTCCAAAGGCAGTCTACGTCATATTTAAAAGCTAGCAGGGGAGAAGCCAAAATGAGATGAACCCACAGTTGATTTCACGGAAGAGCACAGAAAAGCACAAGAAAACAGCGGAAGTTGCTGTTATCAGCGAAATACAGCGATATGCGAAGATTTTTCGAGAATGTTCGATGTCACTCAGACACAAGCAAAAGTGAGGAAACGACCAGAGCGGGGCGTTTATTTGCCAATGGACGTACTGATGTGCAAGACGACACGCTTAGCTGAACACGTAAACGGAGT
The DNA here is from genome assembly GCA_000797555.1 of Oesophagostomum dentatum. NCBI lineage: Eukaryota > Metazoa > Nematoda > Chromadorea > Rhabditida > Strongylidae > Oesophagostomum > Oesophagostomum dentatum. The sequence goes on along the minus strand of KN549202.1, from coordinate 656,730 downwards.
TGAGAGCACTCCTCCGACTAGCATTGTCAGTGCGCTGACAATGACATCCACACTAGGCAACATATGACAACGAAAAGAGCAGAAAAACTTGAGGAGATGAAAACTGACCGGCTTTAAGACGCTGAAAAAAGGCGTTTTGACTCGTTTTCGATGACGATTTCTGTCCTTCCATGATCCATTAAACATTCTTAGTACCAACAACTAAAACTTCGCATGTATTATAGGAAAGAGAAGGCGTAACAAGTGCGAAATCATGCTAAAAGTGCAGAACAAGTAATCGATGAGTTTCAAGCGGCCAGTTGGGTCATGAGTTGTTGATCTAACGTGGAGCTAGTTAAACATTGGAGGGGATTGGGAAGGTTTTTTCTTGGTAAAGTGGAGCTGCGCCTTGCAAACGATCATAACGAGCTGTCTAATTCCGCACCGGAGTGGGCATTTGTGCACTTGTTAAGCGGGTTCGAGGTGCCGTTTACCATACTATAGGTACCACGCTATTGAAATCCTTGATTGCATCTTCTAAAAAGCGCTCAAGGTTTTTAGAAGATGCAATCAAGGATTCGAGGAACAAAATTTTTTGATCCCCTGGTAGGCTAAGCAAATCGCAAAAGTAATCTTTCTACTCACCAGCTGATTTTAAAATTTATTTACTTTTATCTATTTCCAAAATGGGAACGCAAAACCTTGGACAAGTTTTCCATAACGACGTAAAACTGCACAATTTTCGGAAAAAAGCGCGCGGAATTTTAATCTCCAAACTTGAAGATGTTAAAAAGCACTGAAGAGGAGGATTTTCGATGTTTTTGTCCATTTCTTCCCCGTTTACTCGAAACCTTTTTATAAAATAGAGGTTGAGATATAAGCGTAGTTTGATTGTTCAAGTTATCAATATCATTTTGCTACCTTTCTTGCAGATCACCGATTAAAATCCTTTCACTGTCGGCTCTCTCTGCTTCAAGCTCTCAACTTGTTCACGTTATGATTTCTTCTAGGAAATGAAGTTTAATACACTGACGACAGCTCGGATTTCAGTCGCCTGTTGTCTGGGACAGGCAATTTCTAGAATTTTTGCTGCGAATATGTATAACTGTAGCAAATGTTGCCAATGAGGTAGCCAGGACACGATTAAGAATAATACGTTCGTCCATCATGGTAAAGTGCCATTACCGTTAAGCAACGATAGGGATACTATTATATATTCAGGAGACTTTTGGCTATCACACATAAAATTGCAGAACATCCTTCACTACGCATTTCACTAAATTGCACTAAATATTACTCATTATAACTTGCTTTCGTCTACAGTCGCTTTGTATTGCGGCTTTTTGTTTGAATGATGTAGAATGCATACTGAAGGGGCCATGCTCATTTGAGTACTAAAAAATAGGAAACAAAAGCATTCATGCCACGAAGATGTTCAGTGGACATCGAATTACAGGGAAGTGCTAGCAAGTTAACCTTCGCTTACTTAGAGAAGAACGGAAGCTAAGCATTCTCTTCATTATCACCACTTTAATTTTGCGTTGAAACATTTTCGTTTACAGCTCATTCCACAGTACGATTGCTGATGCCCAATATCTCGGAAACAGTAGAAAGTTGCCTCCAATCTGTAAAGCAACTGGTGTATACCCCCTCGAAAAATTTTCTGCAACCG
>KN549202.1:642309-653535 GCA_000797555.1 Oesophagostomum dentatum | reverse complement strand
GGTGAAGCAAGAAAGAGAAATCTCTAAGATACTGGAGAGCTGCTCTGGAAGGGTTTTGTTTATATTGCAGGATACATAAGAAAGCGGCATTACTTGTACTGCTGACAACAATAGAACGGAAGAAAAGAATAGGCAGACTGGTGACAACGAACTACGAGCAGGTCTCCAGCAAGTTTTGTTCGTTTAATGAAGCTATCTTTAGCTAAGGAATCTTGTGCCCGTAATCACAGCCAGTAAGAAATCTGACAGAATGTTTTGTTAAGTCGAAATCCTGAGCTAAAATACAACACAAACATAAGGTCCTTAAGCATCGCAATACTTGCTTAAATCTTTTTAACCGACAGTATTCTATAAGAAATCCGAGTGATTTATCCACTTCAGTGATGAAGTGTTGGACTTGAATTTGAATATTTGATCAAGGTTTCCGAAATACTATTTATGTCTATCTCATTTCCTAGTCTATTTAACAACGAAGATTTCTACTGGGTTGTAACGTAAGTTCGCGGAGTTTTTGTTGTTGCCTCTGATTTTAGGCTATTTGTCAACTATCTGGCGCACATTTGTTTAAGGTTTTTAAAAGTTTTTTTCGGACTAAAAAATAGCCGTAACCGCTTCTTATAATAGCCCAATTTTTCTGAAGTTCAAGTCGAGTTCCCGAGGGGCAGAAATTGGCACTTGAAATTTACTCTTCCTTAATTTTTTACCAAGCTAGAAGGGCAGCAGAAGCAGCTATGTAGAATCACCTGGCCTGAATGCGAATACTAAACCGTGGGGGAGACTACTGCTCAGAAGTTGCTTTCCGTATTAAAAATACTGCTTCTATAAAAACCTTTTTTGAGTGAAAATCAGCCATAGTCAATCATTACCTACAGATGTTGATGACTTCGCTCAGAATAAACTTCGCGAACTTATCTCCCAACACAGAAAATTGGCAATGGGAGACACCTACTAATGATTATCAGCATAATGCGGTTGTACTTTCTTTGCTACATCCATGTCAGAGCTGAAGTTTACAGAAGTCATATCAAAAAACAACCTAAGGCTATGCCTATAATGTTATCTATCTGCTACAGTCAAAAAGCGAAAGGTCTGCCTAATTCGAAATACAAACTGTTAGACGTTTAGATAAGCCTTCGTACTGGTACTTAAAGTTGCAATGAGAACAGTCAGAAATATAGGTGTGCAAGAAGAAACGTTTGCTCTTTATACGGAATGCAGAGCAATGAAGTGCAGCTGCTGAAGTGATTGAGGGCAGTCGAGTGAGCTGAGCAACCATAGCATTTAGTTTCAGCATTAAAAGTGTCGCGTACAAGTGTGCCTCATGATTCTTACTAGGTTGACGCAAAAGTCTCTGGACTTTTAGAGCTTTTTATTTCTTCTTGGGGATATGGGTTTTCTCTGATCTTATTTTGATACAGATATTGCAATAATGCCTTGCGGTTACATCCACTTGCGTAAAGTCGATAATTTTAAGCACGCACCTAGAGCACCATTCATTTGCAAACAAGCATCCATAAGCACTGCGACCATGAACACGGAAGGAAAGGTGGGCTAGAAACAAAAACAAACACACTAAAAGATAGAAGAGTACGTAGTCTATTACAGAATAGCCTCCTTTCCATTTAATCTCTCCAAACTTTAGGGTGGAAGGTTTGAGACTGATGAGGAGAGTTCTTGACTCTTGCACTGAATAAAACATATTTTGATAACTACACCCTGAGCTGTTACAGGTCTACTGTGACCACCTTCTTCAAAGTAGAAACGTACCAGATAGTCAAACTTTAACTTTTTCGACTCTATAATGCTCCTCGTTAGTAAGCTTGAGCGAGTAGTACAACTTCCAACTTTCCGTGGCATTCTAGAGAAAGGGGATCGGCTCGGCCACTTATTCACTCCTTGTCAGAGACTGGGGCATAAAAACAGTGCTTATATCCGTAAAAAAGTGGCGTAAAAAGGCTATTGATAAAAATTGATTGGTTAAAAATTGTTCTAGAATTAGTGTCGATTCACAGGTATTCTGCAGCTTGCAACATCATCGGTTTTGTGTAAGGAAACTAAGAACAATTTAACTGTTATGATATGGGAGTACGGAAGAACTTCGAAAAGTAGGGGTAAGTCATCTTCTGTGCTGTACTCGAAGCTTACATTTTGTTCTAAAGCACGATTATCGGACACTTCCTACCCGCGCGCGCGGCTGCGCTCCAATCGAACAGAAGGAAACCTATTGTTTTCGGCTGTTACCATAGTCTGAAGGTTGTATACAAGTTTAAATACAATATATCGCATCAAAGTAACTAAAAATATAGTAATTAAAGCTTCCTCCATGTTAGACCGCGGGTTTCATATAAGCACAATGGACTGACGCACGTGTCTGAGTGGGAAGTGTCCGAAGACGCTGAAGCACTCTAGAAAATCAGCAAAGCGCGGATACCCATAAATTTTGTTGCCTCGCATATGCTAAAGTATACCCTTTCGAGATATCTGTTATAACCGAGTGGTCGGAAAAGAATGATATCCACACCTCTTTCAATTTGTGAAGTTTGCAAGTGCGTAATATTGGCGTTGTCCCTCGTAGAAAAGTGGAGAGCCGTCATTAGCGCGTAAGGAAGAGTCAGGCGTACTCGAGTTTATCGAAATTCTCTCCGTCAAGTTTTTTTTGTCAAAAAATTTGTGGCCAGTGCTGTCTCTACCTTTCTATTATATCTGGATCGCTTTATTAGCAGAGTAAGGAACATCTAAAGTGAGATGCTGTTTTTCAAAAACAACTGCAGTTATTGGCCCATTTCACTTTCCATAATTCTATGGTGATAAAAACTCCTACAAATGGATCTGATTAGAAATACGAAACAATAAAAACGAATAGAAACAGGAGGTACTTAATTATCTATTTCATATTGTCGGTAACTGGAGTTTTGAGCGAAGAAATAGCTGCGGTAAAAAAGTACTGGATTTTTTTGAAGGGCAAGGGCTTATTCTTTAAAATTACTCGATAACTGGAAAAGATTTTGAGTTCCGTTGAATTTGTACACTAAACGGATAATATCGTACTTTTGAGTCCCCAGTGGCTTCACCTTGTCGTGCAAAGGACCTACCTACATCATCCAGTTCCATTCGCAAACTAGACTTTTACATTTGAAAACATTTTTCGAATTTTTGAATATTCGACCTTTCGGAATTGCGGAATTTTCCGTATTTTCGAATATTCGACTTTTTCGAACAATAAAAATCCCCAAATTTTCGAATATTCGACTATCTCGAATATTGGGGCTTCTCAAATTCTCACATATTCAACTTTCTCGAATAATCCAGCTTTTCGATTGTTTCTTGTTTCAAGGTGCGGCAAACGTCTTTGTACACGGAGAAATTTGAAATTTTTGTGGGGGTCCTTAAGCATTAGAAATAACTGTGCATCATACTGAACTGTGCCTCGTCTTTTACTGCATACGCAGCCTTTGCTATGGTTCTGCTACTGTCGTTGAGCTAGCAACGGAGAAGACTGACTGCACCGAGATTGCATCGATGCACTGTAAAAGAGGTGGTCAGAATGAGCATGACTTCTCTTTTGGAGAGAAAAATGATGTTTTTAATAGAAGCCGAATGAAGTGAGATATCTCAAGAGATGTAGCTAACTTCTGAGGGGAAAACATTATTAAAGCTTTGCTTCTAATATGGCAGGCCGTTGATAAAGTCGCGCGCGTCGTCCCCCTTGACCGTCTTCCCTGCGAAATTCGTTCTCTCGGAAAGTGATAGAAAGCTGACGGCGACTACCTGCGCAAGTATGATTCGAACTATAGTATACTGTTACGTTCTAGCTGTTATACTTACCTTGTGTTTTGTTTCTTTAAAAAAGCTGTGTTCACTTCTACGAGTAATTTTACTGTTTCAAGGACTATTTCCGCATGCTGTAGATAGGCACAGATAGCACAGAAGCATCTATCATTGGCAGCTTAGCAATAATTTAAAACTTCTGATTCGTAGGGCTATGACAGCAAGTCAGACTCTGCCCTTTCTTTGCCAAATTTTATTTCGAAGACAAGGTTTGAAAGAAACATGGAAGTAACACTATCGTCATCGTTCACAAACTATCTGCTATGATAAGGTATAGTAATTTATCGTTTTCGAAAACAAGTATATCGACGTGCAAATCTTGAACGTGCATTTCTCGTCGTCATGCTTGCCAGTATATACTGGAGTTTCGAGTATTCCAATAAATGTGAATGAACAGTTATTTTAGAAAATAACGGGTGGAAGCAAAAAAGAATGGAAGATCTTAGACTACCCTCGGTAGCCTAATTTTGATAACCTGTTCAAAAGAATCAAAGAAATAACTGGTAGTTCGGTTTTAAACGAAGATTTATTAGCAATTCACAATTCGCTAAACGTTTGAGATTTTTGAGGTGGTATTCAGTGAAACAACATTTTAAAAGATTTTCTTGCTCTAATGCTTTAATTGATCATGAGCGATTTAATCCTACAGCAAATCTAGTTCCAAACGGAAAAAGAGTTTACCATGCCTGAAACTGAACACGGAAATTTCATCTACATTAAACTAACGCTGAAAACCTGCCATAAGATCCGGATAAACTTTAAAATTTTAACAATTATGGAACCTATAGGTCCTACACGGATGTGTTCTAGTATTACAACTACATCTGAAGACAGTTTTAAGCTATATATCGTTAGCATTTGTAAACCTCACTTTTTTTTGTTCCGACTGCTACAAAAAGGACAATAAAAAGATTTGTAAACAATGCTAAGTATCATCTTCTACTTATCCTCAAAATGTTTTATGTGCACAGTTGGTTGCTAGCCTCACGGGGGTAGGTGACTAAACTAATTTCGAAAATCAACGGCTAAAAATAGCTCCAGGAGACTACTAGTACAGTGCATTTCCGACTCAGGACAAGCGTTTGTTTATGCTCGGAAAAAGCTTGCAGAGAAACATAAACAAATACTGAAATAATTACAGATGCAGGATAAAGAGAGAAGAAGAGCGAAATTCAAATTTTTAGGCCTGAATTTGCGGAACAGGTGAGAAATATTCGAAACGAGACGAAATGAGGTGCGCCAGAAAGAACCATAGCTCGTTAAATGCGGCGTCGAAAACATGTTTAATATTTCCATGACTCAGCAGAAACCACCGTCATTTTCAGCACTGTATGGCAAACGCGTCCTCATGAAAAATGAGGTTCAGTGCGGTGCGAAATGGTTAAACGTGCGATTCTAGCGTTAGCAGCCTGATATGTTAGTGGTAGTTATTTCATTGCTTGTAGGAGAGTAATAATAAAGTAATGTGAGAGAAGGTATAGCGGTCGGTTTAAAGAATGACCTCTTTTCCAAAGGAGTAACCAAAGTGTTCGTCAAAGAACGAGGCTGAGAAGATACCAGAGAGAGGGTTTTTCTATGACGCTATTGTTCAAGAACTAGTGAGCCGTCAGAGTTTGATTGTACCTCAGATTTCCAGCTTGTTTTTGAGTAGACGAGTAAGAGCGAGAGCTCGTGTATAAACAAAGTTCTAAGGCGTTGGACGATGACAACTCAAAGGTTCCACCGGATCCCCCCGGGAGTATAACGCTCCCTCGCTCATTTGATAAGTCGATACTCACAATGGCCCTTATCCACATAGTGTTCGTCGGGTCCGCAGCAGATCGCGGGAAGATTAAAATCAATTCCGGATTACACGACTGCATTTTTCTAACTGCTCAAGGTGGCAGTTGGAGTGTAACATGTTACCTCGTCTGGAGTAAATAGTGCGATAGCTACTTTTAGGAGAAACTTGTCCAGTAGGTTATACGACTTTGTGTTTTTGCGCATACTATTACAAGTGAAAATAAGAACTGGAATATATTCGAATTGGATTCAGCGCAAACCAGTTGGCAGCACGTGTGAAAGTAAGCATGCAAATATTGCACCGGACAGAGTTAAGCGAGGTTGTATGCAACAGTACTCGGCAAGGGAAGCCATCTTTATAGAGTGTGTGAGCAACATAAAACTCTATTTATGTGGCAACCATTCTGACAACATTTCAACTGGTTAGAGTTGTATTTAAATATTTCAGCATGAACTAAAAGTTTAAATTAGAATTTGAAAAAAAAGAACATTTGAACTATCACGAGCGTCCTCTGACCATAGAACCTGGACATTCTGATATAATATTCACCTTTCCTTCTGTATCCAACAGCGTATTATCAGAGCACCTTTATTTGCCGTTACGTTTCGGCAATATGCCTTCCTTAGAAGCCTGAAAGTGGTTCATATTTCTGTAGTCACATCTAAGCCAACAAACATCTCTCTTTCATGATTTTACTGGCGATCATATTGTCTCACATTAGGCATAAGTGCAGCTGCTATACTTTTCACCAGTGGCGATCTGGGATTTTTTTAAGAGGGAGAAGGAGGGCAAAAGTGCGCGGGGCTATGAACGGGGACGAGAAAAATGGTTCTGAAGCTTTCAAAGATATTTTTAGAAATTATATGAATAGAAATCTGTGCTTTAACAGCAACAGTAAAACCTATTTCGAAGATTCATGCGTTTTCATTTTTCTCTGGCCCTTAGGCCACCTTCAAAAATTGCCGAATCCATTTTCGGGGAGGTGAGCAGCTTTCTTACCTTCCACGGTCCACCATGAGAGATTCCTGCCAAAAGCTGATAACCCCTTCGACCAGATTCTCCACGAACAATTTGCTCTTCCTAGATAGAGCTGGGGAACTGGACCAGCCTTTCCAGTCTGCTTCGCTTCTTCTTCACTCCGTTTTGAGATCTATTTTCCTTTAGCTCTGTTGTGGCTGGACACTGCAGCAATATGAACGAAACTCTTTGTGTTTGTTTCTTTTGTTCAAGTTTGAACCTGCTGGAAAGGGAGAGTGCAAAACAAACCAGAAATTGTGTTAAGTGCGAAGTTCTCAAGAAGTTCTGCGGCAGGCGTGCTGTGTTGCGAAATAGGTGAAGAACTGCAAAACGGTAAACTTTTTAGGACTCACCATCAAGAAGAAGTGGACAAATGGTATTTCTTGGTTTACTCATTCCTACCACTTAGGAAATATTTTTATGTTTGCGCCTTTCACAAAGTAAGTTCTCATGCATACTGACCACCTTTTGTACAACTTGTTGTGTTTGTTTCTTTTGTTCAAGTTTTGTACTTCCTGCATGCTTATTCCATGAAACTCTAGAAGAAAAAGTTTAAAACAACTGCGACAAAACTGCAGCTCTTCAATGCAAAATCTGGCACTAACTTTCTTGAGCTACCCTCTGTTTTGAAATGGATACCGATTCTGGGCCGCATGCGTGAGGTCAGACTCACGGTGAAGCAGAGGGCAGTCAGCTTATTTTGCTCCAGTTTTGGCCAGAATTTAAGTTTTTCTGTTTTCTTTCATTGTTATATATATATTAGAGTTAGGGATAGTGTTAAATCGGTTGTACTAAAGATCATCTTTTCGCTCAAATGGGAGCAAAACTGCGCTCAAATGGAAGCAGATCGGCCTCTGCTCCACCGTCGAATTGATCGGGCGAGCGCGGCTCAGAATCAGCCTCGATTTCAAAACAGAGGGTAACTAATAATAACACAAGCTGCGTTGCATCAGAAAGGGAAACAAGACGAAGGCAGTCAGTAAAATTGATCTATTTCTTGCTCAGTTAGCCTAAGAAGTAACTAGTGACGGCACCTTACAATGTTAGCTGTAGAATTTCATACCAGTAAAAGGTTTCCAGCACAAACCATAAGAGAAACACTTTATCGCATGAACTCACACTAAACAGTATAGCAGTTAAATAGTCAAGATCTACAGGCCATTCGAGACCGTGCAGGTGGATGATGTAGATGACAGCCTGAAAAAAATCACTTAATAAAGCTATGTTTTAATGAAATGGTGACGCTGAACAGCGCTGAACTCATAACTTTAATTAGCTACTAATTATTTTGACATCATTATTTAAGAAGTTAAGAATGGGAAGCAGTAACAGCAAAATCTGATTTGCACTCGAGCGCAAAGGAGATGAATAGTTTTGAGGCTTAATATCGTCGTCTAATCTCACTTTTTGAATTCACGGAATATTACACCGGCTGAGCTGCGTGTGAAAAGCTGAACGGTTCGAGAGCGTCATTAGTCTTTCTCTCACCTTCAGGAAGATTTAATGTCCTTTGTGCAGCAAAAGGACCTTGTAGCGTAGGTGGTTTATGTGTTTTTTACCAGTTGCTTTGGTCACTCGAAGTGAATAGTTCATTATTACTTTTGTTTCTGACGCTCTGTGTAGTCCTGGTTTTAGATTAGAGAGTTTCTGGAATAGGCACGTGGCGTAATCGGAAAGCCCGCTACTTATTCAGATATCCGCATAAACATTTTAATAACAAAGTAAGTTCATAATAATAATTACCGATTAGCGTTGTGCCATCAGTTTAATCTTACTGCGGTGGTTGCACATCATAATAATACTTGGTATAAGCGAGAGTTCCATGTGAATAGAGATCCAGTAAAGCAGCTTACTCTACAAAAATGAGGATATGTTTTCTGATCTCACAGACGAGCGAGTGGGAAGAAGAGTGGGTATTTATGAAAGATTAAATATAAATGAGCTGTGCGAAAAATTGCTTGATTTTGTTTGGTTAATAAACGCCTTAAGTTTAGGAGAGATATACGAAAATTATCGAATTTTCATTAGTGTATTTCATTCCCTTTGTCGAATCAACTCATACCAAATTTAACTAATAAGAACCACTCGTAATTTCAATTTCGAAATCTTTAGCAGTGCTGATTAAACATGACCAGATGAGACGTGTAAATGCGAAGTATTTAGTGCGACAACGGTGGCTTCAAGTTATTCAAATGGAGTATATTCTATAACGGGGAATTTAATTGCTTTTTACACAAAACCGTCTGTTGAGAGATAATACGCGTACATCGCTTGTTTCTTGTAGTTGAGAAAAGTCAAAGCCGTAATCACAAATTAGATGAATGTGAAAGATGCAAACCCTGTAAAAGATTATTTCGAAAGTTCACGCCCAACTGACTTATGGGCAGCTTGTGAAAATTACACGACACTCTAGAAACTCTCCGAAATTCTTGAACTTTAGTGATTAGTTACCATTTTTTAGAGTGCAGAGTATTTCCTCCCTGAAAATTCATCTATCGCGTTCTACTGTGGGGTTAGAAAAGAAATAATAACCATGAAACTGCATGTTGAATGTACTACTAACTGTAGTACATTCAACATGCAGTTTCATGGTTATTATTTTTAATATGAGTGTTCAGTAATTCTTCAGTTTGTAGTTTTCTTAGTCACATTATTTCGATTTTAGGCGGGAAAATTTTGCTGAAAAACGCGCAGCTATGTGACGCATTTGCAGAGAGCAGAATGTGCATGTCCTCGCAAATGACGGTGATTAATAGCGCTATAATATGCCATGTTTTCGCTGTTCTTTGAAAAGTGCAAATATTTCGAAGAATAGAGAAGCTACAGGAGAGGGCCAAACACCGCTCCTTATTTCGATTATTATCGCTAGAGAGATCCTTGAGGAATATCGAAATCTTTGCTTTGTAAAGTGCACACAAATCTTGCATTTTTTGAGGTACACCATAAAAGAAACAGCACAATTCCCATAGCCACATTCCTTCCATCGTCATCCAACTAGACCACACCATCTTAAAATAAGTAACTAATAATTGATTAGCTAGTTTAGTGAAGTAGGAAAAATGCTACCACTCCGATGTTCTGGGAGCGATACGCATGACGGGAAATCATGTATGACTAACCATTTTTCTGGAAAAAATTTGTTTGCCTGGTATTACTCCTTTATTTCACTGAAAAATTTCGCTTGGCAGTACAAATGCCAGAGGAACGTGTTTTACTGGCAAAATTCCTGACTAAAATAATTGTGTGGTGATGCATTTGACTGGAGAACTGTTTCGGCAAGTGTTTTTCCTGGCTCTACTTCTTGGCAGTACAGTTTACGGTGTAATGTGGTGATGAGTCATAAGCAGGATATCGCATCTGTAAGATATCGCATGAATGGCCGAGTGGATAAGGCAAAGGACCTCGAGATTTTGCAGGGTTCAAATACAGCGCTGGTTACTGGACTGGCAAACGGACCTCGTATTCAATATCGCTTACAGAGCATCAGAGCAAGAAGTACCAAAAAACGACATCCAATTTTCTTTCATTTATTAACGGAACGGGACGGAACTTGTCGGAGTGCGTGCAAAACTTCCGGTACTGGTGATGATTTCGTGTTCGATCAAAGCTGCGAAATAATGAAGCAGTAAAGCTTAAAAATTAGTTGAGAAGGTTTTAGGATGAATCTAACAATACCTCATATTATACCCTTTACATAGTACATCATACTTATCGTCTAGTTATGTACCTACGCATGCGCACTATATTTTGTTCACTTGCAGATTTTTTGTTCGTTTGGACGCCAGAGTACTTCTTCAAATAAACAAATAAATATTTGGTATACTATCTACATCACACGCAGTACATTATATGTAGTAAGTGTTCTGTCCGAACAGGGGTGCTAATTTGCTGGACATTCACATACTACGGCTGCAAAAGTAATATTTCTGTTAGCAGTTCATTGTGAGCGAGAAAATAAGGTAGCAGTGGTTACTGACAGAAATATGGTATGGAGAACAGGGCGCAGCTAGTGTTGGAAAAAATCCAACAGGACTTCATAATTTTCGCGAACTGAACCGGTGACCTAGTAGTCCGGTCGACCAAGACGGCCGAAATTTTTTTAGTGTTGCTGACGATTTCCCTAGTACAAGGACTTTTTATGGGGAACAGCGTGTGTCAAAACCAAAGCTAGAACAACGCAAAATTCAGTTCAGTCGGTGGCCTCAGTCAACGCGCCGTAGTAGTTATCGCGCTCCAATGCAAAAACACGTTTTTCTCCTTCCACATTTAATATTTCTGCTCACAATTTTTGATACAGATGCAGACTATCTCCTAGTTTATACTACAGAAAAGACATCCTTCGCTTTAGTTTCTCGTCTTCGTATTGCAAAAAGAAGCGTTCTGTTGGATAAAACCCGAAAATTTTCCAACGCGCACCCAGCTGGGAGCATTTTTGTCAAAAATGAAGGCGGAGAAACTAAAACGAAGGACGCTACTTTGCATGGTTGTTCTGCAGGTGCTATTACATTTTATACACATTACATCTCCACAAATTACCTTCTCTGTTTTTTAAAGTTTATAAGGAAAGTCTGAGAAAGTCCGGACCGCCGCGCTCCCAT
>KN549202.1:614700-638621 GCA_000797555.1 Oesophagostomum dentatum | reverse complement strand
CCCAAGCAGTGCAAACCGATTCTGCAGCTTGGAGATAAGCTGGTAAGGGTACCTGGCACCGATTTTCGCAAAATATCACTTCCATTTCTTTCCTTCCGAGTTGATTTTAAAAATCCGGGAGAACTTGAGTCCAGAGGGGGGAAGAAGTAAATGGGTACCCCATTTTCCGAGTTTTTTTAATTACAAATGATCAAAGTGAATTTCATTTAAGTTTCATGTAGATAATGCAATGATTCCTATATAAACATTGTCTCGGTTGTTACTGCTTTCGCCCTACTGGGGAATCTTAATCGCAGTTCAAATTTGGGACAAGGCCGTCTTGGGAATTTAAAGAAAAACTCATTTATTTGTAGGAGCAGGAATGATATTCAGATGGTTTTCTTTTAGCACTCAAATATTGCCACTAGTCGCATCAACTTAATTTGTGGAAAACGAAGTCGGACTATCGTGCTATTCCAAGCAGAGATGGAAGAAGTCTTCTAGTTTCTATCACTATGCAATTTCCTGAAATGGGAAGATTTGTGCTGGACTTTTTTACCCCTACTTTTTCTAAAAATCGAAAAAGCGATGTTTGGGAATGTACTGCTCTCGGTCTTAAAATGTTCCAAAGCTTTGCTTAGTTCACAGGATAGTCAGATATTCTTCTTTCATTTTATTTAGAAAGGGGCTCATTTCCCTTCCGCTTTGAGTAAGTTAATCGAGCTTTTATGCACCCTACTTTCCATTTTTTTAAAAGGGAATCGCGCTGCGCACGTGCGCGTGCGTCGGTGGGCCGTTTTCCAGCTAGTTTTGACGGTATTTTCTGCATACCTTAGCCTTAATATTTTCGTGCATCTCTGTTTCAAGGGTTTATTTCTCCTACGGTAGGGTTTCGAAAATCTCCGCTCAGAAGGGGGAGGGGTCGCCTTGGGGAGTGAGTCGCATCGGTACGCTTGACCCTGGTGGATATTTCCTCTTTGAAGCGACGTATACTTGTGGTGTTATCCAGCCGTTTCATCAAGCGTCACTACTGCTGGTATATGCAAACAATCTTGTGCGTTATTTCTGAAAACTACCTTCTGCTACGGACGAGTTCGGGTATGTTACATGAACGCAAGAGTCGCCAGATGTGCATACCAAGCGTTTAGTTTCTAGTTCTGAGAAGTTTTACTGGGACGTCTACATACTTCTGCAAACTCATTCAATGTTTAATTCAGCAATAGTATAGAAATCAATTTTTATTACTTACTCGTGAATATATCCGGACGGATAACGTAAATATTTACAAGTTAGCCGTCACTAACAATCTATAAATTTCAAGCATGTGCTCCATATCTAAAACTTTGATCCACATGCTCTTAAAAATTGGAGGTGCAGGGAGCCCTACCAGCAAATATGTGAATTCGATAACAAAAACTTATCACTGCTTAGCAGAGCACCCATTCGCATGGGGCTCGGACTCAGATTTACACCTGGCCTGGAAAGACATACGGAGCAAACGTTAAAGCTGCAGTGATAGGTCCCTTCGGAAGTCGAATAAAGAACAAAGAAAATACCCAACAAAACGGGAAGAAACATGAGCGAATTCCAGAATCAAAGTTATTAAGAAGAAGATAAGGCATGGACGAAACGTAACCAATCCTCGCAAATGTCCTCGTCATTTCTGGGTTCATACTCGTCATAGAACTACTCGAAACACGTACAAAATTACAACCATAATCGATATTATGTTCACAGTTGAAGAACATCTTCAGAGATTTTTCAGGAGTTATGTACACTTCATCTCACGTTATTGCTATCCTTAAACAGTCGCATTCTTGTGCTGAATTGTGCAAGAGCACCAGTCCAAGATGCATGTAAGTGAAGGTATATGACATGTCGCGATTCCTGTGTCCTACCGAATCGCCAAGACTTATGGCTCACGCGAACCATCAAACCCAGTGCATCCACAGAAATCGATTCAACACTCCCGCTATTCTGTGAGATGCTATACTTCTCGCGAGGTCTCTGATGGCACGGTCAGCGTCAGTGCTGGAGCGGATTGACGTCGCTTCCGTAAACGCTCGAAGGCGCTTTCTGGTGACGCGTCCAAAAGCGGTGAGTTTCGTCGCGACCAAGCACCTCTAAATTTGGGCATTTTTAGCTATAGGGAGGCTACTCACTTGACTTTGGGCTTACCTGGAGGCATGTTGTAGAATTGTGTGAGAATATTTTGAAATGGAAATTCTGGCTTTTCGTGATGCTTCAAATGCTTTGTTGCGGATTTCCTCCTGGAGAATGAAGTAGCACATGGAGAATAGCACAACTCCTGAAATACACAGTTACAGTGGATGTAGTTCTAATAGTCACTGAGGAAGGTTGGCTGTTCTTGCCATGGCTGAGATACCGCCGATTCGTCCAGATAGCACCTCCCAGCGCGCTTTGGTACAATTACGCACCAGCCGCGATAGGCGGAGGTTGAGTTGAAACTCGTCCACGCCTAGTGCTGAAAGACCAGGCGTGCACGAGTTTTGCAGAATGGTGTGCGGCGTCGGAACTCGTCCACACCTGATCTTTCAGCATTAGGTGCGGACGAGTTTCGGCACAGCCTATCGCACCGCGTCGACGACGTAACTGCACCCAACCGCGCTGAATGAGGCGCTATATCGGTGAATCGACGGTACTTTCCAGCCCACATTTTTCTGTTTCCTTCTCCACAGCAGTATTATGATTTTTCGTGATAAAACTACCTGTCTACTCTATACATCTACTTGGCAGTAATACCCTTCCCAACCCCAAAAAAAGTCTCAATGACCGCTTTCTATCTATGCATGAGCTTTATTTTCAAAGTTGTCCAAATTTTACAACAATTTTTCAAACCACCTTTTTCGGTAGCCACAGTTATTGAGAAGTTAGTAGGAATCTGTTGCCTAGGGCTCTTCTGTCCACTAGGAGCTGAGCAAGGAATAGTGACTAAACTGCTATCCCGAAATTAATGTGTCTTTCTATTTTGAATTCTTGCTTCCTTTAACTGCGGTAGAATAAGTTGCTTCCACTCAGTTCCATCGGCAGTTTATATTTAACGTCACAAACCAGTTTCTGTATCTAGTATTATTCCAGGAAAATGAATACAAGGCAGCCTTTTAAAAGGTCCTGCATTCAGTCTATTCGTCTTCAACTCACCAAACACGATAAACACTGCATTGACAAGAATTGTTCTCGGCTCTTGTGGAAAGACATCCCCGAAACCTATAAAAGTTATACAGTGATTCTATTCCTTTGCTTGTTTCACGAATTCAGAAATTTATCGACCAAAGTTACTTACCAATGAGAGCAACGCTGTTGAACAAAAAATACACAGATGTGAAGTAATCGAACTCCGTCGATATGGAAAATAGTAGTGAAGAAAGTAGAATATATAATACAAAGAACAGAACGCCAGCAATGAACACTCGCCGCTGCTCATCCAGCCACGACTTTTGTCCTGAAAATGTACTCATAGAAGTAAGTCTTAGTTCGGTAAAACAGGAAGGACAAAGATATGTAGTTATATCGAACAGGGCGAACTAAACCATGCAGTAAATAGAAAGATGCAGTATACAATTATTCAGGTTTAAAGAAAAAAGGTGTTTAAAAGTTGTCGCGATTTAATGAAATAGGTAGCAGTTTATTGCTTAGCTGCAGTGGTCAGCCTAGGCTGAAATAGGTAGGCGATGGGAAGAGGGAGTATTTTCAGAGGAAATAAATTCTTCTGAAGCGACAAGGTTGTCATCGCCTGCAGCATGCCCTTAGTAGACGAGCCAGAGCCTTTAAAATGATATTGAAACGAGGCGCTAGGCTCTAAACGGAAAACATACTGGAAATAAAGTGTCGGCCTTTTACAGGACACTTTGCAGTTCTCATAAGTGTACACAACTTTACGATTGGCACACACCGCGTAAAACTACTGAAAATAATTGCTATTGCCCAAATGTTCGCATGAATTCTGTCGGACCATTTTGGCAAAACAGTAACCTTACTCTTTAAAGCGACGTATAGGAGAGCAATTCACAAGGTTAGCTCGTAGCTGTATGTTATCAAACGAAAAGAAAAACGACAGCTCTTCTCTAAAAAAGTGTACAAACCTAGAAGTGAAGTAGTGCTGTATTTCCTGGCGAATCTTGCTTTCTTCGCTTGTGTGTCCTCGTCCAGCAGCGGTTTGTGAGGCACATTATTCACAGCCCCTGAAAAATCGTTAATCACCTGCAAGAGTAACTCTGGAAGTGTATCGCTCTCTGATTATGCATATGCAAGCTCTTTATTTTAAAAGAATTTTTCTTCAGAGTTAAACAGCTATAGCTGTTAGATAAAATTCCTGCTTACCGTTTTCTTTTCCCGCGCCTGCAGTCGAGTTTTCGCTATCGTTTTTCGGTGCTGTAAAGAGTATGCTTTCATTTAAATTCCAGTATATTTTCTTGAAAAGGGTCTGGAGCTAGAGCTAAAGCAAAAATTTTTATATTGTTCGTTTTGTAAACATTTTTCTTTCTATATCTTCTCCTATTTTATCGTGGAATTCAGCTGTTCCGTTTCAGCTTGCGAAATAAGATAAGTCTAACGATCGAGAGATTAATCGGCTGGATGAAAGCTAGCCTATCCAGATTGATCTTTCAATAACAGCATTAAATATAAAAATTTTTTCGGCTCCCCAACCCTTGAACTGTCCGATGATGAATGTTTTAGTAGCATAGCCTCATCCTGCTTACGCTCATCTGAGGGAACTAGTGCTCCTAAAACTTATAAAACATCACTAAGAAAAATCAACCTAGCTTGGGGCAAATACGAAAAAAACAAAGCGACGGGAAACCTCATTATGTTAAGCCCAAATCCTAGAAGAGAACTAAACCCCGGTAATTGTTAGTCTAGCTAAATGGTTATTTCCATTTGAGAAAAAACTCTGTCTGTTGCTTCATTCAGAAGGCAAGGAAGAGTAGGTAGGAATAAATCCTACTTTTAAGTACAGAGAAAACGCAGTTTACGTGAGAAATATCTAGGAAATGCCTAGACAGAATTTACAACTAACCAGAGTGACGACATGCGCAGTGCTTCCGTCGCCATTTGCTGATGCGATTGTAAATCGAAATAAACACGTTTCGAAACAAGTTACCCTCCTCTTTAACAAACGCGAAGAATAATGGGATACCTAAATCACTAAGGTCTCAGCCACACATTTGGTCGAAACATTCAATGCTACTTACCAAAAGCCCCGTAAACAATGGTAGCCACTCGGCATTGAGTCGTATCGGCAGCCATGTTTCCATACCCTATTGTAGTGTAGACACTGAAATTGTCTTTTAGAACCATAAAACTAAATAAAGTTGTTTTACCAGCTAGATGTTTGGGTGTGGAAGGAGATGAAGCATGCACTGGAAAACTAGATCAACTATACGTGCTGGAAACATGGAAGAACTTCTGCTTAGGCACGCATCGCATGTCGAAGTTCAGTACACTTCTTTTGGAAAGAGCAGAATAAAATAATAGTATCAGGTTTTATTTTAAGCTTATATAAAGCTCACATAAGTCCCAGACTTGTTCGTATCGGACCATTTCGGTTCTGCAAGGATGCCGGGGTAGGGAAGGGGGGGGGGGAGGGGATCTTATCTGCTTTCTTCAGCAGAAACCATGCAAAGCAGTTAGCGTGGAAAATTTCGAGGTCCACAGTTAGCGTAATGAATTTCGCATGTCTCGAGATCAGCTGTACATCTTTGTTTACATTGTTGCTCCCATTCCCAGAGCATTTTTTTTTATCTCGACGAAATGCAGAAACAACGCTTAAATGGGAATAAGGTTTAAGCTGGGTTTTGTATCCCTGCTTTAGCATTACCGTGCTTACAGTTTAAAAGGAATGCATTCATTAAAAACCACAGTTCATGCATAATTCGGACTGATGATACCAAACTATGTTGGGCTTGTTTAAGCAGCAGGTCGTAGTCAGGGTTCGAAAAGTGTTAGTAGGTCGTCAATCAGTTTGATCAGTACATCTGAGAAGATGTAGAACAAATTTCATGCTCTTGCATTTTCATGTTTAGCTATTATTGTAACTTCTTTGACCTGGATTGTCTCGCAGACACACCTGGTAAGTAGAACATTTGTTCAACCAATAGGCTCACCTCTCTATCAACCCCGACCTTTCTATCTCTGCTCAATACTACCAGAATCGAGCACGCACCTAGGTAGCTCTCTACCTTCATTCGAACAAGCCATTAAGGAGAACATCAGAACAGAGCTTGAATGAACTGCAGCAGGAATGCCAGGATTTGTAGGACAGAGGTCGGTGAAGAGAGAGAGAGATAGAGAGAGAGAGAGAGAGAGAGAGAGATGACAGAATGAAGCGTCAATTTTGTCACAACGTTATAGCTCGCCTACGAACGCCGGAAATTCACTGGTTGCTGATGACTCAGTTTTCACCCGTCTACGGAACATTTTTGCAGAAATGTATATTTCGAATGCCTTCGCAGCTCAGATTTCCTTTCATATACTGTATATCGTATGGTGTGTTTGACACCGAAAGCAGCTGTAAGATGCGCTTCGCTCCCACATCTCGATGCAGTGCCGCTTCTCTCCTTTTACTTGCAGCTACCGCTGGCACAAATGCCCAGGCTTCTAGCTATTTCTTTTACATAACGGATTTTGCAGCTCATGCACTCAACTTGATATTCGTGCAGTCTGTACAGTTGTGTAACGGTGAACAATGCAAATTCCCGCTAGTTTTGACTGTAAAGTTAGCTTTTTGATGCTATCGGTCGCAGAATCTACAGAACAACACCATAATGAGCAGTTGCGCTTAGAAGTAACTTAGCTGGAATGAAGGAAAGGCATAGTGGAGGTTTCTTTCGCAACTGATGTGGTTGTACGTCGTTGATGGTTCTAGCGTGAAGGAGAGGAGTAAGGGGTTCGAGTTTGAGAAATTTTAAAAGAGATCTACAAGTAGTCTACAGGCAAACAAAAATTTGCAAAAGCTCAAACTACTTTATTGCTTCCCCTTCAGGTTGATAATGAGCGAATTTGCTGTATTCGCCCTTTGTAGCTTTTCACAGTCTCCTGTGACCTGAAGGGAGCCAGTTTCTGTGGATTTATACTCTATACGATCAAACATCGCTTCTTCTCATGTCCTCATTTGTCAACAGTAGAGTACATCTAGGCTCCGACGCTGCTCAAAACCTCATTGAGTCTCTAGTCGAGGAAGTATAGTTCTTTACAAATCGCATGATGGGAGGAATTTTATAAGTCATATGATGACATCAATCGGTCGTTATCGACATTTGTTCATTTCTCCTCTTCATCCTCGTATCCCGGTTTTTGGATTCCAGGATAGTAATCAAGACGCGTAGCATGATCTTGCTCTCTTTCACAAGAACAATGCAGGTTACGTCAAAATGGTCCCGTTACAATTTTCTTTCCTGTTTTTTTTCCAGTCCTTTGAACAAACACAATAAAGTTTTATCAGCTTCTACGGCAAAGCAGGAAAGGAGATCGAATGCCTGAGAAATGCCCAGGCTTTATGAAACATGAGTTTGGGAAGATTTCTTAGGACAGTTTTTATTTTCAATTTTGCACAAACAACTTTCATTTTTTAAAAACATTAAAAATATTTCTAAAAATTTTACAGCCGGGTTTGCTTTGGCTCTCGCCTCTACCTGCCCCAATCGCTTCCTCCTTCTTCAAGAAAATTTTCTGTTAGTGCTGAGTTCAAAGCAGAATGTCGCACGTACTTCTCAGTATAGATGTGCAACCCTATGGTAAATATTACCACAAGTTCTCTTCAAAGGCTAGTTTGCATGATTCACAAAAATGTCCAATAAAGTGAATTTTATGCAGTCTGTCGCAAACCATGACCAATGTTTAAGCTGATGGTGCTGATCCTATTCGGTTTTCCGAAAAGTTCTCAGGGCTTTTGTGTTACTGTTTTTCGTTCGTCTATTCCAGAACAAAAATTCAGTTTACTTTGTGTTTTAATCTCGTCCCAAGTACAGAATTTTTCATTCTATCTGGTGTTATAGCTACGATGCTTACAAATTTCACTTTTTTCAGACTTATTGAACCATGTCGAAGGATCACTTCCGAGCGATAATTTATTTTAATTCCAAATTGGGGCAATCCGCAGACGAAACAGCTCGATAAATTAACCAAGTGTAGGAGCCTAACAGAGCTGGAGAAAGCACCGTGCAACAATGGTTCAGGACGTTTCGGAGGTTTCGTTACGCAGATTTTAGCCTTGAAGCTGCACCCCGTAGCGGTCCACCTACAGCAATCCGTGACGACGATTTAAAGGCCTTGGTAGAAGCCAACCCATCCCAGATAGTTCGTGCGATTGCGCAAGAATAGGTATCAGTAAAAATGTTGTTGCAGATAACTTAAAACGCATCGGAAATGTGAAAAAGCTCAAAAAGTGGGTGCCCCACGAGATGCCCCACGACACCGCTCGCGCTCACGTTTCAAAAAATCACCATCCGAAAACTGAACGAATTGAGAGCTGAAGTTTCCGCCATATTTTCCAGCTCCTTCGCCAACCGTCGACCACTTTCTTAAGCACTTTCTGAAGTTTCTCGCCGGTAGAACCTTTGCCAACCGGGCCAGGCTTCGGATATTTTGCTAAATCTCGGCCACCCAGTTTTTTTCGCCGGCGGTCTAATTCGACCAGTGTAGCACTGATAAAGGAGTGCTGATTCTAAATCCTCTAAGTATTAAGAAAGTTATGATCGTTTAAGGTGGATCAGTTAAAACCTTGTGAACTTCCCGGTCATATTACAGTTAGTAAACGTGGATTTAAAAAAATGTGAACTAAAAAATCGTATTAAAAACCAAATTTCCTTGCTGATAACACAAGCCTCAAAGGAAATTTTTCGCTTCTTTTGTAATCTTATCGGCGTCTTTGACTATTCAGCAACAATCTTTCCTTGCTCGCAAAAGTGAAGCGAAGAGTGATAAATTCTCATAATCTTCGTTAATACATGAACGGTAGCAGCGTGCAGAATAGCTTCATTCGAGCTGCACTACTTAACATGATTATGAAGGCTCTCACAAAGCACTTGTCCGAAACGAGTCTGCGCCTCAAAAATGTAATATTTTTGCCTAATGCACCATATGCTACCCTTTAATCATTTCAGTCTTATAGCGTGGATTCTTTCACACTGAAGAAATGCGATTAGCATAAACGGTGAGAGGTTCGCAGAATTTCTGTGGCTGCCTCAACGGATTAGCGAAACAAAAACGAGGAAAAATTTGGCTATTTCAACGAATCCTCGAAATTTTAATGCTAAGGATCACACAGCACATGCGCTAGTTCTTAGCTCAAGCGATGAAGTTATTGGCAAGAGCTTGGTCGTTGATTTCGTTAGGAAAGCGGGAGACTTGTCAAGTGCAGATGCGATATCCTGAGGATCTTCACTCTCTAGTACACAATCAGCAGAGGTTGGGAAATATGGTTAGGGTTTCGGTTCATTTAAATGCAAATCCTGGAGTTTGCTGAAACTGAGAAGTGAGAGACCTTTAAAGCACTATTAGAAACAGATTAGTTGAAAACCTGATATGAGAAAAGGTGAGATGTACACAAGTTTTTAGAAGTGGAAAAATAACTGAAAGAAAGCCAAAGAATCAGATTCTGAGAGAAGAAGACACAAACTCTGCACCTTCAGGGAACTCAATAGCGATCTTACCTGAAAGCATAAACAAGAGCATTAGTGAAGTCGTTCATCGAATGCGTAATCGTCCTGTTGACCAAATGCCAGCTGTAACAAAGTTTCCGATTTCGTGCAGCTTAGCAACGTCATTAAAGAGTCAAACTAACTTTTTGTAGCAACGTTCAACATCTTCCAGATAAACCCTCATTAGGTTAAAGCAGTCACCACCAGATTTACACACGGACTCGATTTCGGTCAATGTAGCATTACGAGAGAGATCGCACCTGAAACTTATGCAAGGATATTAAACAGACACGGCTGGAGTTCCCTCATATCATTTCTGCGTTTTAATATACGGCTTTTCTTGTTGTTTACGACTATGGAGTTAGCAGTTGCTCATCTTACTATTTTCAATTATTCCTTTGGTCTAGCTGTTACTTCCCTGTTTTGACGGATATGACAGTATAACTGCAAAACAGCCCTATTCATGAGGATTGCTCCGGATACAGACTGATACCTCTAACTATGTGCCACTCGCATTCTTCGACTTTGTCTGCTATGGATGTTTTATGTATGAATAGCAACTAGCACAAGATTTCACTAGTCTTCCTAAGTCTGCTTTGACTACAATTTAACTTTGCTGAGCGATTTTCAAAATATACGCGAATATTCTGGATAAGTGATCGCTTAGAAATTAGTACATAAAAAAGAACGAATCAAAATATTGTAAAAAGGATTTTTGAAGGTAATTATAGCATTTTTAAAATCAGCACTAGCTTTGCTACGAAACATGTTGTGCACGCAAAATCTGCCAAAATTTTACGAAGAAGGTAGTACGCACCTATTCCTGAACTCCTCAATTAGCCTGTCGTCGTGCTCGCCATCGAGGGTCTGAAACCTATGATTAGAGAAACAACGGACGAAGCTGAGGTTACCTTGATTAAAAAACTTTTGCATTTACCTTAAATATCCACGCTCCTATAACAGTATATATGGGAAGCACCAATATATAGAACACATGAAACAAACGAGTCTTTCGTAGTTGTGAGCCTGAAACCAAGGTAATTACTCAGATAGACGGCAATTGTATTGAACTCTGCTCAGTTAATACGCCATGTAAACAAATACTGCAAAAAGAACGCATGATTGCGTGGGCGGAAAAGATGAAAATGAGACAACAAATATAAAACCTTTTATGCGCTGACACAATTCTATTTTCACTACTCGTCAAATAGCAAGGATTTATCACTAAGAGAGTAGAGAGGGTAATTTTTGGATTGACGTGATCTGTGGTTAACCGAGTCGCATCGCCTCATAAAGCACACTTGTTTTTGAACATTCGAATTGGAAAACGTAACGAGGTATGGTTTATGAGTCAAAGCAGTATGGCTAGTAGAAGGTGACAGTCTCAAAAGAAAAGCCGATCTTAAAGATCCTAGCCGTTCTTTGTTGGATGCCGAGAAAATGCCTGCTTTCAGTGAAATTTTTTTAAAAAATATGCATCGATCCTGTAAATGAGCAGAGCAAAAAGCGTCAATTTTCCGCACTGGCTGTGTAAGAGAAAAATACTGCGCCTGGCAAATTACAGAATTTTCGAAGGAAAAAATATTGCCAGACAGTCATACCAGTTCGCTGAATCGTGCGACCAACGCTCGCAAGCCCTCGGGGCCTTTCCGGATCCGGCTGATCTAGAGTCGTCTTTTCATGGTTCGCCAGAAACCACGCTGCCCGTCGTAGCACCGAGCCTTTGTCCATCATGACCTGTAAACAAGTACATAAGTACAACATGAAACAGGAGAGAGCAGACTTAGTTGAATCACTTTTTATTTGACATAGCGAAGGAGGCGGAGAGCCTGAGAAGCCGAAGCCTTGCTGACTATGGCGCGGACAAAAACAATGGAGGGAGGGGCATAGGCTTGTCATTTGGAGATCCTTACCAACTAAAGGGCATCTTCGCCTTTTCTAACGATGGGAATGCCGCGGAAAAGGCAGAAAAATCTTCAGACGTCTTTTTACTTGATGCCTGAAGACGGGCAGACAATCAAGAATTGCAGCTTTATCTCAAACAAGAACTCGAAGCATATTTATTTACGTAAAGATAACATAGTTTTAAGATTTCATTAGGGGGCACGCAGGTATCGTATGCCGTTCTTAAAAGTTTAACTAACGGGATTGCATTTGGTGGTACAACTATTAAAGCAAGTGCCCAGCCGAATTGTGGTTGCGCAGGGCCATAAGAATGTCTGGTTCTCCTCGGAAACTGTTAGCTAGAAGGTTTTGACACTTCCAATAATCAAAACCCTCCGGCTATATCAAAAAACTGGTAGTAGGCTGAAATATTCCAGCATTTCTCGAAAACAGCCCGGCTGATCGCGCGGAAGATAATGTCTGGATGAAGCCAAACAACATTAGATACCACTCGACTAAATTGATTGACTCAAGGTTTTTAAGAGTACAAATACACCTATTTTAAACATTAAAGACAACATACTGTGACTGAGTAGTCGCCGACCGGTGACGTCACGGAGCTAACACGGCTGTATTCCGGGATGCTCTGCACGCTACTAGAGCCCGACACACAGCCCGCCTGAAATTTGTAAAAAGACAGTGACTCTACTGGAAAGGAAAAGGAATTTGAATAATCAGTGCATAGATATTCCAGTGCTGATTCATAGTATTCAATCTTCTTAGGTGAGGTGAGGCACAGGAAAACCGAGTCATAAAATGTGAGCTTGCATTACTGGCACAACATTACTTTGTTCGATAACTGTGCTAGTCTGGTCAAGCTTTCAAAAAATGTGTTTGACGGATCTTGCGGTACAGAACGTGCAGTTCAAGCTAATTTTTCAACTTTGGAATTCTCAGTTCGTTTACATCTTTAAAAACTTGGCCAGCAAAACCAAAAGACGTGGGGAATACGTAAACTTTGATTCGGTTATTTCAGTGCACCACAAGAACAAATATGCTAGTTAAGTAAATAAATTAGTGAGTTAAACGCAACTAAAAAAACAATCAAAAAAATTAAAGAGCCAGTTTAACCTTCATTTCAAAAAGAATTTCTCCGGTTAACACATACATGATATAAGCCCTTCCCTTAACAAATAATCTAATTAAAAAACTTATTAACAAATATTTAAAAAGTGATAATACTTGTAAGTGCCGACGGAAATGGGAAGGCAGAGTTCAAAAAATGCAAGTACAGAAAACCTAATGAAGTGTTTGAAATAAAAATACAAATTAAGTAAAAAATATGGAAGGTGAGCCGACTCTTCGGTTGTCTTTATAAAAGAATTTTTTTGGAGGGGGGCGGCAAGCTCAGCAGAACCTTAAACTAAACTGTGTAAACTTGTTTGATAAGCAAAAACAAACTCATTTCAAGAAGACTATTGTTTATGAGTCTGCAGGGATGAATAAGAAGATATGTTATAGTATTTTTAGAAGTGCAAGCTTAAGCTTGCTCGTACTATTTAGCGAAGAAGAATTTTCTCAACAAGGCTACGATCCAACTCAAACATATTTCCTACGGATGTATTCAAATCCAACCAAAACCGGAAATTCAACAAAAAAATGGAGCGTAACAGAGCGTAAAGCATCTACAGAAGCAAGCGAATTTTGAGCTTTTGTCAATTTTTGAATAGTTTGATCAAAGTCACAAAACTTACAGTTCACCGAGGAAATACTTTGGCTAATTTAATAAATCCGAAGAAAATGGAGGAGTTGTCCCGTCAACAGGAACAGCACCACAAAGCGGATATGTCCAGAAAAAGATTTCCAGGAGAAGATACGTGTAACAACAACAGGGCGCAGCAGTAGCTGGAAAACTCATCCTCAGGAACTAAGTCCCCCCTCAGAATTAGACGGACAACTACGAAGTCCCCCGGACCCAATCGCCAATACGCTAATAGTCCTGACGTGTTTGAACAGGTAATGCTAGTTATGCAAGTTCCAAGGAGTCTGTGCGCCTTGGAATGGTGGTCTGGTATTGGGGGTCCGTCGATCAAAATTTTATTGCATATTTTAAGAAACAGAGTAGGTGATTTGCGAAGGTATAGTGTGTGTAGGATGCAGTAGTACCCCAAGATGAACCTTGCGAAGTATCATCCTTCGTTTTAGTTTCTCCGCGTTAATTTTTGAGAAGGACGTTTCCAGCTGGGTACACGTTGGAAAATTTTCGGGTTTTATCCAGCAAAGTGCTGCTTTTTCTAGTACGAAGAAGACGAAAAAAACTAAAACGAATGCTGTTTTTTCTGTGGCCTAAACTGGGAGAAAAAATGCATCTGTACCATAAATCGTGAGGATAAATACTCAGTGTAGAAGGAAAAAAACGTGTTTTTGTATTGGAGCGGGATAACTACTACAGAACATCGACTAAGTTAACAGACTGAGCTGAAACTTTACTTATGTTCCGTTTCGTTCTGACGCATCCTCTTCCCTCTAAAACGTCCTTGCAGTATGAAAAATACTAGTAGAAAAATTTGGCCACCTCACGAATCAGACTACTAAGTTTCCTATTTTTTCGTGAAAGCTACTAAGTTCTGTTGGATTTTCTTCCAACACTAACTGCGCCATGAAAAACAACTACACAGTACAGGCTGCAGGCCTTACTGTACTTGCTCGAGTGCCCCAAACCTGCGAAGTGAGTGGGGAGCGGACAGCTCGTACCGCCGGCGAATCAGAGGAATGCAAAAGAGGGAGTTCCCTTCACTGGGTCCGAATGCCCCTTTTAGCGCAAAACAAGGATAAGAGCGTACGTGCTGCCTTAAAGGTGAACGTATACTACGTGTGCTGTTGAAGTTGGCAAGAGATTTTCTAGTCGCTGTTCATGCATACATAATGAGAATTTCCATTTTTGACTGCTGGGAGCCTAAACTGAGATTACTGCACGCTTTCCAAGTTTTACTCAGCCTTGCCCACAATATTTGAAGTTAAAGATTTATTTAATGGTACAAACGTGCGCTGCAGTTGTTTCTGGCACCATAGAGATTTAAAGAAATAAAGGTTTGGAATTGCAGTGCAAGTGCTATTATCTACTCTGTAGCTTGACCAGCAGAAACGTGCGAAAAGACAACGAGAAAATTCATCGAAAGGAAAACGACATTAAACTTGTTCCATCAAATGCTTGCACCTAGTAAAGTCTCGTAGGTCATGAGGGCGATCACTTTAGAATTCTGCCGTTTTTATAATAAAGACATTTGTAGCAAGCATATCAATCACTGCAATTCTGGAACAAATCGTGCCTAATTGGCATGATGCCCTAAAAACAGTTCCACGCACTTGACATGAAATCTCTGAATTTTTTTTTGGATGATGGAAGAAAGAACTCACATTGAGGGTGGAGCCGGCGTCTGGACTCTCATCGAATTTCAAGTGCTCGCACGAGCTTACTCGTTTCTGTCTGGGCAAAGAACGTGTCGAAAGTCGCCGTTCGCGTTCGATCATGAATCTCCCCTTTGAAGTGATAACTGAAAAATCAGCTACAGGTCTGAGCACAAGAACAAAGTGAGCTGGATAGGACGGCGAAACCGCGGATACTTCAAGATGATACGTTAGTAGAGGAAAATTTCGCTAATACATAGGCAATTATGCCAGCGAAGATACTGTAATTCGCCAACTTGGTTGAGACCTAGGTGATCAGACAAATCCAGTTCGTATGGCAAACAGAAGCCGTAAATGCGACAAAGATGAATCAAAACGGGAAAGCCGTTGTTTTTTAGAAACATGCGGATAGCTTCAAGAAAACGTGGGCAAGAAAGCGGACGTGTCTGATGTTGCACTTGTCGTGATTTAAGGAGAAACAGAAAAGAAACAGAAAGTGTTGAAAAGAGAATGCCCAGCAACACTCTAGGGATGTGCTGCTAGATAATCATCGCGTAAGAGGATGAAACATCAAAATGCCAAAATAGGACTCCACAATAAACAATAGCAATTGGCCCTAATGAGCTAACGTTCAACTCGTCCACGTGATGCTCATTTTCCTGTTTTTGGCATATCCCCGGCACGTGGCTTACGAGGCTATCCAGAAACACATCATTCTGCTGTTTGTGGGCTATATACAGATGCACTGAATCATAGATTTAGTTCGTCTCGATGAGCAGCCACAGATGTTAAATTGAAAAATAGCCAGACATAAAGGTTATTTTTCCCAACAAAAGTTTAATTGCTCTTTGCTATGGCGAGGAGAGAATAAATTCTGTCGAAAGCAAATGCGCTTCCATAAGTTGCGCAAGCGATGGATGGCAGCATGCCCCATGGGTAAGAAATGAAGAAGTGATTACAAAAGAACTGAAAGCTTAACACGGCAAGGTAACAGCGGTTTCTTTTCCATCCTCATTTTCCTTGAAACATTCGAAAAGACCAACAATTTTTTTCTATGTTTTCATTTTCTATTTCCCAAGAAATCTGTGGGTATCCTTTGTTCGTTCATGGTAATTGAGTAGCAGCTTACTAAAATAGGCACTAATGAAAGCAGTTTTTTGATTTTGAGCTGAAAATTATGAGTTTAGCTCTAATCAGAGCACAGCTTTCGCATTACCATGCTCGAAAAAAAAACTAAAGAGCCAAAAATAAAAATAAAAACGAAACAAAGTGAGAAATACGCAGTCGAAAATACTGAATCCTGCTTGGAAAGTCGGCCTTCGCAACAAATACGCATACTGAATGCTCTACTAGTACACTGTGAAAGGTAACTTTGAAAGTGTTAGAAGAGAGCGTTTTAGAGACAAGAGATATAGAACCTAATTATAAGCGCTTATCAAAAATCTGCATACTTAACTATTTGGGTCCTGCTGGTACATATATGTACGTACCAGTACTTTTTTGTTTCTTAAAAGAAATTTTCTGCGAACCAGCAGTACCGATTGTCCCCAAGAGTTCTACATGATTACGGTTACATCACTTTGAAACATTGCAAAGGGAGCGGAGTACAAGCCACCGAAATCGCGATTTTCGACTTTTTGTAGATTTTTAAAAATATCTCACGTTATGGAGGCATGTGTCTGCCAGAGTGCTACGTAGAAACTTCATTGTAGACACCATTTTTAAATAGTATATCTTGTTGAATTCGGCATGTTTTAGAACAGTAGCATTCCAAAATCACAGTTGACGACAGTGCCCACCTCGGAGCTACCGAGCAAGGAAGGTCGTATTTACCGTCGGAATATGGGTATCTCTACTCTAGCGGTCATGTCGAAGAAGAAGCCAATTAGAATGAACCGGAAACATTACCAAAATTTTTTTCGAAATTGCACCTCAGCTTCCCTTTCATGCAGTAATGCGCGGTGATTTACGATTTTTTTATATGCTCCTACAATTCACTTCTATTGTAGAAGACGTTGTATAACATCGAGTTAAAAATTATGCAACTTCAATTTTAGGCATTTTTTATTTTAGAGAACTTATATACAGTTCGTTTTCCGCCCTCAAAATGGCTTTGATTGCTGCATTATAAAAAAAATATAGAGACAAATAACCGACAACCTGCTAAGATACCTAAAATGTTTACGGCATACGCTATTAAAACAGCCCATAAGCTGATAACTCCGGGCTCTCGCATGTCACGGAAATGAAAGGGATAAATCAGTTTTCAGCCATTCCTGTCTCCTTAAATATCGAAGTTTTCTGAATATTGAAAGGATTCAGATCGGTGCTTCTAAGGCATAGTTTAACTAATCGGATTTGCTCTATAATGGTATTTACATTAAGCCTCTTAGCCTATTCGCGTACTTACTTTCCTGGGAACTCTCGAGTATTTAAAACAGAAGTGCAAGAATCCATAAATATGGGCATTCGTCAGATGCTGTCTGGGGATTCACGGAGAAGAGTATTTACTTCAGTAATCCCTGAAAATCAGTAAAGAACTGAAAGGTGTGTATTTGATGCTCACTAAATTCCCTTACTTAAAACGAGTGTTCGAGTAAACGGCACAAGATGAACTTACAAAGGCAGCCATTTGAGCGTGACCAACTTCAAACTTAGATTTTTTTCAACATAATTATAAAGGCTAACAAAGCACTAATACGGTACAATATGCTTGCTCTCACATTCATTACTTTCCTCTCTAGGAACTTCGACGTTGTCTCGTTAATGAGGATATACAGAACATCTAATTAATTCACCTTGGAAAGATTTACTTTTCATTGTAAAAGACATTTTTCAGTGTAGAAAGCACTAACGTTATTCAAATGAAAGACGAAATTCTGTGAAGTATCCGCTCAGGTGGAAAGAGAAGGAAGAGACTGTGGCTAGTTATACTACGGCCTATAGGTAAGTAAATCGAACTTGATTCTTTCCCTTTCGTGCTTCATAGTTCTTGCATAACTCCCCGAGGCACCAGATGTATAATGCCAGATCTTCCTAAACCGACTGCTACAATAAATAAGTGAACCAGTACCCTCCATAGGCGCTGGTCCCACTTGAAACGGTTATGCGTGACGAAGTTAAATCTCAGCTGTAAAACTTTTCGTAGGTAAAAAAAACTAATTCTTTGAGATTAACAATAAAAATTGGTTAATTAAAATGACCCATCTAGATTGAAGGCTGCCAAATGGTTTAGCCTTTCCGCTCTTGAGCTTACGTGCGTTTCGGCGACTTAGCCTACTTCAGAGCTCTACTCCACGGGGAGAGCGTAGCAGCAAAATGACCTTTGGATGTTGTTGCAGTTGCCCTTACATAGAGAGCATCAGAGATTGCAGAGATCTAAATATGGAGCGAGATCACTAACGATTGATGGGCGCCCTTTTCTGCGATTAATTTTCGGATTTCTGGCGTGAATCCAAAAGGCTTCGAGAGTTTTTCGCGCAGAGATGTCTGATTCTGTTGTTAAGATTGTGACATGTACTCCGAAGTTGTCACCGTTATGTTTTTTTGCATCCGATGAGATTCTAGTGGGGTGGATAAGCGTGAATTATCTTTCCCACTTCTGTATTCTTTAATTTGAATACTTAGCGGTTTCGCAGTCTCACCAGCATATTCCTCATCGCATTTATTACATTTCTTAGACATATCGCACATGAGACCATACAATCGCCTTGCTTTCCAGATGGACAGATGATACAGTTAAGTGTTACACATAGGCGATCATAGATGCCTCAATCAATACTAAAATACCGAGGTTCACAAACAGCCAGGCATTCAACTTGATTCAAGATTTTTTTACAGCCTTCTATAGGCCACTCCTCAATACTGGATGCTTGTACGTAGAAGGAATATTTCCACTGGTTCGTCTAAAAAAATGACGCGGAGCGTAACTTGCAAGGAATCTAAAGTCTAAGTTTAGCTATTCCGTATCAGATGACGTCATTTTTTGAAAAAACGTACGTAGAAATAAGCCAAGTTCACTGACATATTTACTAAAATAGCGCCCTCTCTTTTAGGTGTTTTCTGGAGAGGTGACTAACCGGAAAATTGTAGTGGCCCAAAATTTACGAGATCCCTTCCTAAAATGCTCTCTTAGAGTTTTTGTATTCAATTTTTACATCCACATTGTGCGCAACTCGTTCAAACGTGTATCATTCTCATTAAAGAGTCGCTGTTTTCGTACAGCAGTAGAAAACACCTTTTTATAGGTGAGAAAACGCTCGTTAATGCTATGAGTTACTAATAATAAGAGCCAACAACAACCTGCGTAGGAGTTTTTCATAATGGATTACGTATGGGAGGATAAAGAATCAGAAAATCTGATTAAATCGAAGTCTCAGCCAAAGAATAGTCCGAATGATTGAGCTTACCTAAAAATATGCTAAAAATGAGGTTGACCGACATCCCTTTGTCGTCATCGCGAATTTTGTAGCAGGTTATTACTGAAGGTGTTATTGTTTCAGACAGCAAATATCTACTAGTATCTACTGCCTTATATAAATTCCATAGTTTAAAATTAGATATTCAGATCTATTACGCCTACAGTACAAAAATATGTAAAATAGAAAATACAAGATGATATCGTCTATGGAGATTTCATCAACAGGCTCTAATGCTTTCACGAGTCTGAAGAAGGAGAAACGATTCTGCAATAAAAACGCAAACAAAAATAGTTTATTTGTATTGATTAGATACTAATCATCAGTAGATGCGTTTTGGCAAAGGCTTATTGGCCTCGTTAATGCCTATGTACGAACCTCTAGGGCGAACCAGATAGTCACTGCACAACAAAGTCTCAGGAGTCACCTTTAATGAGACCAGTTTAAGGCTAGTTATAACAACCTGATGAAAACTTCCTTATTCTATATAAGGATTTATTCCAACTGACGGTTATTTTACTCATGCTGCGTATCGGTATCGTACGTTGTAGGTTACGGCTGTCAGAAATACCTTCATTTTACTGGGTTGGCAAGTGAACTTCGCCAATTTCGAGACTAAATTTCCTAATTGTTGTCCTTCATTTTGTTGTATAAACAGTTTCTTGACCCTTCATATATTGTAGGTGCTTTGTTTCTGCCTTTAATTTCTTTTCTACTCCAAAAACCACTAAATCTATAACCGAATAGCACGATTCATTAAAAGCTCATGATTTCAGCACATTTCAGTAGCATTTAAAACTTCCTCGCAAATTTTCTTCACTACATCTATAAAACCAATTTTTTATTGCCCACTTCAAATTCATTCTCGTTTTCAACCATCCAAGTTCAGAGAGTTATTGCCCATAATGGCAGCATCCAAACATAAACTACTTCTAATTTCTTTGGATTCTAAAAGGGGAATTCAAACGAGTTACGATCTAAAGACTTCCGCTTAAAATTTAGTCCTGCAGTAGAAAACTGCTAGATGAGATACTCGCATACATGCGCGATTTTCAGGACGAGTTCTCCACCTCGTCACGCACTATCGCTGAAGCGCAATAACGACTTATAATACATGATATAGTAATATTCTTCACATCCTTGCTATGAATACTATGTAAGGTTTACGTCGTATCTTCGGGAGCGATTGTCTCCGTCAGGAATGACTTTAGAGCGAGGAGTTTTGAATCCTAAACATTTTAAGGCTTCCTTTCAGAACTCATCGAGAACATAGAAAGCGTCCTGAAACTGGATGCTGCCTTTAAAATCTCGCGCAACAGCTAAACTCATTCCAAACTATTGAAGCTACAGTTTCTCTAAACCGTCTAATATGATGTGCCAAATTAACTGTAGTTGAGTACCTATTCCGTTACTGTATCCGAAAAAAAAACCAATGAGACTGCAATGGAGATAGCAAAATAGCAAAATTCTGCTGCAGGCCTCACATTTTGAAGTTAGTGAACGTGATAATCCTCCATAGTACTGATAACCGTACCTCTTACAAAGAACGCTGCTATAAGAGTCAAAAGTTAAATCCGCTTAAAATTTGAACATCTGTAATACAGTGCAGTATTGAATAAGCAGATCTTAGGCTCAGAAATAGATCACAGTAAGGTAATCATGAGGAATGGAAAGCGATACCTCAGAACCATACCTCTGCCCTTTCCCAATGAGACGTTAATAAAGTGCAATAAAGAAAACGGCAAACTTGTTCAGAGAGCAAGAAAAAGAAGATTGCTAAACGTGGGAAAGAGTAGAACAACACTACAGTAACGAACCATTTTGGGAGAAAAAACGACAAAACTTAGCAGAAAGTCCTAGCCGGCCCAACGTATTCTCTATTCTCCATGTCCTCGACTACTTAAATGAATACGATTTGATTTAGACATAGCGTCATCAGCTCATTTTTTACAGAGAACATCTTCGGGGAAAAACCCGCTGCATGCCAGAAATGAGTATTTGAGAAGAGCAACAAACGATGGACGAAAGAATTGGTTTGATGTGGTCGCGTTCACAGGGGTGCCAGCACAAGAAACCGAAGAATTAAAAAGAAGAAATTTAGTAATTGGCCAAATTTTTCTTTTCGCCAAAATTTACCAGCACCAAGGTACATTTTAAAAAAATCTCGGATCCAAATAATTTCTCGAATGTTATTATCAGAGCAACGACAACCACCTATAGGTACCTTGTAGCTTACTACCCGAAATACCAACAGTAAGAGCGAATAAACTACTATAGTATATGCTGAACGGACTGCTAGCCAGAAATATCACGGTGTTCAACTGGGTATGGCATTTTGGCGCGAAGCCAAAAGCAGGACTACATCCTATTCGTTTGATATATATCATTCTTCACCGCCTCTGCCTATGTTTTGATTAAAAGTGATGAAAAATGAGCCATTCTTCTGACTGCAAAATCAAAGCTTTCTGAAAGCACAAAAACAAAGGGTACTTTTATGTATCTCGAGGTGGATAAAGGAATACTCAAGTGAATGATGCATAAATTATGGTGCGTGGGACCGAGGTAAACATGAAGGCATGATGACTAAGGAAGTAAAAGAAAGCTGTGAGCAACGCTGCAGAAATGGCGAGGTAAGTCTGCTAGGAAAATTTGTAACGGTAGTGGTTTTCCGTAGTAACCTTTGATAACAGGTAATAGGTATTTATGTAGCAAGCTCCAATCTGCTTTCTCGATAAGTAAAAGAGGAAACTATCTTCGGAAACAAAAGGAGTTTGGCCTACCAGGTTGAGAAAGTAGGGTAGACCAGCTTAAGCCTGTAGTTTAACTCCCCCTTAGCACATTTTTTAGGCTTGTTCCTCAGTATGAATAAAGCAATCTTGCACTTATTCAGATTAGTCCAGTCCAGCAGGAACTTTCTGAAAAAAATGTTTTCTTTTTCTATGGAAGATGAGCTCTAACAAGGAGACAACTTGAATAGTCGACGGGTCTGACCCTCATCAGATGCGACTGTAAGCATTTGGAATGCTTAATCCTTAGGTCCTAAGCTGTGCAAAAGCTACCCGCGGCTTTTTTCAGTATTCATAAATATCCTAGACCATATAAAAGTGCTGTTGCTGCTTCAAATTCTTCGAGTACTAACTATTCCGATATTAAAGATATCTCAGCATGCAGAAATAATTCAGGCGCTGAAAAACAGTGTTTGAACTAGTGAGAATATGAAATGCGTAAAGCTATACATCAAGCATCAAAACACCTCCACAATTTGACATCACGTACAACAGAAACGAGTTGTATGGCATATTTCTTAACGGGCTGGTGAGTGGCGACCTATACTGGTAGATTTTACTTATACGGTTTCCTTTTCCACTTTTCAGGGAAGGAAAATTTCTAAGCAAATAAAAGCAGCTATAGAAGCTGCAGAATAAATAACAAAATATTCTCAAATATAGTGGACAACAAAGAATTTCAGTTTTTTAGCTACGATATTTTTGGATCACATCTAAATGTTTAAAGATCTCTGTTTGTGAATATGAAAAAAGCGCTGTGGATAAGATCAAAACAATGTTCATGTGTTCGTAGTTGCTTGGTTAAATTTTTACTCGCAAATTCAGAAAAACGACTTTCATTTGAAGTTGAACTCACAGTGAAGCCAAAACACCAAGTTTTTTTTTATCAAGAATTCTATTTACTTTAGCAATTCGTTGGCGTTAGTGATTTTTTGATGAAAACCGTAAAGCAGAGTAAAGGTCTTCCAAGTGGCACTTACTTCTACTCCTGTGTGAGGCTTCGGCTTACAAAATCAAACAATCACAAAACCACAGTCTGCGATATGAAGACTCTTATACGCACAACAGGCCATACAAAGGGCTTCACAGCGTTTCATTATATT
Source organism: Oesophagostomum dentatum (assembly GCA_000797555.1). NCBI lineage: Eukaryota > Metazoa > Nematoda > Chromadorea > Rhabditida > Strongylidae > Oesophagostomum > Oesophagostomum dentatum. The sequence continues at coordinate 615,384 of KN549202.1, read as the reverse complement.
TCCAATTAAGTTGCTGTGAAAGCTGTTAATGAGACGAGAAACTGCATCACTCTAGAGGCTAACAAAAGCTAAAGGGCATATTAAAATAATGCAAGTTGAGCCCTCGATCAATAGCCACTATTTCTTTATTTAGACAATGCAGTGGGATGGAAGATGGCCAAGAAGAAGTCACCAAAAACAGTAGAAAATGGTATAGTGAACTGAAATCTTTAATGTTTCCGCTACGTAGGAAGAGAAAAAAGAGAAATGCCATTAACTGCTAGAAAGGATTTTTGCTTAATACACTAGCCAGTCCAGGAAACCAAAACATCAATTGAAACTTTTAGATCAGAGCGTTTCAGGAGATGACCAGACTTTTCTTTTTTACACGTGCCGCTATTGATCGTGCTTTTCATAAATTCTTCATTTCACAAGAAATTGTCGGACAAAATCAGTCGCCGTCGTTGAACGGCGGTTTTGCATCTGTGGCAGATGTACTGATCTTGTCTATCATATATTTGTGGAAGTAGTGAAAAGATACTCATTATTAATAGGTCAGGAGATGTGCCCTCCCCTCTCACCAGGAGAATGGGCCAAATATTATTCTTCAAATTGGCCTACATGCCATGAAAAAATTGGAGACATATCAGCTTCCACAATAATTTTTGATACTAGTTTGAAACTGCAACCTTCTAATTTCACATT
>KN549202.1:594498-604919 GCA_000797555.1 Oesophagostomum dentatum | reverse complement strand
ATAATGTATGTATAACCACCTACATACGCATTATAAGTAGTCCCGGGTACATTTTTATTTCTTTTTCGCTTTTTTATTTTCTATTTTTTATTCTTCACTCCTTGCCTATAAAGAGGCGGGAACATATTTCAAAAAAAACTAATTTAAATTTTTGAATAAGATAATTCCGAATAAATTCGACTAAGCGTTTGTCGATAATTCAAACTGCGAAATCTGTATGAAAAAAGTGCTCATATTCTCATCAGAATACTGCTATCTATCCCTGGCTTTTCGGGTTCGTAACTATTATTCAGATCTGTCCTTGAGTTATTCAGTATTCGAGCATGACGCGCCCTGCACAAGATTTTTGAACATTCCCGAGTCATTCCTTCATCGGATATTCGTACATCAAATTTATTTATTTACTGTTTCGCGGCGAGGCGTGACATATAAAAGAGAAAACGCATCACTGAATCGTGATAGAACTTTGGCAAAACCGCTAACGAAAAAACAGGGAAAGTAGAATCAGGCTGCAAAAGCAAAATTTGTAACAAACTGAAGAAAGCGCTGCAAGGCTTAAAAATGGCTACAAGGTGTACATGGTTTAGTAAAACGCACCACAACGACTAGTAACGGTTGTTCAAATTTCAAAAAATCCTCGTGTTGAAATCTCGGATTTGCTCGAAGAATTAAATTCATGGAATGCTCGTATAATTGAGTGATTCGAATTCGAATATAGCTTGAATTATTCATTCGGTTAAAAGTATAGTGTGCAATGGCTGTGCATCTGGCCTAGGTAGGTTTCGAAATCGAGGTCGTTCCTGGTGAAGATTATATCGAAAGCAGCGTCTCCGTCTTGGGGACTACGCGGAAGGCCCTCAGTGCATTAATGCCCGATTTTTCTCACGATGATTTCTGTCATCAGAAGCATCAGTCGTCGCGTGCGCTTCTCACGTGAATTCTGAGAGCTCTTTGGCGGACGAGGCTAACCGGTCTGTTCAAATTTCACTTGGTTCCTGGTTACAGCTGCACGTCCATACAAGATGCGAGAATAAAAGAGCAATTCGCAAGAATTCGTGCTCAGAGATGCTTCCATTCCTATGCATTTCCGCTAAATCGCAACATAAACAGGATCACTGGGGGCCATTTCAACTGTAAGCAATAAATTCTCCTGCAGTGATACGGCTGGAAAGCCACTTCTTACTCGCTGGGCTCTCTGTGAAAGAAAATGAAGCTTTAATTAAAAATGACATTGTGCCCGCTTTTTTATTTTGCTTTTTTCTAAACAAAAAAGAAACAAAAAACATTTACTACAGCTTCACAATGTAAAACAAACTAGGACATGCGTGCAAAATAAAACGATGTGTCACGTGATCAGATAGCTGCACTGGTGAGTTTACCCATTCTTAACACGTTAAAAAGTGCTTCTTGACCTCTGTAGTGCATTTTGAAGAAAGTGCATGCATATGAGTGGAAACGTTAATTTAGAAAAAGTCGTTGGATCAATTAATTGGGTTTCTTCTTGTTCGTATAACGAAAGGGAATAGGAACCCTTATGTTCCGGTAACAAAGAAAAAGACTACTTAAATGCGTGTGCAGCAAAACCATGTCTTAAAAGCATATGCTTCGTTACACAAAACAGCGCAGATAATTAAAGTGCGCCATAACCGTCATTTTGAGGAGGTTCCGAGAAAAGCCTGTAGTGGATCAGAAATGTCAAAGATCGGATTTCAATGAGCAGTTTTTTTTCAGGTTTTCTTAAAAGACCTAGGCATCGCTCCAAGTCCTCTTTCACTTCACATTGATGCTCAGCCATGTTTTAGAGTACATCATGGACCGAAGAAATGAGGAGCTGCAAAGTAGACATGAAAACTGACCAGAAGAGTTTCAACCTCCTATCCTGAAATCATCAGAACACATGCCAGGATTCCACACTAACATTTGATTTGTTTTCTTTTCTTCAAACGACAATAAGATTTCCAGAGCCATCTGCGCGACTATTACGTTATTTGAGATCTGCAAATGAGATAATGGATGCCTCGCATCACTGATAGAAAACATCTGAATGATGAAAATGGCACACTAACATTCAGCCAAAAGCAACCCATAGCTCTGCTCTTTGGCGCAAAAACCAAATGCTGTAAGTAAGTCGATATATTCAACTGGAGAACAAAATCATTTCAGAGATTTGGCAGCCCATCATGAAAGGGACGCTTCTGATGCGAATACTCTGGGTTTTTAACAACGATGCACAAGAGGAAAGGAGCGGCAGCAGATTCCCGAAAAGATCGCACTACTTTAAAGGTAGCACCGTCGCTAAAAACGTCTGTCTGTTTTTTTTAACGCAGTCGACAGCTTATAGCCCAGATACATCAAAGCCAGCGCGAAAACGCCCAAAAATCTTCCTAAAGGGGCATCAGTGTGATACAAAGCTTTTTAAAGGTTTTAACAGGCGAGTTTTAGCACTTTTCATTATCTCTGAAGTATTGCCTCGTAGACCGTGGGTTCACGGTGAAAACAAGAATATATTTTTGGGGTGGGCGCTCCCTTTAAGTCAGGTTCAAAGATTTGTGCGCCCTATATTGTTGAGAAACGACTTCGCAAGTACATATTTTTGCACTAAGACCTACCCTGGTAGTCCTTTATTTGGTTTCTTTTACTATGCAACCATAATTCTGATGCATGGGTGGTATGCTTGCAGCGCCCGATCATGATCGAGAAGTACAGTCACTGTAACACGATCAGGAAGGCCTTGACGACCATACCACAATAAAGTGCTCCGATCATAATCAGGAGCAAACCATTTTGAGATTAAGATGCGACGGGAGAGATGAAAGCAATGGAGGGTCCATCTATCAACAACTAGTCAAAATTGCTGTTGTGACTAAATGCAGAAGTGAAAATATCAGGCATTTTGTCTAGACTGGTTCAAAACTCCGGATCAGAAATCCGTGATTTTGTTGTTATTGATGACGAAGCGCATTGACGACGAAGAATGAGATTGCGTTGTTTACTGAGCTGCGGGCTTTTTGTTTCGTAATTAAATTGACAGTGCACGAGTGGACGCGCTTAGTTGTTGTAGATTTACGCGCTCGCCTACGCATTATCGCTTCACAGCTAATTCCAATACACTTCTCTGGACACACTAGATAAAATTGGAGGTGCACCGGTGCGACTAGTACAAGTGTAGTTAAAGTTCAGCAGAGTGTGCAACATGTCTGTGCTAATAATATTTTGGAGAGGAACTTTACACTGCTTTAACTTCCTGGATATTCACTGAAAAATTAAGCTATATCGTGGCAAAAATGTAACGATACGAATTTGCAATAGACAAAATACATATTTGTAGCAAATGATCTCGATAATCTTTTAAAAGCGCTACTAGAATTAGTGTCCATTGCTCCGAAACATGGCAAGGCAGGAGGCAAATACAGTGCACAAAAATTTCGTTTTTTTAAACTTCTTTTCCGATTATTAATTGCATGTCAAGATACGGAGGTGTATAACAATCAAAGGTGTGTTGTATAGATACCATATTCTCTGCACCGTTTTAGCAATATAATAGACTTCATTGATTTTAGCGGGTTTTAGAGTAATAACGTTACAAATTCACGGCAGACAGCAACGTCTATGAGCGGCCTTTTGAGGATGTACATCCGCGAGTGCAGCACAAGATTTAAGTACTTATACTCTTATGATAACGGCGAAGAACAATCAGCCAGACTGTGTCAAAACACTCCCTAAATTGTTCAAAAAATTTCGTCGAAATTGCACCTGTTTCTCTCCTTCATCCACTGGTGAGCATCATACATCGAGACTTTTTTGTATGCCCCCCCCCTCCAAAAAAATTTTACATAACATCAAATTAAAACCAATCCAGCTTCAGGTTCAGGTATTTACTTTATTTTATTTTATTAATACACTCGGTGGTGTGCTTACAATAAATTGTAGATATTACTGAAAGCGGTGTAGGCCTCAAGAAAATATGAAACTGAACAGGAATCTGTGTGATTGAATGGGAAAAAGTGTTCCAAACTGCTGTAGTTTATGGAGAATTCAAACTAACAAAGCCAGCAATAGCTCCAGCTGCCAAGCACGAGAATGAAGGTGCTCGAAGATTGCAGATCTTGGTTGTTGTTCAGAAAGGAAACGATAACCATAAGTTATTTATAAGAATAACCGAACTTTAAGGTCGTATTTAGATTGAAAAGCGAAGTGCAAAATTTGTATTCTTTGACTTTACAAATTTCGCACTTCGCTTTTCAATTCAAATACAACCTTAAGGCTCGGTTATACTTATAAATGACGAGCCTAAATCGCAGTCTTAGGTAAGCACCTGCGACCAAAACAAAACAGTTTTGAGAATATCAATCCGACCCTGCCATTGCTAAGAAGGGGGAAAGCGACTAAATTGTGCAAAATGAAGTATATCCATGCTGCGACACGGTCACTGTGGAAAATCAAAGCAAACTCGAATGGATTTACCTCCAACTGCCGACACGTCTTGAAATGCTTAAACAAATAAATACCCATGATGCTGTCTTGACGATTACCAAATAGAACTATGAACTTCTGCGATTTAGTCTCTGCAAGTATAACCGAACCCTTACGTACTGTGCTATAAAACTTTTTAAAGAACACAGAAATCCTTATTCGACAAATATGCCGTTATAATGAACCATTCGCCGCCCGCCCTAGGCTTTCGCACGGCTTGGACTCAAAGAGTTAGGCCGCGTTTACATTTTTTAGGTAGTAGAATAGCAGAGCTTAGAGAGGCACATAAAGTGTGCTTTTCCGTTCCTATAAAATGTCGTGCCAGCCATGTTATTCCGTGAGTAAGACGCTGACCTTTCGCTATATTAACGAATGGCAAACGAGTAAGTACTTGTTGCATTACACGCTCTAGCGATCTCTTCGACTTGAGCTCGCTTCTCAGAGGGCAATACATTCGGATACCTTAACGATGTTAACTTAAGATCATTATTACAATAGAGGGCCGACAAGCGTACAGTAGATGAATCACCGTCGAAAATTATTCACTCAAATTATGCAGCAGCTGGATGGCCGGTTTTGCTGAAGGAGATAAGAATACAGAAAAACGACTGCAGGCTAGGTAGCTTCTTTATAAGAAAGAAAAAATCGAAATCAGTCCTCATATACCTCAACAAATCGTAAATTGTTGACGATGCAGCGACTGGCTGTGAACGGAGAGCTTATGGCGTGTCCGTCCAACAAAAGGATTGACAATAACGGGATGAAAATTCGCGATCACAAAAAATATGAGCAGAATTTCGCATGTACAACAGATAGGCTACCGCGATTGTTCTAGTTACGAGGTTTGACACATCTGACTTCTCCATGCAGTGGAATAGACAGATGGATTAAAGGGCAGCTATTATGTGGATCATAAAACTGGCACTCATTCTAACATAAGCTTTTTTTTCGCTTTTCAGTTACTCTTTATGGCTCGCCTATATCTCCCACTGTTTTTTTTTCAATTGAAAGTGATTTTTCGAGTTGCGCGGCTTTCGCGTTCACATGAAGTTGTGGGATGCGAAGTTTACCTACTGTTCACCCCTATACCTCCTCCTCCTTCTCACTTTACAAAGCGTACAAATTCGAGTCGGATGCGCAAAGTTGCAAGACTAATTATGCCTTCGCTGAGCAAGAAGAAACCAAATCCAGCTTATGCAGAGCAAGAACAGAAATCAAACGACCGGCAAAATTTGGCAGCACAAAGTACTAAACAAGGCCCTTCGTTTTGATTCGATATTCCGTAGTTCTGTTTTCTGTCAGGCTTTTCAAGGAACTATTAAGCCATAGTTTCAGAAGATCCGCTCTACATGTGATGGAACTGCATTAGCTGCACTGGATGAGGTATCGCGCTCCACAGGTTCCGGTAAGACCACATGAGGTAGGTTGAGTTCGTCTTCTAGTGAAAGCACCTTCTTCTTAACTTGCTCAGCAACAAATTTCTGCTGGTTTCAGATATAGAACTCCTTATCTAGAAGTACTACATGGGACCACTGTTCTGCAAGAGGCTGCAAACTTTCTCGAATGAATTTTTGTTGGAATGCAGCACCAAACCCAACTACAGATTTGACCCTTTCGGAAAAAGATGTGCTTTACCAATTATATAGGACGCGTGCGTTGTCGTATTTCTCAAGGCTTTTGCTGCATTCGTTATCGAAAAGTCGTCCATTCACTTCCTGAAACTTCTGCAGTAGTAACATAGTCGAGATAGACTAGTCATTTTGAAAAAAAAAGTAGTAAAAAGATTTTTGAAAGAAATCTCAAACAGTGAAACAGAGACCAATTAAGTGAAAAAAGACGCAGAAACAAATATAGCTGCTCTTATTGGGACGTAATCTGTTTCAATAAGCGTGGAGGCTTTCTACATCAAGAACAACTGTAATCTGAAAATCTGATGGAAGCAGTGTCTCGATAAATATGTATTAAGCAAGTGCAGGGAATGGTGCTCTCATGTAGGTCTGCTACCTAATCGGGTTATTTCAGCTTTACTTTAGATAATATTTTGATCTTTTCAAATATACAAAATTGTGATTCACACTGTAATTCACTTGATTGTTTTGAAAAACCAATGTGAATATCGGAATCTGAGAGTATAGTGCGGCTCAATGTTGAGCAGTATGCTGCGACACGGTAGAAGTGGAAGAAGTGTGAAGCAGCGTACCTTACATTAATATAATATTTATATTTACTAACTATTAACTACTATTTATATTTACTATTATTTACTAACTATAATTTAATATAATATTTATATTTACTTCTTCCCTCAACCAACAAAATTCATAAGAACACCAACCAGCTATGAAGAGTTTGTTCGAAAACTTCATGCCAACTAGTTAAAAGGATGCGGCATCAAATTTAGCATGTAAAGAGGACTCGTCAAAGATACAAGATAAGATGCCGGAAGCGATTTTTGTGTTCTACAATTATGCGCCACATATTCATGAAACTGCTGAAACACGTTGTTCTTGGAACTCCGACTTATTTTGATATTTTGTTTTTGCTCCTTCAAAGTGCTTATTTTGTTATTCTTATGACTACGGAAGCGGTCGCTATGAATGAGAGCCACATTTGCAAAGATGCATTTCTTTATGAAAATTTCATTGATACTCCCAAGCCAGACAATTGGAGCACTTTTCATTTGTACAGGTTGTTTTACTTCATTCCAGTGAAGGAATCACCTGGCACTTGAGTGAGCGAAATTCATCTCTACATGTACCTACGTCCTCTACAAGGCATGAATGGTGAAGCGTTTACATCATAGGGGTTATTCCCTACAAATAAATCATTATATTGAGGGCTTATAAGGAACAACATTGAGAACTTCTGTGTGGTTAGAAATCTCAACATGCACGGTTTGAAGTCTTCAGGAACGGAAAACAGAAATACAAATTTTTCTGTTTATTTTCTTCCGAGTGTAATTTCCCGTAGGATTTTTAAAAGTATTGTTAACTTTTCAACTCCTACAACCTTTTGAACTCTGTGTGCGTTAACAGCAAATCAGAAATGAGAAAGAAAGATTGAACGAGCAGCTAGGAGATATCGTGTTGAAGAGCACAAATCGAGAATGTCGAGGATTAGCGATAAGCATGATGCTCACATGCCTTCATATCCTTCAAAGACATGAAAATATCTAAAAACAATAGAGCTGAGATGGTGAAATGCAGAGAGCATCAAAGCCATACAGCCTCCAGTCGCATGCACAAAAGGATAAGATATATGAAATAACGGGCAAAATGTGGTCTACTCATAGGTGCTCATTCTAATTAACACGTTTAACACGTACTTTCATAGCAGTTCTCTGAGTAGCCAGCGACAAGCGATGGGAATACATGCTACAGACCACTATTCCGCGGCATTCCAGCTGGTCTCTCAACTTCTATTAAAGGCAGCACTTACGAATAAAAAATTTTTCTGAAGTATTTACGGTTCCAAACAGGCGCTACAGCGCTGCTTAAAGCACAGAAAGCCAGTATCTAAAACTCGTCTAAACCTGGTAGTTCTACCAAAACTAACGTTCGATTTCGGCTTCCCACTGTCTCACTCCATCCATAGAGCCGATTTCCAGATCCCAGCGCGCGCAATTCCTACATAGGTAAATGGAGGACAGACTGTACCTGTACATTGACGATTGGTAGGTACAAATTTGAAGTTGATTTTTCACCTAGTTCCCAAAAATGCTGTATCAGATCCATGTGCTAACAATTTCTTATTAAATTAAGCTGGCGTTTGTTTGTAGCATTCCTTTTTGATCACGGAAATGCCGATAATGTGTAGCGGGGGCGACATCCGCAGTATCAGTTGATACTGTAATATCGATCGATTACAGTATCAGCTGATACTGTAATCTATCGTGATTTTCCAATAGCTGCTATCCTCGTCGTGAACGGCGAATAAGGCCTCAGCGTTTGTTGCGGACAAACTCGTACCTAATAAGTCCCACTATGTTTCTCGAAGTAACATCCAGTTCGGTCGTTTCTTATTATTTCGAAATTGTGCTGCGGTAAAGCATCTAGAATTAGCGTTTGAAAGATTGTTTACCAAAAACTATTGTCGTTTTTATAGTGAACGCTGCTTTTAAGATTATCACCTTTGCTAGAGGGAAATCGGAACAGGCTAACTCTGCGATATAATATCGCGGAGAAAACCCTGACGAAAACAGTAAGAGATAAAAATTTCCTTGCTCTTATAATGAAGGCTCCTACTAGCTAGGTCAACTCTCCCGAATATCATTTCGGTGTGTTTTATCGTGTGCCCTAACCCGCTGGATTTCATCCTCTTTTATTCGAAGGTGAACATGTATAGGAAAGTAAATTACTAGAGAAACAGTAGAGCACGCACAGTTTTGGCTCTTTTAGAAGGATATTGAGAAGGCACTGCAGACTGACTGAGCGTGAAAAGGGATAGAATAAAACACACATTTTAGTTTCAAGCAAGCGACTGAAACCTCCGCGAGGTCGCTGTCTTCGGCACCCTTACGTAGACAAGGTTCAGGTATGAGTCCGCGATAGCAGATGTCACGTAGATGCAAACGTTACAGTGTGATAAGTGGAAAAACTGCATTAGGCTGTTTATCTACTTACTGAAGTTCCTACGTTTCGCAGATGCTCAACGGATTATTGTACAGGAATTAAGATATTTCGAAAGGGAAGGAGTGCAGTAGAAGCCATCGTCTTCAGTGAAAATGTACGCCTTTATAGGTAAGACGATATCGTCCACTGCCCCAAGCATTCAGCATAGCAAAACCTTTCAAGCGCTTATTTTAATGTGCGAGCTAGCGAACGGCTAAAGGAATTTTGACTTTGAGGGGAATAAGCTAATTATTGAGCGCTTCTGGGACCCATTCTTTTAAAAATCAAAATTTCTTTTGAGCGACCCAATGCACAAAAAATACTGAAAATGGAGTACAGATGTCAATATATATAAACATTTCTCTTTTTCATTATGCACAGATGCTTTCACAGTTACCTCAGTTACTGACAAAACCGGAAATATTCAAGATCTCGCTTACATCAACGAAAAATGTGCAATTTGCGCATAGAATCGAAAGGCCGTAATGGAGCACATTTTTGCTTAATGCCTGATGTCCATCTATTTCAGAAAATTTGACTGCACAGAGTGATGGTCAACAAAGCAATAAAAACTTTGTAGATCTTTATATTTGACTTTGGAAAACATTCTACTGAAGTAATAAGGCAGCGAACTCGGCGTCTTTGTGCCTATTTTGCTTTAAGTGTGCAACTATTAGAAAACTTCCGTTCATCTATGTCTTTTCAAACTCCGAAGGGTTTATGAGTCGAAGTCAAAGTACCCTCCTATTTTTGTGACTTCATATAGATTCGAAATGAAATTAACAACATAAGAAAAGATAACTTCTTATACTGTAATTTCGGCCCAGAGCACTTTTTCCTATCTCCAGTTTCCAATCTCCACAAAATCTACAGAAATTTCCACTTGTTCTCGTTGGTTTGACAAAATTAAAGTGGAAACGGGCACGCCTCTATTTCAGCGCTGGGATTCATGAAACTTTGGTCTAGCTAACCAGGTGAGAGAAACCATCCCAAACTGGAATAAATATCGACTCAATAATCACCCCCTGTTCTTGTCTGATAAGCAAACCACAAAATTTAATGTTTCAAAATGTTTTAATGTTTTCTAAATCATGGTGGCTAGCCTGGTTAGCTTAGCCAGATTTTCATGAATCCCAGGCCAGGGGGTTAGAATGTTCGGAATGGTACACCTAAACCGATCTGAAAAGAACTGGCAGCGTGGAGAACACACTGCGAAGGAGTCACGGCAGCAATGGTTACCACCTTTTAGTAAAGTCTTCGTGTATGCATTACAATTTTCTAAGCCTTTTAAGTTATTTTGTGCAGCAAGCAGAAGCAAAGGTATCTGTTTTGCAGATA
>KN549202.1:570360-582408 GCA_000797555.1 Oesophagostomum dentatum | reverse complement strand
CTGCAAAAGCGCAAACTCATATGCAATGGAGTACCACTTCTCAGTGCATTATAAAACTCTTTTTACTTGTGTACCGCACTTCAAAAACATAGGTAGTAAGTAGTGATTTCCCTGATATGACGCTTGGACCACGCATGTAACGTTGTAGGTTATGGAGCAGTTCTGCTAAACTAGATCACTTACAAAATAATACTCTTTAAAGGAGGAAATCCATCGAAATACAATTTCAAAAAAGGAAACTCATAAAAATACTGTAAGAGTTGTGAAGATATGAATATACTTCGAGCATAGTGATGACTCTAACTAGTTCTGCCAAATAAAACGGGTCAGTAAGCGCTGGTTCAAACAGGTATGCCACTAACTGCGAAGTAACGAGCGCTTTTGTTTATGTAAGAGATGAACTTAATGGCGTCAGAAGTAATGATGTTTGTACGAACACCTAGAAAAACAGACTCTTGCTAACTTAGAGCATATAATTTGCTGCTGTCACGCATACGAGCCCACATGATGAAAAGCCAGGCTGTGGTGAGTGGGTGATCTTCGGCGACTTCGCGCCAGGCGTGTTTGAATTCATTCGCAATGAATCTGCTCGACGCGGAGCTTCCTCGAAGATTATGAAGCGCTCGAGTGTGCGCAGTTGAATTTCATATCCGGAAAACGAGTTTAGCGACATCGAGTTCGAACAGAGATTGCTCGATGTTGCAGCGAGCATTAGCTGGAATAATATGGCATGGTGCAAAAAGAAATTAACGTCATACTTATGTGCGCAGAGTGAATAGCAAGGGTGTGCGAAAGTTGAATTTCGTAAAACGTAAATCGTAAATCGAAAATTCTAGAAGGCCATCTTTCGTGCTCCTGCACTTGTTGCTTGTCCACCTTTTTTCTGAAAACGCTCCGTTCTCTGGCCCTAGTCTAGTAAAACGTAGATGAAGATTTCCGCAAACACTTTTGACGACGTTCCAGTACTTTCGATTTACGATTTACTTTTTACGAAATTCAACTTTCGCACACCCCTGGTGAACAGCTGTTCCACCCGTATTTACTCTCTTTATTCATTTCTGTTCAGTTGTTCAAATTATGTTGTTGCTCCGAGAGCTCGAACCGTACTACGGGTTAATAGATTATGAGAGAAATTCTGCTACAAGACTTAGCTTTAATGTGGCATGTTTTATAGATTTTTGGTTATCATCCATGTCCGCTCGGTGAAAAACGCTGAGAAAAAGAGGAAAAAGAGGCTACGCTCGGCTGCCACAGAAATGCACATGCTCGTGTTTTTGCAACAAAAATTTTTTTTTCGTCTCCGTATTCAATTTTGACTTGAAGGAATACCCTCTGCTACTCTTCTTTTTTATCTTTAGTTTTCTTTAGAATCAACATAAGCTATGCAAATAGGTATCTTCAAAAATTTTTCATCAACAATTAAAATCTTAGGTATAAGCAACGTTAGTCCTTGAAAAATAATGATTCCCATACCCTACTGAACTTCTGTTATCGTTAGTAGTTAAGCTCCACTCTTCTCTGGGCAGGCTACATTCGTTTACCAAACTCTTCCTCTACGGATGTATTGTCAAAATTGCATAAGCGTGAGCTATCTGCTTCAACTTCATAAATTAGCATGATAAAAATATTATAAATGGTTTAAACGGGAGAAAATTTACGGTAATTTTCTCAACAAATTGATTAAAGATGAAACTTCTGGCGCGAACAGGAACAAAAAACCTTATATGCGAACAGGCTCCCTCAAAAATGGTCGAGAGGATGCCTTGTCTATTAACTTAATTGTTTTCTCTCTTCTATCTTACCCAGGGCGCAGCATCAGCATATTTGGAGCAAATTTAATTAGGAAGTAACGCGGCCCTTTACAGTCCGAATGGTTACAAAGCACTTGCCAACAGTTCACTATCATTGTCTGGTTTCTGAAAGAAATTTTTAAAAAAATTCCCAGCATTTGTTCAGAAAGCTCTCAGCATTTTCTGTGAAGTTGGCCAGACGCATTGGTGCTGACCAGAATTAAGGACAAAGCGAGTCAACGGTTTGACATTAAAATATTGCAGAAGCCTTCAAATATGCTAAACTCTTCAGAGAAAGCTTGTAAAACTCATAAAATTGTTAAAACTGTAAGAGTAGAATGCAAGCACCAGATGAATCCCTGTGTAATTCAACTGTGAACAAAACATATAAGGGCGAAACACGGCAATAATCCGAAAAGTTTGTCTTTTCTGTTTGGTGCGACTGTTTTTATAACAGTCTTTTGCATATCTAGTAAATTCCGGAAACGGGCATTCAGCAAACTGGAAATTTCTTCATTTTTTGAGGCGCACAACACAAAGGTTGCCAGAATTCCTTTTAGAAGATATATGACGTAGTACTGCTAAATTCAGAGGCAGTAGCTGCAAAATATCTGTTTTTGATGGAATGTGGTCACAGTTCTACGAAGCGAACAAGAAAAGGCGACTGACGAATGGCAGGCAACGACGAAACGCCGCCTGCGGAAGATTTGGATTTCTCAAGGACCACTATATTGCGTGTCGAGTTTCGTTGAGGCTTTCAATATCCGGCTCTGGCATAAGAAGTCAAAATGAATGCCTCAACTAGATGTGCATATGACTCAGTTTTACTGCAGTAGCTTATGAGCTTCGAAATGAAGTTTGCCATCTCCTTAATGTACAGCTCTTTATTTAAAGACAGCACCCACGGAAAAAATCGATTTTAAGATTTCTGCATTTTTTGTACCCTGGCCATACGGATAGCCCAAAGCCAAGGTAAGAAAGCACAAAAGTTAAAACCCACTGAGAAAATGTCGAAAACTTGCCCATCCCGCCTAACCAAGTTACGGAGGTGAGACGAGTTCTTCGTGGACTTGCGCATCGAAAAAGTACGCTCCGATGTAACTACGCCAACAGCGCGTCAGTCTACGGAGGCCCAACGGCTGAAACTGCAGAAATTCTTATTTACACCTCCGTAGTCGGTGCAGTTAAACCGAAGCGTACTTGCTCGACGCACAAGTCCACGGAATACTCGTCCGCTCACCACCTGTAACTTGGATAAGCGGAATGGGTACGTTTTCGACATTTTTTTTCGGTGAGTTTTAGCTTTTGTGCTTTCTTACTTTGGCTTTGGGCACCAGTGTGGCTAGGTTGCAAAAAATGCAAAAATCTCAAAATCGATTTTTTTTCCTGGGTGCTGCCTTTAAGGAAGTGGCGACACAAATTCGCGTAATATTCGAAATGCAACAGTGGAGGATATTCTACAAATTTCAGTGAAGTTTTGCGAATGCGGAATTCAGAAAAAATGCTACATCGCTTTCGACAAGGATTTCGTGTTATCTTTGAAATATCTTATAAGTAGTTAAGCAGGTGCCGCAAATGTACTTAAAATTAGGCTGAAGTGGTATTTTGTAGCTCCGCAAAAATAAACAGAAAAAATGTCCACCAAAAAATAGGTTCAAAATATCCTGTCCAATAGGGTTTTCCTAGACAATAGTTTCGATGAGCGGTGAAAAAAAGTATTTCAGTGAAGTCGAAATTAATTACTGTAATAGTTTATTTAACAAAAATAACAGTAATAAAATGAAATGAGAATGAAACAATATGTGCGTGCTCTCTTCCGCAGTTTTTTTGCATAGCTTGGAGAATACCTTTTATACTATAAAAACCTTTGCATAAAGTAGTGTTATAAGTAGATAGTCGGAAGTGCGCACCGGATATTGAAGCAAATGATCCGCAGGGAAGCAAGGAAATGCCTGCACGTCGTACGATCGACAGCATCAGAACAAATGATGTCACCATATTATGAGACTAGATGTCCCGGAAAAACCCATACTTAAGGAAGCCCCTGACGGAGGAGATAATTACTTCTTAAATTAAACGTGCTTAGGAAGAATGCAACGATGTCCATTGGAGAATTAATTACTGTTTTCGGAATTCAAAATCCAACTGTTAAATTTCGTCATTTAGCTTTTTGCTGCTGAAAAAAACATAGCACTGTGTGAAAAGTTATTATGAGAAGTTTGAGAGGCTAGCTCGTGTGAAGGCTACGCTTTAAAAGATTGCACTATCATGTCAAAGAGAACATCGCTTCAACGAGGAAACAGAAATAACGTGCAAAAAACTTTCTGTTTTATCTAGGATGCAGGTAGCATTGAAAAAAGATCTAACAACACTTAGTAGCTCTTCATTAAATGAGTGAGGAACTTAGCAAAGCGGAGCGTGAAACTCGCCGAAATTTTTAGTCACTTTCTGCTATAAGCATAGTTGTATGACTTCACAGCAGTATTCGACTACTGTTTTGTTCACTGTTGTCAGAGCAGTAATCTTTTTCTGCGAAGACTCTCAAAAACATCAGAAAATCAATCACTGCGTTTTTTGAGAACTTCGTAGTCAAAAATCTACCTTTATCGGGAACTCGATAGAGGAAGTTGAATTTTTAGAGCTACTGCTACGCTCTGATTTTCCACCAGATCACTGAGAAGTAATTGCAAAACCAGTACGTGCATTTGCTAATGCTATGCTCTGCAGTAGAAAGTTTGTTATAATACCAACTAAACAAAGAAGTTACTGAAAGAAGTTACTTACAGTAGCCAGCTATTCAGTGCTGAATGCCAGTTTAGGAAGCTGGAAAAAATTTCTGTGGACCCTAAAAATTTTGCTATTATAATCAGTGATTGCAGAACAACACTGTTTTTCAAAGAGTTGGAAAATAACAGTGCTGTATCACGCAAAATTGTTTCTGCATAGCAGCTGGAAAAGTACTGCAGCTAAATCCGGAGAGGATTTTTCAAAAGGAATTGTATGGGACGTTAGAAAACGAAGCCGATGTTCCCACCCGGAGGATTACCCACGGAATCATATATCAGGCGATTTACATGACGAAGGTCTCAACTAAAATGCCAGCACGTAACATCGAAATACCAAACTTTATCTCTTTTGTGTAATAGAGTAAATAATATGCTTTGTTAAAGGGAAAATTCCGTAATCCGTCTCGAAGGTGCAATCCCTAGCTTAGCCGACATTTATAGTATCTAAGAGAATAGGATCCCGCAGGTAGTGGAGAAGAGGACCAAGGCGATAAGTGTTGTCCGTAAATTGTGAAACGACAAAGTTTACTTAGCACTAGTTTTGTAGCTGTTGATACGATTTCATGGCTAAGTGGAAAGCCCTTCAAACTAGACAAGCCACGTCCCACCCCAGACGTCAAACACACCTTCCGAGTTGCACTGAGTGAGGGGATCAAGAAGTCTAGGCGCAAAGGACTCAGCAAATGAGTTTCATGAAAACGTTAATAGATTCAGGAACATCATAGCGGGTTTTGAAGCATGGAAGAATGTGGTAAATATTCAACATGACGAACTCCTAAAATAAAGGCTACAAATTTACAAGAAAGCGAGGTACTTATCTTAGTGAAGGCTGCATAACGCAGAAAATTAGATGCAAAGACGGATATAAAGACTGTCTCTATCACAGCAAAGGTGATAAAAAGAGCTTGGAATTTTCTAGAAATTTCTCGCTTGTTTTCGATACTAACAGCAAACGTTGTAAGGGCAAATGGGTAAAGGAAATCTCAACTGGATCGGGCTTTCAATAGCAGTACATGAATTTACTTAGCGCTCAAAGTGCAGCGGTCGTACTGGCCGTTTACGTAACAGAACAATATGTATACGGAAGATCCACGTTGGGTTTCCCCATTATGAGCAATAAACTAGCATTTGTCTGAGGTTTGTAGTACACCGTGGCTTCAGGTATGGCTTCAGCAATGAGGAATCGTGTCTCTAGCTGTAATTACCGCATACTTATCATATCTACGTAAATGACCATTTTTGGATTTCAATCATCACAAGCAGCCTCAAGCCGGAAGCGCTGAGGTGTCGGATGTGGCCGAGGATCGCAGGGAGTAACAGCGAGTTAGTGGATCTTTGAGAGACGGATTTCAAGACTATTTTAAGACTGAGTATGTCCAGCAACGAGCTCTCAAATAGATATGTAAAGGTTACATACTTCTTCTCCGATCTGGCATGGCTGCTCAGTTCCGTAATAACCATTAATGCTCCAATCTCCAAGTTCTCTCTTCTCTTAACCTAGGCATTTTGATACAATATTTTTATACTCCTGTGTCTCCCAGATTGTTAGGTGGAGCCTTTTATTTCGTAGGCTGGCCTGATGTTTCGACCGTATCGTCGTTTTCAAAGGCCTGAAAGTGATTCGCAGTTTCAAAATCTGTACTCAAGAGCGGCAACGTTTCCTCACGGTCTGCCAGTTTCAACCTTCTCTCGGACTCGCCGTCTCGGAACTCCTCAGAAGTAGGGACAAACTCACTGTTGTCGAACCACGCAAGTGCGGAGAAGCTGAACCACTTTTGACTGTCGTAGCGGACAAGTGAGTCATAACTGGAATGGAAGTCCGCATCAAATGTGATACAGTAGATAGGTCACATAACGATAAAAACGGTAGAAAGTCACTGGTAATTGATAAGCACTCATTCTCGTTGCTCATCGCTGGATTCTTTGCGGAAATCCAGAACGCTTCAAGTGCTTTCCTAGCCGAGATCTCGTTTTCATATGTCAAGATGGTACATTTGATGTCAAAATCGTTTCCACCATGCGCCTCGTTCCTGTGCTTTCCAAGCGGTTATGTTAAACTCACGCATTTTGCTAGCTAGATGCTCCTTTATGCGAATACTCAGCATTCTGGCGGTTTCTCCCACATATACCGCTCTACAAGTTATGCATTCAATCTGACATACTACACCTGCTTTTGTGCAGTCACCTATTCTTCCGTGCGGGCACTGATCCATTATGCATTCCTGGTCGTACAAACGGTTTCGAACTAACTGCTTTTGATATTGCCGTTAGGTATGCCTACCAGTACAACATCATCTTGCAATTGTGCTCGAAAGATGCTTTGCTGGATAGCCGCGCTGACTTGGTCCGATATCAATGGGAGACAAAATGGTGGCTTTTCTTGACGAGTGCGTTCTTGATGTACACGACGATGTTGCCATCGTGGCATCACATAACCACTGTCGCTAGCAATCTTCGAGGCTAAATTTCGTGGTTCGCGATATTCATCCTCACCGATGCACATCTGAGCTGTCGTTCTGAACATATTCCAAATAATAGCACGTTTCATAGCTGCAGGGTGCGCAGATCTAGCATGTAAGAACATGTTTTTGGAGCTTTCATTACGGTACCAATTTACATTTACAATGCCGCTCGATAACTTTCTTTGCATGTTAAGGTAGGGTAGGGTAGCCACCCACTGCGTGGAATTTCTCGCGGAAGATTGATGTATTGTGACTGCTGATTCAAGATATTGAAACATTCGTCCATTTCGAACTGTGTTGAAGTCACGATGCAGCAGTCATCGATGTAACGACAATACATCAGCGGCATGCGGGCGAACATTGGTTCCTCAGTTTTGCTCATGAATCATATTGCAAGAACTGGTGCTACCCCCTGACCCACAGCTAGACCCGTGCCTGGGAAGAGTAATTTCCAGACCATTTAAAGATGTAAAAAGGTTAAATCTAAGCTCTTTAGTACTCCGTCCGCTCCTTCCAGAAAACGATTAAAAAACAGGTCAAGCTGGGTCTTGCCAGGTCAAAAAGATAAATTTCCACTTGCTCACGGTAACTTCATATAGAAGAGATAAAGGTCTTTCACTCTCAGTGCCGTACATCACTCTCAGTGTCTGCTCGAGATCAAATAAACTAAACAAATAAATAAACAAATGAATAAATAAATAGATAAGTAAATAATTTGGCTAGTTTTAAAAAAATTCCAGCATAAATTTTAAAATTCTATTATTTTCTTTTTATAAATTAAAAATGTTTCTGAAAATTGGAACAAAATTCACCTCAACTCACCTCTAGCGCTGCTTCCGCTTTAGGAGATGGTGCGTCTCTTCTCTCGAGAAATTTTCTGCGACAGTCCCTCGCCAGTCCATGAAGTGAAGTCAGTGGCAAAGATAGGTAATCAAGGTTTGTTTTTAAATATTAATCCTTTGAGTCCCATACCTTGCCATAGCATGTAGGGAAATTTACTTCAATAGCCTAGATCATCTGCATTACAATTATTGCAGCAGTAACTATGTTCCATCTTCGCTATCTCAGAAGAAATAGGCATACAACAGAAAGAATTATATGTTCTAAGTTTCACAGCTGCATAGACTTTTTCAGCCCTTTTAATAGTGAAATTTTCACTTTCATCCTTAGTGATTTATTAGGAATGAGCCTAAGGTGCGAGACAGTCGCATTTCTCAGGAATAAAGCGCTCATCGCGACACTCGAGGTCGTGTCTTTGGCCTAGAAGGGAAGTGGGCGTGACCAGCGGAGCCTGAATGGGTCAAAAAAGGTTAAAAATTAAATGATTGTAGAGTAGATTTTCTTTATTATTGAATTGCATGTTCAAAACGAGACACTTCCGGAGAACCTGACGACTTTAGTAGCAGCATGTGAAAATTATGGGGTTTAACCTATCATAAGACCTGGTTAGCAGAGTCAGAGACTATCTTATGCAGAATTACTTAGAAGACATTATTTTCTTAAATATAATATCACGTGCACTACTTTCGGTCTTTTCTGGGCACTGTGGCAAAAACTTTTAAGAAAACAGGAAAATAAAGAGTAAACCTGAGAACATGTCGAAACTGGAATGTATGGTCATCAAAAATACAAAGATCTCAGTCATAGAAGACTCTGGGGTCAAGTTATTTGAGAAGACATAGTACGTAAAGTTGCTTCGGAATATTCCCCCAAGCGCTTATTTTTAGTTGATTTGCCAAACCAGAAAGTATGAATGAACTTAGCGATTTTTTGAAATATACCGAAACAAGACGAAACTGGAAGAAGCAGCTAACTGAATATCAGTAGTTTTTGAGAAAAGGTGTTTGTGGACCACATTGATAAATAGATTACTGTCAAGGAAAAGGGGATATACTAGGACTAGGCTGCTTTGGGCGAGTTAGTGCTTCAAGTACCAGCTGTTGTAACGCACAATTTGGCATTTTTCGCAGATAATTGAAATCAACGAAACACGTCCGTCTGTAAATAGGTAAGTTCTTCTAAAATTTTGTTGGCCATTAAAAAAGAGATGGTAGACCTATGTCAATTCTCGAACATACAGCCATTTTGACGAAATCAATGTGCTATTTGCCACAAAAGAGAGTTGCTAGCCTGACCAGACCAAAAGGTACTATAATCTTGAAGAAATTGATGCAGTCGCCTTTAGTCACTTGAGCTAAGCGGAAACCTCTTGCCAAAATTTTTATTCGGCAAACAAAGATTACCTTCGAGCCAAATGTGGAATTCACCATTTGTCAAAGAATGGCTAAAATATATCGAAAAAGGCAGGAAATGCTGTAGATTTATAAAGATAAAACGTTCTCGAATACATGTCACAGCACGGGTAGGCACTATCACTGGCATGTATCAACTCGATCTCCTCGATTTTTGCAAACATTCTGCAACTAAAAGGAGCTCGACGGTTCCTATGATTTCATTTTCAAAGCAAGGTAACAAAATGATCCTACCGTGGATTCATCGACAGAATCTGAGCTATTGGCTTTAGGGACTTGAATTAGTCCATTATTCTTTCGCCATAAAAATTCAAGGATAAATGGTGTCAAAGTAGTTTAGAAAGAGGTTGTGCGCAGATTGCGAG
This sequence comes from Oesophagostomum dentatum, assembly GCA_000797555.1. Lineage (NCBI taxonomy): Eukaryota > Metazoa > Nematoda > Chromadorea > Rhabditida > Strongylidae > Oesophagostomum > Oesophagostomum dentatum. The sequence continues at coordinate 572,753 of KN549202.1, read as the reverse complement.
CTTTGTACTCAGTAGGCTTAAAAACTTTTCTGACTACAGAGGCGACAATTTGTTCTAAACATGAGCACCACTTTTAAAGGAACCTAGAGGGATAGATTCTAAAAAAACAGAGAATGCTGCCATACTTTGGAAAATACGCAGACCAACGCTTCATTCTTCTTGCAGTAGCAAAAAAAGTTTCTGTTAATGGAGTCCTAGAGTTGAACTGCGAGATTTCACAAAGTGCAGTCTAAGTTTTCTATAATAAGAGAAATCACCCTGTTCTCTAAATTGTGCTCCTTACCGATGGTATTTAATCAAAAAATATTCAAGTATACTGCAATCTCTAGAAATCGTGTAGGCTCCCTGTAACGGAGAACGATGCAAGAATTAGAAAATAGCATCTGGAGGAATTTTCAATTTCGAGACAGCGATATGCAAAGAAACCCAGTATATCTAGACATGGTGGAAAAAAGAAGCATGCTACACAAGAACTATTACCAGAACTATAAGGCATATATTTTTACTCGTCAGTTTATAGCAAAATTTCAACATTGAAAGAAAAATTAAAGGCAGGAAACTGTGGATGGAAAGAAAGAGTATAAAATCATATATAGGGCGATGATGCAAGCGCTACCCGTTTTTGTCCATAAGCTTCATAAAGTTGAATTTAATTTATTGCGGTGAAGGAATGTATGCAGAAAAACGCTGATTTTCAGAATTCTGAAGAAGAACTGGGTTCTATCATGAACACGAACTCGGGAATCATCATCTTCCATGTATAAACGAGCTTTAGAGTGGAGACTTTCCCTAAACGCTGTTTTGAGGTTTCTATCATAAAGATTTCAAGCTGACATAAAGGAGAGTAACGGCATGGTCACAGGCGCCATCGAACTACACTTAGAATGTTTTTGGGCTCGCATGTGCGAATATTACTTCCATCTGTTTGGCCTGGAACGATGCCAGCGATTTCAGTGATTCAAACCAGGGGTGTAAGCTGTAAAACCAAACTTTTCAAATCGTGAACCATTTCACAAAAAATTAACTTAGGTTGGGAACTTGAACTCAGAGTAGGGTTCTTCCATGCTGTCTTTTATGCCTAATATTGTTACAGTCCTAAAGCCAACCATGAGATGAAGAGCAGTTAAGAAGCAAGACAGGATATCTGGAATACCCTAGCTACAAGAACTCAAACCCAAAAAAGGAATGAAAGGTTGGGCAGTTCAGTAAAGCATTCCAATAAATTTACCTGTTTTAAAACTCAGAACTCACTACTAAATTTTTCCCAATTATTGGTACATTACTGAATATGTAGCATTTCCGCTAATGTCCTAAAAGAGAATGAATGAAGTGGTCCTTCATTTGAAACAAAACAAAATAAAAATAGACTAAAGAGCAGAACGGTGACCGTTTAAAACTGTGTGGGGAGTTGAATGGTGGAAGATGACCTAGTATTGTCCGAGAGCCGGAATAGAAATGTCTGAATGTTGTTTGAATAGTGCCTAAAGCTTACAAGAAACACCTACTTAGCCAAGGTGGCCGATCGAGATGAGCTGCATTGAACCTAATACAGCTTTGAATGCTGATTTCAATACCTCGATCGGACTCCTTGAGCAATGATGTGTCCCTCGTTAGTACTCTTTGCTGTTTGACCGGAATTCTAGATAACCACTTCATCCCCAAAAGCTACGGAGTTATAAACACAACTTTGTATTGCTGGGAAAGTGTAGAAAACCGAAGAAGCATGCAGCAGTGCACAAAAAAAATTTTTTATGATCAACAGTCGAAGCCACTGTCACTTTGATAGTAAAACGATAAATACCCTTACCATACTATACCAAGTTCCGAAGTTGTGGTGATCTTTGGGTTTTTGTTCAAGACATATGGTTGGCTAGTATAGTACATTCGACTGCGCACACTATTGTCGACAAAAGTGAACTAGGAGGCGGGACAAGAGTGCACCGCTAAGCTCTGTTTGGTCAGTTTTCTCGCCGCTGCGACAACTAGAAATTTCTTTTGGAGAGGAAACAGGACGCTCTTTGAAACGCGGTCCCTGGAGGGATGTAGTTAACACCTGAACAGCTAAAACATTATTGCAGCTTAATTCCCAGTATGGTAGGCGGTTCAGAGAGAAGTAGCACTCTACATCGTAATGCGACAGAGCCTATGACGCCGCATATCCCCCCGTCGGGTGAATTATATTATAGTTTGCAAATAAGAACTTTTGTTATTCCTTGCTTGTTCACCTCTAGCAAAACGCCTATACCTAAAATAATACGATTTAGCGTACTAGGAAATTCATCTACGATGTGATATGTTATGTTAGTTGTAATGCAACTAGGGCAGGAATTCTCTTGCTCTTGAAGTGCGAAAATTGGGGAAATAATTTACTGCCCGCATCACTTACCATAACG
>KN549202.1:503682-525520 GCA_000797555.1 Oesophagostomum dentatum | reverse complement strand
AAATGGCAGATAAGAAATATACGGTAGAAAAACATACTCATTTTGAAAGAGAAGTTTGAAGAAACACTGAAGAAACACCGGGTTTTTGCTTCACCTACGTTTTTGAAATAATGAAGTTTGCAAACTTACCATACTTACAAAACGGGAGCTGAAAAAGAGACGAAAGCTTAAATACTCGAAAAATATCCTTAGGTTATATCCGACAATTTTTGGCAAAGGATAGCATGAGGCAGACTTTTTGAAATATCAGTAGCTATATTTTCGTCACGCACAGGTGATCATTCCATTCATCATTCCTAACACGTGTCTATGTTTCGTTTTATTCATTGAACTTTATAGTGCTGATAACTAAATATAGTTCTTTAAGGTCATAACAAAGCATTGAAAAAAGTGGAAAAAACTGAAATTGAGAAGAAGTGATAAAGTGAGGACGGAGGATAAGCGCTAGCAATACAAATGCTAACAACAAGAATTTTGTACTGGGTCGCTTTATGAGCGGGCTTGTTACGGAAAAATTAATAAAAGTTAGTGAAAGCAAGCAAATACTCATATTTCGAATATTTGCTCATTTCTATAGACGTTTGGCATAATGGGTTTGACTTCCATTGTGTTCATGCTTAATCAAACTGCTATGAAATTGAGAGTCGAAAGACCGTACAGGTTTTTATATCATGTGGAGAGTTGTGTGGGAGCGGGGATTTTTTCTAGTGAAATTTTAGTTTGAAAGAAAAGGGAGTGGGTATAGCAGAAACTTTAAGCTGGTAAGATATGGAATCGTAGATGGTGCTGAAGCTAGGTGGCACGTGTAGTAAATCTCAGTCAGCCTTAAAAATTACTTCAGATCTGAAAACGCATCGATGTAAAGGTAGCCCTAATAGGAAGGGAAGGGATCTTCTGCACTTTTTTTATCTACACGCTAGTCTGGGTCGAATCCCGCCTCAGAAATACTTGCAGTCTAAATGGTTCCACTCAAAAGTAACGTTCAGCTGTCAGCCAGCAACTGAACATGCGGTGCACCACGACTCCATCAGGAATGCAAGTCACGATTCGGATAACGAAGCGAGTGGAGAAGTGGAATGAAGTCGATCTCTGATGTAGTGATGTGTATGTACAGCAAATGGGAAAGGTTTTTACATCCATGCGTCGACACTCTACACATAGGAAAATCAAAATAAAATTGCTCATGCATTTATCGTCGCATGTGACAAAGAAAAAAGAATAGATAAACACCGATGCGTTCCCTCAATGAAGTTTTACGAATCAGATCCACATCCGTTTCTGGATCAGCACCTCGACGTTTTCGGTGGGACAGGAGAATGCATAGGTGAGTGAACAACAGTCAGACCGAGGGACGAGTGAGGCGAGTGATTTGTCGTCGCCAACTTGCGTGCCAGCGTCATTAATAACCACGAACAACACGTTGAACAGTGCACCAGACGTTGCAACTTGACGCCAACCCATTTTTCTTCCACTACCGCACTGCATCGCGATGACGACTCGGAGCCCGCGGACACTTAGACTCGGAGGTCAGCTGAGGACCCAAACTGCGGTTAGATCTAATCAGTATGGGCGAATTCGGCGGAGACTTGTGAAATCGCACGCGTTAGCTGGAGTTTTTTCCACAGCTCCTTCCACCTTTGCTAAAGCAAATGCTTCCATGCCCTCTGACAAAGGTTTGTGAAAAACTATTGAGTTATTAAGGTCCACGGCAAACTTTACTCGGTTAAGATGATCTTAAACGACAGCTCCACTGAAAGAAAATCAGCTCATACGAATTAGGCCGGCACTCCGCGATTTAAAGTAGCAAGTTCTGCTGACAGATGAAACCCTTGACTGAGAAAAAGTAAGACGAGCCGCCGATATTCGGTCAAAACTCAGCCTTAATTCTTCAAAAACTCAGTCTAGGTTTTTTTTTTTCCTTTGCGAAATAACGCACATATGAGGAGAAGCAGACGAAGACCTTCCGAGTTTTCCTAAGGAGCTCGCGACCAACAGTCGCGACAGTCCCGGTTGGTGCAAAATGGTGTTAGATATGCAACCGGAAGGAATCACGGCTAGGGCGCGGATTCTTAACGCTAGCGTGTGGAAACGGCACGAAATATTGTGAAAACGTGAAAGAAAAAAGAAATAATTCAGGAAAATAATGTTTAGTATATTTTCTGAATGCAGTTCTCGTCGTAGGGAGCTGAGAGAGTTAGTTTCAGCTAAAAAGAACGTCCACGAAACATTGGAAGTTGTTATTCACGGTTGATCTACTGCTCAGCCGCCACCCGCCGTTTTGATCCAGAAAAATCGAATGTTTTTTCGCTTAAAAAAAAGGGTTTTTTCAAGAGAATTACTGCTGCTTTGGAGTTGATTTTTATATTTCTAGCCTATATAGTTAGGGAACTGCTGGGATAATTACCAGGGGTTTCTGAATAACTTCTGCAACGGGGTCAGCTGAATATCCTCGGAAACTGGTGGGCTTTGCCAAAGTTCTGCTGACAATTTTTTCGTCGGATTTCAACTTAGTGAACTTTACTGCCGGCCTAAAGCGACCATGTGATGTCTTAAAGGCAGTGTACCACAAAAATTTGGTTGGCGACTTTTTCTAGTAGGACAATCAAGAACGGCCTGCTCTAAAACTGTACCATATTAGCAACTATATTAGCAACTTCAAAACCTGCTCATTTTGGAAGAAGAGCCTTATCAGAGATGAAATTCCCGCTAATAAGAACTATAATGCGACAGGGAACAAAACTCGAAGGAAGGATCTTAACGAAGGTAATGAGGCTGCAGCTTTACCTGTATTTTCTGCGTATCCTCAAAAAAGATAGTCCTGCAAAAGGAATAAGTTAACGTTGATTCTGATTCCACAAAAAATAAAAGAAAAAAGTGCGCAGTCGCAGTCTAAGCTAAAGAATGCCAATTTGGTCGGCTCCGGTTTGTACCGTTGCGAGAACACATTGGAGAATTTTCTGGTTGATTTTTGGCGTTTAGGAGCGAATGCCCTTGGAAAGCTTTGATTAAGATGGAAATTTGGACAAAGGACAGATTCTTTTTAGAAATTTCGAAAAGTACCTTCACCTTCTTCGAAAACTGAAACATGGGTAATATCCTCTTAAGATACTCCAAAACATAAGGTCGTTGCTATTTCAAGTCCGTTGATTCCTCTTTGAGTGAGGGACGTCTCCGTATTGCCCATGGAAAGCGGTGGACCGAGGGTGACGAGTCCTCTCTGAAGAATGGGTCCGTAAATTTTTGAAAGTGATCATAGGCCAGGAAAAGACTGAAATATGTCAGATTTTGGGAACGATTTTTGCTATCAACTTTAAAACAAACTATTTTTTTAAACTATTTTTTCTCAAGTTTCTGTTCAAGCTTCAGAAAGAAATTAAAATTTCAACAGTTGAATTTCGCCTTTGTCCTACCCTCACCACGCTCCCTTTGTCGGAGACTCCCTCACGGAAAAAAAATTCTGCGATCGCCACTGTCACGGGCGCACCAGAAGTAGCCGAGATTAATTTTTAAAAAAACCTATTCTGAATACTGAGGGTTTTGATTTTATCAGAATGTAGAACAACTGACCTGCAGATGCAATTGTACTGTAAGAGTTTTTTTTTTGCCTTACTGCGAAAAACTTGTGAACTGCCGAAACTGTGCACTTTTTTGCTGTCGGGTGGTTTTTGTCACCTATGACGTCTACTTTCTTGTGTTGTCGGTAGCTACAAGAGCTTGTCATAATTAAAAAGAAAAGCTACGGAACAGATGAAAAGTTATTTTAAATAAAAGCCGCCAGAAATGGGAAGAGGGGTAAAAGCGCGCTGCGTTGTGAAATCGGGAAAAACTGCAAGAGCGAGAACCTCCAAAAATCCACTACAGGTATGCGTACAGATCTCGAAAAGTGCTACTTTGTGCAGGAGGGTTTTCCGAAGATTCACCTACCAGGAGAAGTTCATGCATGGAGGACGAGAACTGTGAGCGACATTCCAGTTACTTCTGGGTACTGTCATGTGCATGATGTCCCTTCTCAAAGGCACATATTAGTTTCTTCATTTTTCTGTCCAAATTGCGACATTTCAGTTAAGATAGATAGTAGGGAGAAAGGTGGCAGACAGAGCTAGCACCTCCCTGTAGAAATTTGCCGCTGAAAACCAAATGGTCGATGGTTTCCAAAGGAATCTAATAAGAACTGCGTCGGACAGAGGGATTGAATCGTGACGAAGAAAAAAGTCAGTTAGTTGCTATCCAACATGTTCTAAGATTGTTTGAAGTGCGCTTCAAGTCGCTGAGCTAACACTTTATTGCGCGGTTACAGGGTCAATTCCATACGAGAATTATAATGAAGAACGTGAAGAAAGACTTCCTGGAGAAGAATTTCACTGGAAGGAAATTGGTTTCTGTGAAATGTTCTCAGCCAATCTTCATACACCTGTTCCTTACAGTGGGAAATTCGGCTGAACTCAGAAAGAAAAATTCATAGAGAAAATAGGAGGCCCAAGAATGGTGCGACAGCCAGCTTGGGCGCAGCATACATATACTGCATAGACCGAGCAGTATATCGCTAGCCTTATACACCTAGCCATTTATGCAGATTGTTTGCATTGAAAGTTAAGGGTAGTTTTCAGAGAAATACACTGATATTTCCCTGCAAAGCTACTTGTTATCAAAAATATAGGCAGAATCGGCAACCCTGAAATAGCGCCTTCACACCACTAATCTAATGAGGTAAGCTGACGTGGTAGAATAATACTGCATAGGTTTGTAGTCTTTTAGCTATCCATAAATGCTACGAACCCATTCATTGTGTTAAACACCGATATTTTCACTTTGCACAAGGAGCAGTAGTAAACAGTGGGTGGGTGCTTACACTTTACGCTAGTAAGCTGTAAGGCATTAATAAGCGCACTTTTCATAATAAGCGAGTGGCCAGCACTCGCTTACTACGAAGGCAGCGATTTTCAATTTTTTTGAAACTGCTTCTTCTGAATTTCGCAGATAAAAATAGAGAATCTATACTGGCATAAAGGGCAGGGATTTTCAACGTTTAATCAGATAACAACAAACATGACTGATTATGGAGTGACACTTACTCCAGCCATTTCTGCAATTAGTGAAAGCTAAACTCCTTCCTGGTTAGCCTTACAAATTTTCATGAAACCCAGCCCAAATGGTAAAATTTCTATGAGACTCGCACCTAGCTAGTATACTTCGAAAGCGTGATTTGAAGACTCTCAGCATGTAGCGGCAATGCTCCAATTTTTAAAACGGAGTAATATCTAATAATACGAATGATCTTCAAGTGATGTTAGGTAATCTTAGCCCTATCCTATTCTTCTCATATTTATCTCCCTCATTTTTCATATCAACTGTACAGTCAGACGTAGTCAGCAATCAGGGGAAAATCAGAATTTTCATATAGACAAGGTTATCGCATACTACGGACACACCATTTTTTTCATATTGTCATTGAAATTTTCGCCAAATTGTGGAGAGAGGAAATTTAAGGAAAAACATAAGGAAAACATAGTGAAAATAAAGAGCTACGCCTGCGAATGTACCATGCACAGGCAAAGCTTGCTCTCCTGGATTTTGTGAAGATGCTCAAGATTCAACTTATTTTTCAACTAGTGAAATATAGAACATAGCTAACGCCAAACCTAAGCATTTTCAACAACACTCGAATAATTTAAAGGAATCGATGAGTTTATCAATATAAAACAAGTATTCCTCGAAAATGACTCTAGGCTAAAGATGTAGCGATTGGAGCAGCATGATGATTAGATGAATTCTGCAGTTTTCTCCAGAAAAGTAAGTTACTTGAAACGCTCAAAACTTCGAGGTGACGAGTCACAGCGCTACCGACAAAACAAGAAATCCCACGAAGACGTATATGTATCACATTGTTGTGAGAGTTACTCATTACATAGACACCTGATAAGGAATCGCTGTACAAGGAGGTTGGAAAGGAATCTGGAATTTTTTTTTTGATTATGCTTGATTGCATCTAACTGGTTGTATAGAGATGGTGTGTCGTCAAACCGAATGTTTGTAAAGGTGTAGGCGAAATAATCGTGTGAAAACCTGGAAAGCTAGTGCACCGGACGTAAGTTTCCAATTTCTTAAAAAGCGCTATATGTAGGTTTTCAATTTCTTAAAAACAGCAGCAAAAACGGGTGTTTAAAATTGCGAGATACTCCCAAAAGTCGACATCATATAACATTTTATACAATAATTTTTGAAATAGTTGAACAAACTGGCAAACAAAAAGTTCAGAAATGTGCTGACTCGAAGGAAAACTAGTTACGCAAAAGTAATGAACATTATACTAAGATGATACCAGTATTACCGAAATGGTAAAAAGCTCTTCTGTCCTTGTTAATGTTAAGACCTCAATCATAAAATTTAGAAATTGTTCTCAACGTAGCCTTTCCAAGCATATATCATTGCAAAAAAAAACCTCACCGACCCCTTTGTACTTGGTTTGGATTAGCTACCGAGTTTAAAAACGCTGCAGCGGCAATTCGACGAGCACTACTATGATAGAGAATGAGCAGCAAAACATTTGGAAATGCAGTACAAATTATCAAAAAAATTTAAAATGGATAAAAATTTTTAACATCTCAATTCGTCATTAAATTATGAGCTTGTTGGAGATACTGGTTTTCACTCCGAAAATCTTTAGAAATTTTACAACTATAACTCACTTTCGTCTTCTGTTTTTTGCATGGGAAATTTTTATCATCTTCTACACAATGTAATATAGCAATGTGATAAGAACTAGTGTACTTCACTTTCACAATTCTTACCGGTGTTAACTCCAACAGGGTAAGTCCATATAAATCTGGCCTATAAAGAGGAGAAGGTTATTCATGCACTGTGCACAGCATGATGGGAAATTTTCTCAACAAAGCAGACAGTATTCTTGGTCTATGCAAAAAAGGAAGAAAACATTAGAAAAAAAGTGGGACAAGTCATCAGAAACGAAGATGACTGTCTAGAATTGGTTTGAAGGATGATTAGATGAGTCACGAAAACAGCATATGAACTGCAGGAGTGACATACCGACCTCACACTCAACATGTCAAAATCGTCAGATGAGACTCATGAACGTAATACTCCAAAAATCCTCAGCATAAAGACTGAAGTGATTTACCTTCTTTAAGATTAAAACCGTAGATTTCCCGAGGGGGTGTTATGATTTTGGAACTGTTGAATAAATGAGGAAAATATTCTTTAAAAAAAACTCCATAACTTGAAAGTATTTCACGCTAGAGTTCTAATGGTTATCATGCCAGAATCACTGCTTTCTCATAGAGTTAAATAACAGCAAATTCTGGGGAATGTATGACAGTGAAACGCATTATAGTGGCGTTCTACACTTGGTTAATGTATACACTATACATTGGTTTTCGAATTAATTTAATCGAATATTCGAATTATAAATATTTGGACTTCTCGAATTATTTGAATATTTGAATAAAAAATTCGAGTTTTTTTCGAACAATTTTTCGAAACGCTTCAACACAACAGTTTTAAAACTGTCCAGATTGAAATGTTACCTGTTTCTCAGGACTATAGAGCATAGCAGCTCCAGCCTGTATTTTAGCACTCATTGTAGGACTCCTCGGTAAAATGGAGATGAGCATCAATATCAAGCAATAGTCTGTCCATAGCTTAAAGTTAGCGCACGGCTATTTTTCGTAAAATCAGCCAGTGTTTCTGAATGTAGCTGACACTGATACCACAAAAAGAACTAAGAAACAGTATTGTTCAGGTTAAGTTGTCACTGCACCGAAAATTTATCCGCTAGGAGTCGAAGTTAACTACGTTTTACAAGCAGTATTCTTCGTATGAGAAGTGCTTCTTAGCCGGTAAACTAGTTGTGACAATGTGCACTTCCTTTTCTGTATAAAATAGTAGAAAACTGCCGTTTTCATCGTTTATGGTTAGCTAGCTGTGCCTTTTTTCTAGGTCCTGAGTGCGTTTTTCGCCTTGTATCTTCCCCGGGAATATAAAGTGCCTTTTCCTGTTGTATAACAAAAATGCTCGAAACTCATGTTCCAGACAGAGATTTTCACATGCGTTGCCTTTAAAAAGAGCGTTTCAGCGAAGTTTGCATGATGACTTCTTCTAATGGAACTTCGGGAGCTTACTCTACAGTCATACCAGTAGCAGTAGCGGACAAAAGGTGTTACTACAGAACAAACCTTATCACGATTCTTGTACCAGTAAAATCTGTAAAAGTTATGGCATAACAGACGGCAGAAACCGAGACAAAGTTGTCAACAAAAGTAATGAAGCTGATATTTTAGGTCTATTCAGCTACCTTTCCGAAAACCGTGGAGGGTGCTGCGGAGATATTTATTGTAGGCAAGTGGGAGTCGTTGATGGAGAGGAGGGGGAAGACTGACGCCAACTCGTTGAGGATTTTTGGAAAATTGCAAACGAATCGTTTTGATTAATCACACATCGACCACCAGTTTTGTTAAGATCTACCTCAACTGTGCCTTTTTTAATCCAAGGGGTCCATCACTCATTCGAAAATGAACATCTATGAAAGTCATGACTACCATCCCATGCTATAGGAAGGAAAAGCGATACTTAAGGTTCATTAGGAAAAAATCTGAAAGACCTAATGACAAGCAATGAATATCTCCTCTTACTCTATTGCGTGGATAGAGCTCCAGTTGTTTGAAAAGATGAGCTACTCAAGCCATGATGTTTCAGTCAATGGCGTGCTTCTTGATGCACAGTTGTCCTCCCACTAATTACAGCTGAAGTCCCATATTCGAATGATCGAATTCTACAGGTCTTCGAATAATTCGAATATTCGAATAACCAAATATTTCAATTTTTCGAATAATTTGAATATTTGAATAAGCGAATATTCTAACTTCTCGAATTACTCGAATATCCGAATATTCGAATAACCGAATACTTGGACTTTTCGAATAATTCAAACAGACGAAATTTCGAATTCCATGTTCTCTCATTGTAAAACTTGGGCATTTTAGCTTGAAAATCCTCTTGTTTTTACTGATGACGTATGGGTTGGAGAAGTCGAAACGTAAGGCAATAAAATTTGATTAACAACATGTACGGCATCAGTAAAAACAAGAGGATTTTCAAGAAATTTCGAATTATTCGAATATTCGTCCGAATACCAATGTATGGTATAGAAGCTCAAGGGCAGCATCCAGGGTAGGATAAGTGTGCATTCCAACTGCTCGAAGGATTGTGGACGGTAGGTCCACGACCAGGTTTTCGTCAAATCTCCGTTACATTGTTATTATTGACGTAAGAAATTGCTCGAGATATTGACAGACGAGTAACTAAGCAACTTCTTGGAAGAGTTGTCCAACTGTGATGCCTTTCAGCTGAAGCACGGTACCGACTGACCTGTACAAGATGTAATATCATCTAACTTTCTTTGTTGGAGCACTTATGTCGCTCCGCTGAAACATTCAATCAACCGCCCGTCCAGTCGTCGTCGACGACACATGTTCTGGAGTGACTTCCACCTACAGCAACGGTAGCTGAGGTAAGAAGTTTGAGGCGCAGTCCTCTGTTGGGTCTGCACTTCAAAATCCGTAGGGAAAGGTGAAGCGCCCTGAGGATAGTGCCTTTATTCAGCACGCCCTATGCAGTTATGGAAAGAAGAGCTTGAGCGATTGTAGCACCGTGTGGACAATGTAGTTATGGACAGTAGACTGGTTGTTCTACAGTTAAGCGAGCCTTTTGTACAGAAGTACTGATGACAGTAATGGCAGGTAGCAGCCGCGTAGCGACATATGAATAATAAAAAATGAGGTGGTCGTCAGGAAATGGCGATGGCTAACGATGAATATGCATCTGACATTTATGCTGGGAATGAAGCCATCGTGGGAGCTGGTTGAATTGTACGACTGTCATATCAGCTGTAGCCAGCGTCTGTTTGGCATTTATGTTTTGTAGCCGCTTGTTCAAATAGCGTGTTAGAGGTTTTGTTCTTACGTCATGAAATCGCTGTACAATATTATATTATTTGAGTGTGTTTGTGTCTGTATGTTTCAGAAGCAAATCAGTGTGGACCTATGCATGGCTGCTAAAGAGTTTCTTCGAAGAATCAGAATCATATGAAAATTCGTCGGTTTAGACACAGTAGCCCTCGAAAGTACCTATATGAACACTCCTTTATAAATTAACTCATTAGTCCTCGTACCGCTCATGATCTGGACATTTTTCTCATTATAGAACTACTATATTTCAATGCATAAGCCTGCACATAGAGTAAGAACGAGCTGAAATTCCCATGCAGAACTTAGAAGCACAGATAGCGAAAATATAATGAAATTACAGTGCGTTTCAAAAGTGATCGAAGAACTTTATCCAGGAACTTTGTTGCAAATGTAATTTTAAGTGAGGAATCCCGCCGTGTTGAGGTAGTGGTTATGAGATAGGATTACAATACCTCAGTTAAGGTGAAATTTTAGAGGAGGGAGTCTTATCTTTTTGAAACGCACTGTATCTGTAGCAGCGTTGAAACGTTTCCTGCAGTAAGAAGGATTTTCCGATTGAGGGTTACAGCCTTACTTAACTCGTTTCAACGAGTCAAAGGGGCTAATAAAATTGTGCACAATTGTACCAGTCATATGTATGTAAGTTTTATTGTGAACACTTGCTTCTAGTACGAAAAATCAAAAAATCAAAAATGATATGTTCAGACACTTTTGGGCGCTATCACATTCACAAAGGTCTAAATAAGGGCAGAAAACAAGTCTCACTTCATGAACATCCGTGTATAAGCAGTGATTAGCCACGGACAGGGTTCTCTTCACCAAAAGTTGTGCAAAATTCTCGTTTTTCTTGTCATAGCTTTTTTCATTAGCAGTTACAGCAGAAAAGTTGCCTTAAAATTTTTTTCTAGAGATGAACATAAAGGAAAACTTTTTCGAACTTTTTTTTAGCAAAGAATTGTAATTTATACTGAACAGCTATTTTTTCACGCCTTTTAAAGCCATAAAAAAGGAGTGGAGATTTGTATAAATGACTTCAATGAAAAAAGCTTTCTGAGCTACATTCTATCTAAAAACGTCGCATCTCCCCCCCCCCTCTTTCTGCCTACAATTTTATATCAGAATCGTTTTTCTTGCAGCCCAGCAAGCCAGAAAAATGAAGGGATAAACAAAATTCAAGTAGAGATGAATAAATAGCCTGAAAGTAGTAGTACATGCATAAGCAGACACACATACAAACGTGAACATCAAGATGTTTTTGATTTTCGTTGTTTGTCAAGATTGTCAAGCCGGAGAGCTGCATGAAGATAGCTATTTTGGCTTATTTCTGCAAAATATGTAGTTTACATGCATCATTTCCGTAATGATTTTTCAAATAGAGAGCTTCTAGATTGTCTTTCCTCTGGTGCATTAGGCCCTGCAAGGTCAAGCTCAACAATAAAGCTTACCACAGATGAAGACTCTTGGAATCTTTGCCTTTAATTTTCCCTGAAATTGTCTTCCCGTCAAATCTTTCTTTTATTTCTGAACATAGCAAGAGAAATTTCAAGGATATGGCACGGTTAGCAATTTTCCGTCCGAAACTTCCGTCATGTTGTTGTTCTAAATCATGAGTAGAAAATGTGTTAATGAAGCTCTGCACATTTCACGGATACTTCTCAATTTTAGAAAATACTACTAAACCTGAGGTTTACAAGAATAGCTATGCAGATGCCATGGGCTCGCTTGCTTTCAATAACTTGTAAAAAGACTGGAGCGAAAGTGTCTCCTGGATTCCCACGTTGTTTCTTTGTTTTGAAATATTTCAAATGGTTTAACACTTACATAGGAATGGACTTAAGCTCTAACTCTTAGACTGCTCAAACGCCGCTACCAAATTGATGGAAAATGCAAGAAGTTTGTTAGTTAAAGTGGAGAATAGCCAACCATAACGTTCGCTTCTGAGAGCCTTTGTAATAAGTGTTCTCAGTCGCTTTGAATGGTATTGTGCACTACACGACTTCACATGAAATGAAGTGGTAATCGCAGCTAGTAAATGTAAAAAATTAATTTGACTTTGTTCCAAGCGGTCGAATTATGAATTAGAAGCAGTGAAGGTTCGAAAATAAATTTAAATGCAGTTTATATGTTAGGTCGAGTTAAAAGTCTTGCCGCCATTGATTTCACATGTTCTAAATGTGGTAATTTTTGCAATTGCAGAAAGAACTAAATTTTATTTGGAAAGCACTAATCGAGTACTACTATAATGTGTATTCGTTGCCAAGAAAAATTCGGCTGTTTCAGAGGTAAAAAATTGAAGGAGATTTTCTAAAATCGCCTACATAAAATGGATCTTGCCTGTAACTTCCTTTCTTCGTTTCTGCTTTCCTTTCTATGAGTAGGAGGCAAATTTCCACTTTTCTGCAGCAAAACGGAGGATCGCCCATGATTATTATTAAAGATATTTGTTTATACGTGTTATACATAATTCTGCCTATATTCCGCTATGGCAGATGACAGTGACGAATAAATAGCAACGATGTCACTAACATTCAACCACAAAATTTGATGTTTTCTTTATTTTCCTCAAGAAAAATCGCTAATCTTAAAACAGGGTCCATTGGGGTGGGGGGCAAAGACGATTGAACAGCCGTTTTTCATGGAACTTTAGTATTTCTTGGAAGCTTATCAGACCCCACTTTGGCGACACACGCAGAACCGGCGTGCCATTTTCAGTCATGCATTATATCCGCTAATTAAATTAGGACCAGAAAAAGCGGGAAGTTAAAGTTCTTGGTTTTCGGCAAATCAGGAAAATTCCCTTCAAAAAATTTTTCTTTGAGTTACCCAAATATTTCTCGAAAAGAGCATGCCATTGTGTAGTACTTAAAGTGTAGTTTAAAAAGCAAAAGATAGCCGGTTTTATATTTTTATATTCAAAAAATTACCACATTTAGAGCCCGTGAAGTCAATGCTGACAAATAAATGGCTGCAGTGACCGTCAACTTTTAATAAAGAATAGTCGTGAAATCAGAATTCATATATGGAGAGGTAAGCAATTAGTAGCATTCCATCATTAGTATTTTATGCTGGAGGGAAGAGGAGTGGCAGAGGGGATGGCTTCAATTGATATGGTGAGATAGTTAGAATTTAATTATTAGTAACTATTCATCGCAGCAATGGTGTGACTAATCAAATTGAATTTGGCCTTTCACACACAAGGGTACTAGATCTCTATGAATACGTAATTTCCAACTTGTGTAATACGCACAGCTCTTTAATGTTAAGGCTCAACCTCTTTTGGTAAGTTGTTTTAACGTACGCAAAGAGCTGGACGTGGAATATCATGTACCGAATTTTTGTTAGCTCAATAATTTCGTCAGACCGTTTAAGTATGGTTTTTAAAACTAATATGTGGATGCACTTCCGAGCCTTCATTAGTATATGTAGTTTAATCCCAAGGCACAAGTTTTACTGTAAGCTATTGCATTGTGGCAGTTAGTTTCGTCACATATTTGGTGGAGAGATGACTGGAAATGTTGGAGCTTCAAAGCTTTCTGGATCTTCGGAACCAGAAGTAACTGAATGTGCGAGAACGGCAGATTCACGAAGTTTCCGCGCGGTAAGCTTGAAAAGTGGTACATTTTGCATGGTTCTCGTTAGATGCTGAAATATTTGGAGGTTCTAGGAAACTGGAATTGCATGCCATTCTATTCGACTACTTCTGAAATTTTGCAATTCTGCTCATGGCTGATTCATGCGAGCATAGAAATTGCAGCAAAAAGCAATCTTTCAGGAAACGGGACAACAAGGTACTGTCACATATTAATAGCCTTTGAAAAAGTGACGCTCCAATAATTTAGGAATTTTGAAATAAAAGTGAATTACGAAAATCCCAAGAAGTTCACCGTACACTGCATAAACACTACTTCTGGATAAGCAGGCGTGCGAGACCGGGTTGGAATAAGCCGCACACGGTTTTTCTGTTCATGAACAATCCTTTTTTCGTTTTGTTTTCCCTCGTTCTTTCAAAAAAAATTCTTATCTTAGTTTTTTCCACTTCATTTAAGAGTATCTCACTGACTTTTTTCTCAGCTTCTGTGACAAAAACGTGGAGGTCAATAAGATTTAAAAAAATCATCCACCTCTTCTCAGGAAATCTATGCAATGATCTTTCAACAGTGAATTCCAGTGCACAAATGCACTTCCGGGCACGTTAGCTTTTCCAAACAGTGTATAGTTGTGGAGCCTTCTGAAAACGTTTTTCCACTGGAAAAGATTTCCTCCAATTCCCGTTTTCCGTCGTGCTATTAAAGAGAAGAAAAATTACATTGTGAGCCAAGGCTGTGACTCTGCACAGCCTTCCCAAATATTCTATAGTTCAGGAGAAGGCAGGGTGCTTGTACAGACTTTTCAGATGCTGCGCAAAATTTCATAAGATGATATACTTCTAGTAGATTTTGCCAGTGACAGAAATCAACTTTTGTTTCCCAAAACAGGGAATTAAGAAGAATACACAGAGAGAATCTCAGTCAAACCCAAACTCAAATTTGAATAGTAACTAGTGCGTTCTGAGCGAAAACCCGTCGCAATCAATGTGTCATCGTTCATAACCGTGCATCTTTAATTATATCTGACTCATACAACACTATAGCCCTCAAGATATGCATTTGTAGAATAACTGCTCAATAATAGCACCTGCTTCAATTGAAGCAATTTGCCGAAGTAAGATAAACATATATGGTTCTAATTATCACATGAGCAGGCAACCGTGATGAAGTGTGGAACGATAATACGGTTCTTGGTAAAACATGAAAGCTATGGAATACGATTTTTTCATAAAATGCGTAGAGTGCACTTTATTCGTGGTCAATATTGTGTGAAAAGTTAATAACTTTTAGAACTTTTCCCATTATATTAGGATGAGAGAGCAAATATTACGATTTCATAACAGCATTCCATATGAATGTGTACTAGTCCTTATATGCAGTACCGTGTGCTTAAAGGGATATGTTGGACACGAAATTTCTCTTTAACATAGCAATTATTTTCAGGACATTGCTGCAGATTTTACAACTTACGAGGGAAGGATGATTAGGCGAGTCGGGGGATAGATGTGCGACATGCTCAGCCAAATAGGGCTTCGAATACCGTTTCCAAATATGTCATTCATATCTGCGACGGCTTACCCTACAAGGAGTTACACAGGTTTTTTCGTGTTAAACTCTGCTTGGTTAAACGCTGGGGTGTGATGCCATCTAATTAATTTCGAATACAAACGATGAATCAAGGTTACCACAAAGTCTCTAGTATATGAGGTGTTTAGTTCTAAGTGTGTGTGCTCCTTGCGCGGCGATTCAGCTTATCTTCGAAAGGAATACGCAAGATCTGAGTCAAGCAGGGTTCAGCAGGAAAACGTGTGTAACTCCTTGTAGCGTAAACCGTCGCAGTTATGAATGGCATATTTGGAAACGGTATTCCAAGCTCTATTTGGCTGAGCATGCCGCACATCTATCTCCCGACTCGCCTAATCATCCTTTCCTTATTAGATCCAACGAGGTAAGTCATTAAAGCGATCATCATGTTTCGAAATGAGACGTACATCAGGGAAAAGTTTAGGACAAGGGTATATACGAAACGCACGTACGGACCTTTCAGTACCACTTTACTTTATAGAAAATGTACTTCAAAATTACCGCACAAGTGTTGCAGAAATCTCAAGGTTCTCAGTCTCAATAATACTTGCATGTTACTACAGCAGCGTTTTCACTCCATTGTCATCGATGGTTGCGTGTTATTCTGGATGCGTATTGATCATCGACGACGATAAATTGATACGTATCGAACGCTGTCCGACGTTACTGCCCAATGACGAAGCAAAGACGTCAAGTAGCAGAGGGGCGTGGCGCTGAAATTTTTTTCGAGGGGGGGGAGGGCTCACAATGAAAGCGGACGGAACTGGGGCGGGCCCAAAGAAAAACCGATTGCGAAATTTTTGAAAATATTTTTTTAAAATTGAAAAATAGAATTGGATATTTCAAGTCAATAACAAAATTTTTTAAAATTGATCCATTTTTCAATTTTTCCTGGGGTCTAGGCCACGTTCAAAGATTTCTTCGACGCGTTTTCGAGGATGACGCTCCCACGCCCCCCCCCCCTCGGACTGCTACTAGAGACGGGGTATTTTCTATCAAATAAAATCAAATTGAAAAGTCCGCATATGCGTTTTCTACACACCCCGGCTCTATGCTTTTTACTGATACACGTTTAGTTTCAAAAAATGACGGTTGCTTTGATGACTTCCAGTCCTGCACAGGACACAGGACTGCGTAAAAGTGAAAGCGGCAAAGCAGCTGTTTCGCCTCATTGCGATTTGTACCCAAAGCAAAAAGAAAACACTTTCATGCTTGTAACTGTACTATATTAACTCCAAAGGTTTTTGAACAAGAGAAGATCTGGGCTTCTTGCAAAATTCATCTTAGCCTTATTTTTTCTGCTTTTTATTAAATGTATGCGTTGAGACGTGCCTTCATCTAAAGAAGTTGAATGAGTTTTAGTGGAGCCCTTTGACATCGTTTTTCGGTCGATGCTCAGTTTCCACAAATAGCTTATTTTTGAAGTGAAATATTATTACGTTGGCCAGTGCGTAATTGCAATAGTGTTTCAGCAGAAAATTCCGTGCAAAAACGAAAACGTTTTTCAGCATACCACGTGTATCATTTGAAAGAACAGGACACGGATTTCTAATGTTCATATAACCTCTATTTAGCTGCTTGTATTTCTGAGAAATACATTTGTTAAAAGATGGCCCACCGAGAAGGTGCTATACCTACTCTTGTTATGAATATTTTAAAAAATAATGCATGAGCTTCTGTAAATGAAAAGTTTTATAATGCTTTTGACCTTAGTGCGACATGTTCACATACATTAACATACGCTTACGCTTGTTCTTGAAGCTATGCCGGTAATAAGAGTTACATAATTCAGACTTGGGCTGGAGCCAATTTAATTTTATGTAATCGATTAAAGATACTTTCAAAAATACAATTACTTATTGGCCAATCTAATAGATTATTTTAAAAAATATGGCGACGCCAACATTGGTACACAGGTGTTTTTATTGACATTTAACCTGAGAACCCTGTCAAACTGCCAAAAATAAAGTACTCTTTGAATGAGAAAGCGGATATTAGTTTCGGAGCTTCTGTCACAACTGTCGTACTGATCCAGTCTCCTAATCGATATACTGGTGAAACATACCCTATTTTCGGCAATTCTGAAACAAAAATGAACGAGTGTTCTCACTTCATAGCTCTCGGTGAGAAACTTGCCCTCATTAGAGTGGAAAAAACTTGACTGGATCTATGGAACAAGGGGAAGAGGGAGAAGCGTGGTCTATTCAGTATCGTTACAGCAAAATTAGAATACTTCCTGCTTAGTCAGAAATTTAGCAGCGAAAGCTAATCTTGTAAGGTTTTCTCCCTGCTTTAAAAATTAGATCTCATTTAACTTCAGACTTACTAGGAAGGTCACCGTAGCGTAGTGTCGATCTGCAAAAGTGGTACATATAGGTGAACTGCTCACGCTCTCTTTAGTACCATACTAAAAAAATCTGGACGCGAGCGGTAGATACGGAAGAGTTATAGGACCTCTAGGGTTTTCAGGCTGCATTGTCTCATAGTGATGAAAACTACTGTTAAAATCGCTGCTGACCCATACAGAAAAGATTCATGCCCCTAATACTTGCCCTTGGATTAAGGCCTTTGCAGGCTTCGGTTTTTGTGCATGGAACGTTTTCACAATAACAAGCAGCCACTTTGTCAGCAATTTTAACTACTTTTTAACAGTATGCTTTGCTAATTTTGAACATCTATATATAACTCGACCGTATCAAGCTTTCGGGTTTAGATTTTTTTAAAATATTACCAAGGACGGCACTAGCAGTTCGCTTGTGTATACCATTTTTGCAGATCGACACTACGCTAAGGTGACCTCCCTGGTTACAAATGAGGTGCACTAGTTTCTCCTAACAAACAAAGTAATGAAAAACAATGTAAATAATAGTAGGAATAACATAAAATAGCAGATGTTTGAGTAAGTTTTGATGAGCCAGCAGTTTGAAAACTCGAAAAGCCTAGAACTATGTGAAAAGAGATAAAATCTGCAAAAAAGGAAAAAAAGAAAGAAAATGTGAGGACTGTGCAGAACTGTGCGCTAGGACCATACTCCCCCGGCATTTTACGGTCTTACAGAAATAAGACTGAGCAGCAACTTTTTTGGTGCCTCGGTTTCCACATTAATGATTCCTGGGTAGAAACTGATGGAAGCTGGGAAGAAAAGAATCTTCTGCGGTCGAGGAGACCACGAGATGTGTGAACTGTAAAAGGAGAGCGGGATTATAAAGGCATTTCTATGGCATTTCATGAGGCAGTAGAATGACTGCTTGCATGCTGACATATCACTAGTATTATGCCATCTCATAGATGGGGCATCAAAGAAATGAAAGAGGTACGCAAATTGTAGATAACTGGGGAGTCACGGAAAGCCGTGCGTTCAGAGCTTTATATTCTAATTTCAAGGAGCCTACAAAGCTCGACGGTCGGAAAGTGAATTAGCAATAATTAGAGCGTCCTTTGCATGAGGTTTTGAAATAGGTGATCAAGAGGAGGGCATACTCACAAGCATAAATGGCCTATTCAGACAAAAAATCCGGATAACTCATGAGTGTGCATAAGGCCGCGTTGGGAGAAAATGAAATGAGTAGTAAGATTATGAATTTTGCCTTTTCGCTTGTTGTTGGTGAGTTTGCTCCTAGACTCTTTTTACTAAAACTGCTTGTTAGTTTCTTACGACAGCAATTACTAACTAATAACAAGACAAGGTTTTTTGTTGGCCAGTAATCGCTGGCAGGTTTTCAACATCACTAGTACAGCTTTATCAAGAAGTACGCATATACAGTGCTAAGTAAAATTGACTAGGCCCTAGAAAATCGCTAGAAGAAGCGTCTCAATCAAATGAGTCTAGAAAAAGTGCGAATCGCAACAAAAATAACTAGGTTTAAGGAGGAAACAAGACATACCATACTACTTTTAAGATTGTCACACAAAACTGGTAACCACAGACATCACGACTGGAGTTAAACAGTGATAGAGGTATCAACGCAGTTCCTCTATTTCTGGTTTAATTTGAAATGTTCACTTTGCAGAGAATTCCCGCGTTTTTCTGCTTTCGAAAAATTACGGTACAGTCAAGTCCGCGACCATTGTGCTTATTTTGCTTGTCTATCTCTCGCAAGCCACGATTGTACTATACAGCTAGTTACAATATTGAATGGGGAGAATTTTTGCATATCTCACACTTCATTGGGGTTATTCAACCAAAACTACAAGCTCCATAGCGATTTTCCAATGCTTAATTAGTTTTCGTAAATCCCTGTACCAGCGGCAATCCGGGGAAGAAGGGGTGCCAAACAAAATCGATCCGAAAATTTCCCGCAGACCAAAAGAAAGAGTGAAGAAGGGTTATTTTTCAAAACCGTTTTTACTATTATTTTAGAAATATCGGTTTTTATTTTTAAGAAATTTCAAAACCGTTTTAAAAAATCTTACAACTAATTTTTCTTTTATCCTTGTGTCAGCCTCGCCAACCTTTGGCCTGAGGGAGCGCCTTCTCCTGCCTTAACAAAAAAATTTCTGCAGCCGTCATTGTCCTTTATATCATTATTTCATAGTGAAAATAGGAACCCTTACCTCTATAGGGCATGATGAGTGGTTAGAGGGTCAGATTCAAGACAGACGCCACGGAGTCATGTACTCTGCTATTTAAAAAAAACCGTTGCTCCAGCTTGTTTAGAATATCTTTGAATATTTGCATTGCAGCAGCTTCGAAAGAGATCGAGATTTCTGGTCTATATCCGCATGACATTTTTTGGTATGCCGCGTAAATTTTCACAGGAAAATCAGAGCGAATTTTCTGAAAATAATAAACAGTTTTCGTACCGTGTTCAATAGTATCTTTGCAGCTTCTCAAACCCCTAATCCCATTTAACTTTTGCCTACACTTTGACCTCTATAATGAGCTTCAGCAAGTAACAATTATATGTCCGAATCGTAAATGTATCTTCTTTCTTTCTAGATCTGCTTATTTTTGGAACACTACAGCATCCACATATAGTCTAATATTATCTCTGGTGTTGGCATGACAGATATGATTACTATATTTACGTGGAGTCTTCATCAAAGAGCATAGGTCAACTTCAGTCCTGTATGGTGCTGTATAATCCTGAGTATACGAAGACAAGCCTTATTTGATTTGTGCTAGGCAACCAACGAAAAATTTAGCGATGCTAATGAGGCATTTGAAGGAGCGCACGGTGGTTTGCACTTCTACGTGCCTACGTATTAATAATTCCTGTTTGCTTTCTGCACTCGCTATGCGTGCATTACTTACGGGACTACAACAGGTAAGCTTATAAGAAAATGAAAAAGTAAATTAAAGCCATGGCATTGTCTCAGGTGTCTGGATCGAAGCAACTGAAGACTAAGAGTTCTCGCACTAATCTGAGGCTTGTCACAGAATCTGCAAGCAGATTATTCTGCGCAATCGTAGCGCTTCTAAAGCAAAATGTAAGATAAAAGAAATCATGATTTTGCCTACGAAATTCGTCCCGAAAATTTTGCTAAGTTAAAGGAATAGCAGGATGTTGCGTAATCTGCCTAGTCCTCAGAAAATTTTAAAAATTACTGAGCGCGAGCTAGACTACAAAGGGTCGAACTAGTTCTTCTACCGAAATTGATCAGCTGCCTTGTCGGATCGGAGTCTCGGCGGCCATAACCCGTGGGCCCACAAGCTCACGTCGGCATCCTCAAAAGAAAGCGGCATGATTGTGAGTTATTAAAAAAACTCTACTAAGGTCAAATATCGGAACAAGAATGGTGCTCTTAGGAGAATCATCAAAAGCGACAAACAACTTCCAGTCGCTGTTCGCAGTAGCTTTCACTGATCAGAGGAAGTACCAGTAGGAAGCAGTTTCCAGTGTTCTAGAAAACCACTTTGCATTCGACAAATTTTGAAAAGTCCCTTTCAACATTAAAAAAAATCTAGTGGAAAGGCACGCTAAAGTAGCCACTCTCAGGACGGTTCCTGAGTTTTTGATAGACTTTGGAAGAGTAACCCAAAAAATGGGCTGGCTTTCAAACTTCTCGGCTCGGAAATCCAAAAAATCGCTCCAGAGAACTCATCCGCAATTTGACGGATGAGCTGTCCGTTTAATTTGCTCATAACTTAAAGACGGACTCTTCCATATCTTCGCTTGAGGTGGTAGGCCACTCCAACAGAAAAAGCGCGACGAAGTAGAAAACTCGTCTGCAAATTCGCGGATGAGCTTTCTTCAGCGATTTTCTCCGTCAGTAATAAGTTTAAGCCGAGAAATTCGAATCTCAACCAATGTTGAGCCTGTCTTTTAGACTCCGTCGAGAGTTCAGGAAGAGCTCTGAATACGTGTGCCACTTTTAAGAAAAGTGTGAATGGAGCCAAATCTTATCGCCGCCAAAGCAGTTACAACTCCAGAATTTTGTACAAAACCTTTCCTAAACTTTCCCACTAGGCAAAACCAAAATAGGAACCGCCCTGGTAGAAAAGCGTCTGTTAGAGACCGTATTTCCAGATTCCGTTCATTTTCAGATATAGAACCTACAAATCCAAAAAAAACTCTAGTCATTAATATTAGTGTACTAATCAGAACTCTAAACCATGGTTTTTTTACGAATTTCTGGAAGGTTTACGATCATAACTGAGCTTGATCGCACCCCCAACCAGCCCATTTTTGCTCTCGAGGAAGCTCCTCCGCTGCCGAAAAAAAGTTCTGCGCATTTGAAATATAT
>KN549202.1:492269-503566 GCA_000797555.1 Oesophagostomum dentatum | reverse complement strand
CGGCTTATTGCTGTTTGTTTTCAGCTACGTAGTCACCGCTATGTAATAAGTGAATGATGGAGTGATTTTTGGTTTGGAGCAAGCCAAGCTACTCTGCTCTCAGAGTAAGAAACTGGCGAAAATTTAACAAAGTCGATCAAGTTTACTTTTTGGTTTTTCTACATTAGAAAATACCCCACATCATAAAAAGCACAATACCCCTTCTGTTTATGATTTGTAGGACGATTTCAGTTGATTCTAGAAAACAAAACTGCGGTTCGCAGTTTTCTTTTTCTTTTCTTTTGAAGACCAATGAAAAGTGACCCAAGCCAGGTGCAGGTGAGTAGATAAGATGTCCAAATGAAGTTTTTTAGTGTTCTCTTAGATCAAAAGCGTGTACAAATTTCATTTTGGTTGATGAACAAAATAGAAATGTATGTGGGACTATATACTCACGTAAAATGAGGAGAGAAGATATTTTAAAGCGCTACTGAACGAAAACCATAAACTTCTGAAGCAGGGGAAGAATAACTGCGATATGGGCCACCGAGGAAAAACATGAGTGCTATTTGATACAAAGAGCGAAGTGAGTAAAACTGCGAGCATTGATAGATTACTACTAACAAACGATAATAAGTGGTGAGAAAGGTCAGCAGCGATGCAGTCGTTCCACAAATTGCTGGGATATTGACTTAAGTGATTACTAGGAGAAGCCCATTGCTGACAGCATTAATAAGGCATTTATTGCTGAAGCAGAAAACACAATTAACTAGAAGTGAATCGGCACTTGATGGGCCTGGATAAGCGCGGAACACCGTTAACGATCAAACGTCAGAGATATGAATAGTGAAACCTTTGGAATCTAGTAAGAAGTTTGTGAAAAATATGAAGCAAATTGTAGAAGAAAGAACAAAATCCACTCCCATTTCTCTAGATTACCCGAAAATTTTTGCAGTTTCACATGCGTAATAAAAAGGTTTGATTCTTTCGCTTAGCATACTTCACCATTCTTATAATGAAGAAATTAGTTGCTGGACTAGTATTGCCGGTAGCGTCCACAGAATACCTTCAGAGAATAGAGACCCTTTACAGAGAACCTTTTGAAGCTTGCGGGGAGTTTCAACACTTCAAAACGATCGAAGAACCTTACCCTATCCGAAGCTTCCTGTGTGCCACGTATGCTAAGAAGTTCCTCGTACCGTAGAGTCATGTGTGCCATTCATTGTTCCTTTCGTCCTTTTTGCAGGATCTTGATTAGGCTTAACTCATTCCATTAGCGAACGTATAGAGCAGAAACCCTATTGGGAAACAGGCGTTTAGTGTTTGATGCACTATATAATGCCAACTAATACAAGATGGAGCAAAAAAACCCTAGCAGTTTCCAGATCTGGTGAAAGTTACTTCGGTATAAGCTTTTATTCTTACCACGCGAAAATAAAGATGAGATCTTTTGTTGCAGCGTGCAGTGAAGTTTCTGTTCATCAAGAAGACGTCTTCAAAATGACGTCCAACTTCGCCCTTGCACTATTACTAAATGTAAAGTCAAGAATTTCCGTAATTGATAGGGATTTCTTCTGGTAATTACATTGTACTACAGGAAAGTATGTATTTTAAGCGCGCAATGCTTTAGGATTGTCAGACTGATCAATTTTAGCTTTTGCGACAGCAATGGCGATGCACGGCACCATTCATAAATTCAGCACTTTACTTTGATCAAAAAGAAGCACAACATAGAGGTACAGTTTATAAATGTCAAACTTTTTTCCACAATAAATTAGACTACAAGGGCACTTGTACAAGAAAAATGCTCTAATAAAGACCATTTGTTTTTGCTGGCGCATACTTTATAGAATATAGGACGCGGCAGAAAAATCCGACGATTTTTATTTGACTTGTTCTCCTACAGGAAATCACAAAACGATTCCAATCACAACAAACTTCCTATTTTTGTGAGCCAAGCTATTCTATTACTAATCACCTTGGTCAAAAGAGAACGTAAATTCTGTGAAATCCGCCGCCGAATGGGAGTGCTGTTCTGTACTTGCGGATCGCTACGGCTATTCGGTAACAAAACTAACAGTGATGATAGGACTTTTTTTAACCTGAAGCAGTATGCTTTTGTGGGAGAATTCTGATATCACAAGAAATGTTTTAAAGAGTGATGGATGGTTCTGTTTTTGGGAATCAGTACAGATCAGGAATGCGCTCATAGAAATGAACAACCATTGTAGTCTTTTCCCCCAAAACGACTTCCGTAACAAATTTTAACCAATCATGAACGTGTATCTCGCCAGCAAAAAGTTGCGGAAAATAAAATTTGAGCTACGACGACGTTTTCAAAATGTTTTCGAAAGCACTAGTTTTTTGCCGCACCCTGAATAACTGCAACAATTTTAAGAAATCTGTAGCCTTCTCCGAACTTTTCATACAGTTAATACATACTAAGTCGAATAAGTGGTTTAGGATGAGGTCTGCAGAGCGTATGCCAGTTCACAGAGTAGATTCCAAACCTCTTTTTCGAATTTGCGAAAAGCTTCTTTGATAGCAGTCGTAAGTGCTTGTGTCACATTAGATACACAAGAATTTCTCCGAGAAAACTCCACATAAACCTTGATATAGTACAATAACATGCACCTGATTTCTGCACTGTAACGAGTTCCTTCTTTTCTGGATAGCGTCAAGAAAAAAAATTATTGCAACGTTCTAGCAATAGGTGCTTTGCAGTTCCTTTAAGATACATTTAAAATCGGCTCTCAAAACCGCATTAAAGGCAGCGAACGCGGAAACTTTTGTTTTTGAGATTTTGGTATAATATGAAGGAAAACGACGAGCCGAATACGGATGTCACCGTGATACCGCTCAATTCTGCCTAGGAAGCCTGAAAAATGCCATTCTATGCGACAAAAGCGCGAAAAGTGTACTAGGGGAGCCCTCAGTTCACAGCAGAGATAGGCAAAATTGGGCATAACTGCCTATTATGGATATGTCCAGGAGATATTACTCTTTCATTCCATACCGAAATCGAGAACGTTCTCTTATCCTAGGAGTTCATTTTAGCGTGAGTTTCAAGTACCAATTTAAGCTGCAAAACAGTGGGCCCAGAAAATGACTAAATTACATTGAATGTCCACGATTTTGGTACGGAATGAAAGAGCGATACCTCCTGAATACATCCGTAATAGCTGTTATGCCCGATTTTGCCTATCTTTGCTGTGAACTGAGGGCTCCCCTAGTACACTTTTCGCGCTTTTGTCGCTTAGAATGGCATTTTTCAGCTTCCTATGCAGAAATGAGCGGTACCACCGTAATATCCGTATTCGGCTCGTCGTCTTCTTTCATATTGGACCAAAATCTCAAGGACGAAAATTTCCGCGCACGCTGCCTTTAAGTTGCACACATGCAAGAGTTAGCAGATCCTTTGACTGGATATTCTTTCTTTATGAAGTATCTGGCGGGAGTGATCCTTTTTTCCTGCTAATAAAAATTAGCTGCATTTCCATCTTCTTTGTGGTAACACGCCTGTCCTTCGAACGGAGCACTACGAATCCGTTCCTTTTTACCGAACATCCGCACCGTTAGGAATTTCGGTCTCACGTCTGGGTACAAAATATTCATGGCACTCCGCAGAAAGCAGCGGCGATTTTTAGCAAGAGAACATTTTCATGGCAAAGTGAACATTACTACGCCTTATTGTTAGCAGCTGAGACGATCTGACAGTAGTTACTCGCCATCTCCAGAGAACTGTAAACGTCGAAATATTCTTGAGTGTATGCTTATGCTTAAAAATGCAACAGTTTCTAAAACTTATTGAAGAAATATCTGCATCTGCTTTAGGAGAATTCTCCGCGTAGATGCTCTTCTCATCTTACTGATATAGATACGTATCTTGTGCTCGGATAATAACAAACTGTATCAGTGCAAAAGATCGGATTTTTCCCGACATCATCCAAATTTTCTTTTCTAAAGCTAAACTCCAAACGCAGTAACGAAGTCCGTTTTGTCCTACAATGGCTACAGCAGTCATGAAATTGAAGTCTTTGTGCGTGAGAGATGTGGGGTATTCGTTTGATAGCCGATCATTGTTCCACTTTTCACCATGTTACCAGATTTTGAACAATAAGCACGGGCCGTCTTCAGAGGGCAAAACTCAAAGTTCGGTTCACTATTTTCCCGCTTCTTTCAGAATCCGCACAAATTTTGCTCCCCTTAATTTGCTGCTAAGAGATATTCAAAAAGTCGACTTGGTTTTCTGAGGAGATCGGAAAACTATTCGAACTCCAAGTACTTATTCCTACTATTGAGTCATCTCCTCCTGCACTGCAGCTGAGGATAGCTTGGCAGGTTTTCCACCAAACACGGACATTTTTAATAGAAGAAAACGTAAGTAGAAGAAAACGTAAGTAGTAGAAAATTCAAGGGACAGCAAAAGTTTGGTGCTTACTTTTGAAAACGGAAATTGATGAGGAACAACATTCTTTATCTGAATAAAGATCATATGTAAAAAAAAGAAGAACAAATTTAGGGTATTTCGCGTACTTACAGACTACAAATAGGAGCGAGCTGTTCCACGTTCTATCCTGCATGCAAAGTGACTCAGATGATATATTTAATTACAATATATTTCAGGACCGTTAAAAAGAGCGTAGCTACATGCGGAATTTTTAACACGCAGTAAATCTATGGTTAACGCTTTCTATATGGAGTTTATTAAATTAATTTCTCTATTTCACAAGTACAAGAGGATGGCTGCAAAAAATTGAGATTAAAATTTCAGAGCACGATTCTTCCCAATATAGTTGAGCATATTTCTTACGAGAACAGTTCTAGAGAAAAAAGCAATTAATCTGAATTCTGTATTGAATATGAGAACGCGAAAAGTCAAGGAAAATGACAAAACGGAGGGTGATCTGGCAAATGGAGTCTGCCACTGAGCCAGCTGGCTTCAAGTCAGCCGGACAAAACACGGGCAACTGTACTGACTGCAAATTGAACAAATATCACTCCATTACTAAAACGCACACCAGAAATGAGAGTTGCAGGCTTCGTAGGCTGGCTAATTACCGGTCAAAACGGCAATATTTTGAATCAGCGAAGAGTTGAGAGAAAAACGGGAGTGCCGTGTTGAGTGTGTTGAGTGCAGTTAGTTAATTATGCCTCGCAAATGGGAGATAGTGCTGAGGATAGCACGCTAGATGAGTTATATTCGCTACATATATTGCGTGATTACAAGCGTTTTCGTGTGGGTGGGGCGATAAATTGCGGTGGTGACGGCTCTGTCGCGATATTATCGCAGCTCTACTCACTGCAATGGATACATTGTAAAATTATTACGAGATATTGTCAGGGCGGCCAGAGTTATGACGTGTGCACACGCTAAGGTGAGAAATGAAGTGAAACTGCCGATGGAGCCAGCTAAAAAAAGAGGAGCTGGCACTTCGCGGGATTGAAAAGAGACTACTAGAGGAGGGTTTCGTTTCTTTAGGAAGGATTTATGCTAATCATTTAAACGTTATGCACATGTAGTATTATATTAATACGGCGATGGAGCAATTAGATGAAATGAATCGAGGCACAAAGTAAACACCATCTGCAATCAACTGCGCCTCGCTCGAAGAGGCAGACAGCGGCAAAGCCATATCGTTTGACTTACCTCGTAATACACTACTACATACATATTACCAGTAATCAGATTGCTCTGCACGATTATGAAAAAGCATTAGTCTAACTGTGGCATAGCCGAGAAGTGCTGGAATCTATCCCAATGACGTCAGATCGGCTGACTCGAAGCATATCAGAGGCAAATCGGGGCGAAAACGTCAAGAAAGCCTATGGCAGGTGGAAAGCCTAGTGGTTTTCATCAAAAGCGCCGAAAACAATCAAAGCCTACTCTAGAATACAAGCATTTGCTCTGCTCGTTGGGGTGCGGGAGAGCACCTTGAATTAGGCTGCGGATCGAGGGTCTGAATGGCTCTCACTCTACTTATTACTCGTCATTTGGTTAATGAGCGAATGCCTGACACATGTGGCCCTTCGCGGGGACCTGAAGCGTTGTGAACACGGATTACTGGAATACTCCGCAGAAGCTTATTCTTCTTCAGTCTAGAAAAGCAAATCTGGTCCAGTATAAATGTAGAAGTAGTACCCACAGATTACATTAAGACATTAAATGGTTGCGGTACGATAATTTTTGCAAATAAAGCTTGTATAAATTTGCAGTAACTAAAATTTTCTTTGGTGTTTCTTTATCATTTCTATTACCTTCGTTACCAAGTTAGACGTTATCGCATGACCTCTTTCTTTTTCATTTTCTTTTCCTCTGTCCGCTGTGCTTTGGGTAGCAAAAAGAAATAGTTTTTATAGGTGATCTGCTTTCCTTTTTCTTTTCTTTAATGTTTTGCTTGTGTTTTGTGACAGCATTTTTCTGTTCAATTCGCTACTGCTACCGCACGTTTAGTATGTTTTATACATAAATAAATAAATATCAGTGAGCACATCTTGTACAAAAAGTCACACAGTCACCCTTCAGTCAAAAATTTCTGCTTAGCAAGTCATCTGGAGTGAGAAGTGTTTCGTAACTTAGCTATTAACCTAAGTATAGTTGCCTGCCTTAGTTTAACAACTGATATGTGATATTTGTTCCTGAGAAACCAAATTATTTCCAGCACAACAGCAAATGTTTTTACATCAACCATTTTAAGCAACAGATATGACTGTGATTTTTTCGGTTATACTATTCAGGAAACACGAGTCTTCAGCTAGCCACTGATTGACGTTAACGACCAAAGTGGCAATTTTTACAAGAAGAGAACATGATTCTTTTTGAATGCATTTTCTAATGCAATGCGCTATGCCTTCTTTGCAGAAGTGGGAGAATTTCTCTAAAATCACAAAATATCTATAGAAAAGGCTATGGCTCTTTGCACTTCGAGATTTTCGCATTTTTTTCTACCCGAGCCATTTGGTTTGCCCAAAGCTAAAACTAAAAAGCAAAGCAGTTAAAATTCACCGAAGAAATGCCGAAAACATGCTTGTCTTGCTTTTCCAAGTTCTGAGGGTGAGCGGACGAGTCATTTCGCCCACTCATATCGACGCGCAAACCTGTCGACAACTCGTCCGCTCACCGTCGTAACTTAGAGAAGCATGACAACTATGTTTTCGGCAATTTCTCGGTGAGTTTTAACTCTTATGCCTTTTAGCTTTCGCTTTGGACAAACTGTATGGTTAGTGCACAAAAAATGCAATGTTTTTTTCTCCATTCTTGCCTTCTTCTGCTCTATCTTATTGTTCAGCTATAATAGTAGAAACGAACGAGCAACACGCAGTACACTCTGTCCTTCGACGCAGGCGCCGTCCCACTCATGGGCGACGCTGCGCGTGTATACGGCATCAGTGCCGAAACATAGCGGCAACCGCGCGCGCGGTTCCACCGATGGGCGGGATGGTGCCTGCTTCGCATGGACAAAGGGTAGTGTGGCAGCAGTGTCGAAAAAGCAGAAAACCTGGTCGTTCTACAGAAAAGCTGTTCATGCATAGAACAGACAAAAAGTTTTGCCCTTTTACTTTTTATATACCAATTAATTTTTTGGTGAATGAGGTCATAAAGAGTTGTTTATCTTCGAAAGTAATCCCCCGTGTCTGCTTATTAGTTTGTTGGTACAAGAATGCGTGAAAGCATATTTTTACAGCTTTTTGTAGCAAGATTACCTCAAATATTATAAAGTGGCCAGTAGCAAATGACGAAGAACTCAAAGCGGAGAAAAATAGGTAAAGTTACCACAAATTCTAGCCGAAAAATTCATCCAATCTTTTTTCATATCTTTCTTAACAGGGTTGAATGGGATGAACGTTTTTGACGTTTTTGTGTGAAGTAGAGAATGTTGATGACGATGAAAAAACTAACAAATGAAGCATGTTTGCTTCGTGAAACTGTTCTCGTATTTACAGCACATGTTAGTGACCCTACTTTTTGACGTAAACGCAAGATAGGCACATTATAAAGCCAGAACTAGGCAAACTCTTCACTCCGATCTAGAGTGCGCGGCCCTATATAGCAGACTCCGGCTACAAACGATCATGCATCCCTTGAAAAATGGGGCTCTCATAGGGAGTGTGTGTCGATCAGTACGTAGAATCTAGAATAGTGTAAAACTAAACGTTTGCAACCCTACCAACTCAAAGACCTGTCTAGCAGACTCAGCGAGCAATCTTTTCATGGGACAAGGGATGCGTATAGTCGAGTTGACCAGTCGGTGCAAAGCTCTGCAGGGTGTGCTTACAGAAACCTGAGAAAAGAGCTGTCTCCAGGACCCGTATACAATAAAAGGTAACGGTGGGCGGAAATACGCAGTTTTCCAGTGGAAACAACTATACTGAATACAGACCCTGGATGCTGTGAAAATATTTGCAGTGAAAACGTTTTTTTTCACTGGTGAATCGCTTACTGGATAGCAATTTCCATTGGATGTACTTGCATTTCCATTGGGAAACGTTTTTGCAGTGAAAATAGCTATATTGGATATGGGCCCAGATTAGCTGTGCCGCGAATTTATGACCAGCCGTTACTGTAAAGAGCCGGTCTTCAGCGGAATTTTGCGTCATGGTTAATGATTTCTGTTACTGCACACCTTACAACTTTGCACCGACTGTTCAACTCCACTATAATCGTTTGTAGTTTCTTTGAGAGAAAAGATTCTCAGATTTACAAAGCAGACTCAAAGTTAGTATTTGAAGCTGCATTAAAGTCTGTGCATCTCGTCTCCATCAACCGCTTCGACTAAGTATTTGTCTCTTGTCAGGATAACGATGGTAAGGTTTTTAATGGCAATGACAGCCATCGTCCTAATATTTCCAACTTTTTTTTAAATTCTCAGAAGCCTAAAGTAATGCGGAAATGAAATCAGCTTACCTACACCATCGAAGAGCCCATCCCTTTCAAATAATTCTCGATTCCTCTCAAGTTGTACTTGTGTATACACGCAAAAAGCTCTCGCGTTACTGAGTAGTACATCAACCGTAGTCTAACGTTCAACATTTTGCAACTATGAGAGCTATGAGTTGATGATCTAGGCCGAAAAAACAAGCACGATGCTGATTATGTTCTGCAATAGTACTGATTGCTGACATCGAAGCATGCTTTTCGTGCCAAGGAAAGATCGTGAAGGGAAAATTCAAGAAGAATAGTTGAGCACACTGGGGCTGACATATAAACTGTAGGTTCGAAACCCACCTCGTTTTCATATTTTTATAAAAAAATGAAATGAAAGTGGCTAAATCAGTGTCGTAAAAGAAAAGGCTTGAGCGTAACAACGAAAGAGAAAACGCACATCTGTCACGGAAGTTAGTGACTTTTCAAGCAAGCCTTACAGAACCTGAAATTCGGTTTCACTTGTGAAGGTGAACGAAAATTACATGCTAGCATTTTTTTTTGTTCATTTTGTGCAATTTCTTTCTTTGCCAAAACCCTTTGATAGGCCGAAGTTTGACTAATCTACTATTAGCATAGTTGTTCACAACTTGGACAGCAGGCACGAGTTCTACTCGCTAGCCCTGTGTTTTACATGTAGCTAAAACGGTTGCTAGATATGGCAGTACTGTCCGCATCTAGTCACTGTTATACCAGTGGATATCTTCCGCGCTGGATCAAGAGACAAACGATTTCATTTATAAAGGCAGTGCTTAACTGAAGATGATCCACTATGATCTAAGAAAATCTCATCGTTTTCGTTAGATTATCATTAGTTTCTTATTTTTTTAAATGATGAAGAAATGCCTGAAGTTTCAGGAAACTGATTATCCTACTTAACCTGCTTGTTTTGACCTGACTTATTTTTCATTCTTTTCATTCGATTGATTTTTTGAACTAACATCGTTTTTTTTCTGTGAAGTATTTGCAGTTTGTACTCTATAGTTTCATTCGACACAAGTTTCCTAGGGAAATAAATAAAAACTGTTTTTTCGGGTTTTCGTAGGAGCTCATATACTAAACAACCTTGCCGATACCGTTTAATTTGGAATGTAATTTAATGGCGCATTGTAGGAACTAGAAGCCGAGAATGAATAGCCCGTTTAGCAAAAGTTGTATGCGTTAGGGCCGCTGGCACAACACTTATGAGTAGCCACCAATCACGTCTTCACAAACGCATGGAGGTACAGGCTTGGATGCTTAGATCATATCTTCCCCACATAGCGGGTGCCACCTTCCATGACAAACGTGTATAACTCAAGAGTAAAGGGTTTTGAACGAAACTGAAGACAACACCCGCTATGAAAGGTCATGCTTCTGTTTAGTGCCTTAAAAGTGGCGTTCGAACGCAAATAACACGAAGCTACACCTCAGTAGTCTTTAAAAACTGCAGCACATCCGAAAATTAGATCTCGCTGCTCCCGTTTAGGACGAGTTGTCCCTTGCTCAGGCATATCGCAAATTCTAGAATTGTTAAATCCTGACAATTCGGGGTGTTAAATGTGTTATGTAATTAGAGACCACCGCAGCTCATATCTGCTATTTTCCGCATGCTTATAGTCCTTGTCATTTCGATCGGTAAAAGCGTCCCTTTTTCCCGCAAGACCGCAGCTGCACCGCAAGACCCTAAGCGGCGCGTGAGAAGCGGCTGCTGCTAGTCGATTAGCCAGTAGCAGCAGAGAACCGCTGGCAGTTAGCCAAAATGGGCGGTCCGTGCTGGCTATTTGCCAGCGGTTCTCTGCTGCTATTGGTCAGCCGCTGCTTGTCACGCGTCGCTAAGGGTCTTGCGATGCAGCTACGGTCTTGCGCGTAAAAGGAACGCTTTTGCCGATCGAAATGACGAAGACTGTATGTCCGATGTGGTAGTTCTAAGTTTCTGCTGTTTATCTAAATATACCTTGAGAAGGCAATAATCATTAGGGTGTCTGAGGTGAAGATCTCAACTAATCAGTTCCGCTGCGCTATGAATAAGCAATGAATGGGGGCGGTGGGCTATTTATTCAAATGTCTTCTTAAGAAAGTTCATTTTGCCGTATTTTGCTGCGTGATGCCCACGCCGCTGCAGGACAACTCGTCCACATACTCTTAAAGGCAGCATCCACGCTTGGAACGCCTTCTGAGTCTTCGACGGATTCTGAAAGAGGAACTCGAGCAATGGTTGAGGTTTAAACTTCTTTGCTCCAAAGTCATTCCTGGCAAAGAAAATCGCTCCAGAAGACTCGCCCTCGATCTCGCGGACGAGTTTTATATTTCGCCGTGCGCTTTCTATTGGGGTCGTCTACCGCCTTACGCACGAAGACATGGAAGAGACTTTCAGCCCTAGTCACACTCAGGTGTTATAGCGCTCTAACTAGAG
>KN549202.1:471293-491039 GCA_000797555.1 Oesophagostomum dentatum | reverse complement strand
CGAAAAATTGCAGAATTCGAAAAAGTCGAATATTCGAAAATTCGAAAAATATTTTCGAATGTAAAAGTCTAGCTCTAACTAGCGTGGAAAGCTAGTTAGACAACTCGTACACGAAATCGCGGACGAGTCTTCTTGAGCGGTTTTCTAGGTCAGAAATGGCTTTTTAGCCGAGAAATTTGAACCTCTACCATATTTCTAGTTCCTCTTTTAGAATTCGTCAAGAACTCAGGCGTTCCAGCGTGGGTGCTGCTTTTAACTAACTGAAATGAGTCCAGTGTTTCCCAAGACAACTTTTCAGCAAGATTCTATTTTCGGGCGATTTTATTACGGTTTTGGTATAAGTATGTCAAAAGCCCTCCATCACTATGAAAAAAAAAACAGGAGAGGAGTGTTTAAGTGCAGGTTGTGTCTTCAATTTTAACAAAATCCAGCGAAAAGTTATTTACTTTTGCGAACGCGTAGAAGTATGAGGAGACTGCTGAACTGTTACATATTTTTTTTCACTAGGTACTGAAAAAAGCCTGCCTAACACGTATACCAATGAATATTTTATTAGAACAATCAAGATTTGTAGTCAAAAAATGTTTAAAGATATATACGATATAGAGGCAGTATCCCGTATGTTATGCAACACACAAAACTAAGACGCACACAAAACTACTATTTACAGTCTAACTGTTACATAGACGACGCATGTTTATACATGGACAACTTTCCAGACAAAATGGACAGTAAAGATTTCACTGAAATCATTTCCTTTGTATATACTCCTGACATATCACTGACTATGTACGTATGAATAAACACTGCTAAGTGCTACAGCTACAAGTTTCCATATTCATGAGTATCCTGAAAGCTACGCATGATATCATTGTTGGCAGAGATACGCCTTGTAGTGATGAACAGCAAGAATCTGTTGTTTCATCTGCTTGATGAAGTCATGAGGGTGCAGGACAATCGAGAATTCACTGCCGTCTCGAATCTGAAACCAGAGATATAGTCAAGACTTCAATATCTACAACATTTCCAGCAGAAAAATGTTCGACCCACCTCATCCAATCGCTTGAAAAGTTGGTCGTTTTTCGAAAACGGATTCAATCTGCGCTTATTCACTTCAGTGATCACCTAAAACTAACAATTTCTGCGAAAAATTGCAGTGGGCGCTGAGCTAAGGGCTTACCACAGCCGTATCCATCCCTGGCCGAATGGGTGAAGGCAGCGCCACGGGGACGTTTCGCCGATCAGCTGATGAATCCGGAATGATGGACTCGATCTTGAAGAAAATGTGTTAACGGCAATAAAAGTACTTCTTTTTAGCTATGTGAAATAGCAGTATCGTAATCACAGCAGAATGAATTCTCGGCTCTGAAAACATCTTAATCCTAAGGAGATTTGTTTCAGCTTAGAACCTAACGATTCCCTGCCAAAATGCTAAACATGACGCAGATTCTTTTGAGGCACGAATTTTGAACCTATATTCGCTAGTACCAGAATATGTGCAATTTCTCTAAACCCATCTGCACTGGTTAACTACCCGCACTAGCGCAGCTGTTTTGTATCTGAGAAATTAATTCATTTCGCATATATAAATTAGTTCAACATTCGATTTCATAAAAGTTTTCAGTGAGAATCTATTTCAAATGCTTGTTTTTTAAATAAAGTTGCTTTTTTTCAGGAAAAAAGATAAAACGCATTATGTAAAAAACAAGTTAATTTTTAAATTGTGATCTTAAACAAAATGGAAGGACATCGATTATTAATATATCTCGTGGTTGTAGTATTTCAAAAAAGTACTTGTTTAAAGCTGGTACCCTAAAAGAGTGCTGCAAATACAAAGAAGATAAGATTTTTAAAGGAATCATTCCCGTCCTTTTAAATCCTTTGGTGAAAATCTCTGCAGAAGGTTCGACTGAAAATTTCCGATTATAAAGATGCACAAATCCTTCGTTTGCTAGGAAACGAATTTAAGATTTAGGCAATAATTTATTCCCAAAATAGTAGTAGTATCAAAGGAACCACAGCTTCTACTTCCCCGTAAATAAATACTTAAATTTGAGCGGAAACTTTCTGTTCTATAATCAAAAACTCATAGAGAAGCTGCAAAGTTCCTGAATCAAGAGAGTTCATAGTTCATAGAAATCATATCAGATTCTTCGAAATCAAACTAGCCAGTCACTTTTAAAAGGAATGGAAGAGTAAACCTTATGCTTCAGCATCAAAACGACACAATGTGAAATTGACTATACTTTTTGAACAGGTCTTCATAACTTTCAACTTAAGGAGATCACCTAGCGGGCTCTTAATACATACTGATTACCCCAGTGCCGAATATTATTATGCTACACCTCAATTGTTCCATATTTTTGTATCTCACCACGAAGTAGTGAATTTGTAAATTTTCTACCCACATTTTCTGGGTTAAAATGGGAGCGTACTTGTTCCCAGTGGCATAACAACGTCTCATTCATGCCCTTCAAAAGTACGCACTTTTCATTCATTCTCGTGACTTGTATGCCTAGCTTATGTGCCAAAATTTGCCTGTTTTTGACACGATCATTTATCTCGAAGATTTGTTGCTTCTAAAGCAAACATAATGCGGAAGTGCTCTCTAATCCAGGCGATCCACGAAGGCGTGACCAAAGCCGTGCTGATCCATCCGCTTACAAAAAGGAAATTGTGCAAGTGACATCAATTAGCGATTCAATTAGGGTTTAACGTTGTTTTGCATGTGTAACTGATGCGAAGTAAGCAATATCGCAGATAGCAAGTTGAAGCAGGCAAGAGACGCGAAGAAAAATTTGCTATCTCAAAATTATGTTTACCAGAGTAGTACTCTGAACAATCCTTTACAAACAATGTGCAATCCGACTCACTCTGTTCTTGTTTTTGTGCAGCCGAATACCAATTTCCTTGTTTTTCGTAATCGGTTTCATGAGGCGATACGTGACTCCGAACGGAGTCGGCCTTAGGAGAAGGTTCACAGGAGTTCCAGGAGTGGAAAGGGTGTAGAACAACTGAGGGATGTTTGAAAGTCCTTGCACTGGCACACTTTCTACCTGAAATTGAAACAGCTATTACCGACTTGCTCTAGAAAATGCGTTTGTGGCTCTATTTAACGACGGCCCACAACTAGCCTCAATGAGTTCGTCGCCGAAGCTGAACAGTTGTCCTAAATGGCGATCGTTTACCTCTGACCATCCAGCAACCCTGAAACTATCGCATTTAAGGCTTTCTCACTAGCAGCGTCCTACCCCGCAAAACCATCGCAAAGTGCAAAAAAGGGTCCTTGCTTAAAAACAAGTAAATCTTACCAAACTCTGCCAGCGACTTCCACAAAGAGCACTTGCTCCACAAGTACCGATAAATTGAGGGATACTGCTTTCACCTGAATAAGTTACAGCTCTAAATTCAGAGCATTCAGCAACTAATGTCGAAAAAAATTAACTAACAGGATGGTCATGTCCCGATCGTAGGCAGTCATAGTCGTTGTTAGAGATTTCTCCGGGAGGAATTGAAGAGGACAATCGCAACTCACTCGAGAGGCTGCTGCTGAAAGAAGCTAATATAGCAATGACATCTAACTGCAGTTTCTTAAAGAAAATGAAAGACGTTAGAAACCCATGATTTACTGAAAATACGCAAAAAGTAATACCATAACGAGGTCGTTGAAAGCGTAGACTGCAACGGAGAGGAAGATACATTTGATGATGATGCACCAGGACTTAATGTATCGTAGACCCTTCGCGGGCTATCGTACCAATCACCGTCCTTCTCGTTATCACAGCTAACACGAGATTCTTTGCTGATCACATCGTAGGTGGTCTAAATCAGCTGTGCTGCATAGATTTGTACGAAAATAAGCGAAAATTACAGAAACGTGAAGCCTCACATCCTCTATTCGAGGCTCGCTATCAGTAGATACGGTGTGAGACCTGTTCGGGAACTGAATATTCGAACGAGGAGGGAGAGGGGGCTTCACGGATTGCGCAGTGTGAAACTGTGAGCTCCTGAAAAGGGAAAGGATTATATGAACGGAGATCTTAAGACAAAGCGTTAAGTGAGAGGCACGACACCTAAGCATAGGTGCTTGCTTACTTCATAGAACCGCATATCGTTTCTATACTTTTTCTGATGTTTTTTTTTTCATTCGAGCTCTTGTTAGCATCACAGATATCGCCAGCCAAATTGGGTTTCTCAGTCCAACCAACTTCAATCCTTGAAACGGAGAGTGCGGAAACTTAACATATTGATGACAGCGCACGATTTTGCCTGCCTAAGGTCTAGGACAGGCAACTTTTTAGCAGTTTTTGTCTTTTTAGTGTAGGTATCTGTAGCGAATATTGCCTAAGAAGGTGGTTACGCATCTGATTAAGAATAACACATCATTCCTCATAGTAAAGCTTTACCGTTAAAGGCAGCACTCACGCTCGTAACGCTTCCTGGGTACTCGATGGATTCTGAAAGAAAAACTCAAAAATGGGTTAAGGTTCAAATTTTTCTGCTCAGAAGTCACTCTTGACCGAGAAAATCGCCTCTGAAAACTCATCTACGAAATCATGGGCAAGTTTTCCATCGTCGCACGTCTTCTGCTGGAGTCGGCTACCATCACAAGTGCGAGGACACGGAAGAGTCTTCCAAATCCACTCATACCCAGTGGTTATAGCGCTTTACCTAGCGTGCAAAACCAAATGGATAACTCGTCCGCGAAATTGAGGACGGGTCTTCTGGAGGAAATTTCTCGAATTCAGGAATTACTTCTGAGCCGAGAAATTTAAACTTCTGTCCATTTCTTGAGTTACTCTTTCAGGATCCATCGAAAACTGAAGAAGTGTTTCGAGTGTAGGTGCTGCCTTTAAAAACGGTATAATTTGTCGATCGTATTTGAGAGAAAACATAACTCATTTTCAGCGAAGCAGCATAATGCTTGCATATTTTTGAGGGAAAAAAGCTCGAATCTATATTGGCTTATCTGCGCAGTTAATTCGCGACCTCTTTTCAGAAGCTGTGTTCGAGAAATTCTTAGGGTGTTATACATCGTTTCAAGGTTTTTGGAATGCAGTGAGCCAAAACTGTGCCAGCCATCTTTAAAAGAACTTGTAACTAAAATTGTAACAATTTGCAAAAAATTGCAGCTTTTCCTTCACTGTCGTGGTCACTTCCTCACTGTTCTTTTCTTTCTTCATATATTACATGCTTTCCAGGAAGGCAAATTTCGACAAAGTTGGAACTATAAAGTCAGTATTTCTTTCGAATTACCGATTATAAAACTTTAACGAAACACGCGCTATTAGTAAACACCCTCCTAAACACAAAGCTGTGCTAATCCTAGCTGTGTTTTTTTGAGTTTCATCTACAGCATGAAACATACTACATAGATTGTACCGCTTAAAAACACGGCTAGAAAATTGCATGATTTATGAGATGACCCTGTTAAGTTCTATTCGCCCTCTGTCGTAAGGAGCTCCTCCATAAAGTACACTTACCTATTCATACAATGTGGATCATGAGGGAAAACACGGTGACGAGGAGACGCCTCAGT
Organism: Oesophagostomum dentatum; assembly: GCA_000797555.1. Lineage (NCBI taxonomy): Eukaryota > Metazoa > Nematoda > Chromadorea > Rhabditida > Strongylidae > Oesophagostomum > Oesophagostomum dentatum. The sequence continues at coordinate 485,500 of KN549202.1, read as the reverse complement.
AGACATTTGAGCCTGAAAAGGACATGATGAAGAGATATCGTTATTTAACGTGCATTTAAACCTTACCGGCGGAGGAATAGGCGTGTCGAGAACACTGTTCGGCTCGTTGAATTCGCACTTCTGAATGTACAAAATCTGACATTTTTACTTGGAACACAAAGTATATATAGGTAAGTTTCTAGTGGCAGTTCCTATTGCAGCAGATTTAATTTTAGCTAGGATGAAAGAGTACACTACGAGAGATCGTCCAGTCCGAACGACATATGCAGCTGAAGCGGTGCCGGTGTTTCCTATGACTCATTGAGGAGTTTAATGGGAACGAGGAAAAATCACCTTGATCAGCGGCGTAGCACCGTAGATATTGGACGTGTGCTCGAGAATGGCCAGGCGTCGCAGGGTTTCTGTAGTGCAGTTCACCCACTCCGAACACACTTCGCTGAAAGTCCATAATTATTCAGAATTATCGAGTGCAAGTCGTAAAAAGTTGTTTAGATTAAGTTTCGGCAAACACATTCCTTGCCTATAGCAACTATTTTTGCAAGACTTTGCCTGAAGGCCCAATGTGCAAGAAAACTTTATATTGCCTATGGGAAAATTTTTACAGTGAAAGCGCAACGAGTCCACACGATCCTCATAAGTAGGCTAGCAACCCAAAGATGCCGAGCGAAGCAGCAGTGCACAGAAAAGTCTAGTGTTAAATTTAGGAATAAAACATTTCCGAATTTTTGCAAGGAGGGCATAGGGTGCGATTTTTTGAAACAATAATACAATAATCGCTTCTCAATCAGGCACAAATAACAAAGAAGGAAAACCCCTTGATGGGCCACAATAATTAACTGCTTTCCTGCCATTGTTAACCGCTGGTAGTATTGATAAAGCCAATTCAAAAAAATTTTTTTTCAAGGTCACTGTCCTTTTCAAATTCAGCTGTGCTCTACATCCATACCGACCCCGCTAGTAGGTTGTGTTATCACTATATACAGAATGCCAACCCCTTCTTAAGTACAAAAGGATAGTGAACACTCAAACAAAACAGGTCGCTATCGCATTGACTCCTTTAAAATGATTTCTCAGAATTGTAAAGTTTATATAATTTGTAGAAAGCGTGCACTATGTGAAAATTCGTTCAACCCATTTCTTTTCCGAAAAATACAAAATCTACAAGAATCGAGCTAAATCACCCGTTTTGTACCGGCTGAACACCTCTCTGCTCCAGTTCTTGCTTTTGCTAAAGAGAAGATGCTTAATGGCCTGCCTATTAGATTTATCTCATGTCTACAAAACCGCTCGTGTTTCATTTAAAAAAAGATAGTAGAGTCGTCGCGATGGCTTTAGACGGTAAAATCTGTCGCAGCCAGTTTGAAGCCTACAACTCGCGCAGAAGTAAATATTTCGCAAATCCGAATGCGATAGGTCATGTCAGAACGAAGCTAGCGTCGCTTTTCCTAGTACATTTCTAATAGGAAAATAAGCTGCTTACGAAAGCTAGCGAAAGATTTCACCATAGAAAAGAGTGCTGTTCACGAAATGATAGGAAATGATTGAGAACATTGTGTTACGGGCGAGGTTTGTCCCTCCAAATATGAGACTTCAGAATGAGGGCTATAAAAAACTTAGTTCTTCGCAATTTTAGGATGAATCTAAATCGGGACTGTGAGGTACCGGTAGATTCGCCTTGAAATGCCCTATCAGATTTCTGTTCAGATGTGCGAAACATTCACTTCTGCGTGATAAGCTCAAGACGGCTTGCGTTGGATTTTTCTATCTGAAACTGTCGCGGCGGTTTCTTCCATCTTTTTTGTACAAGTTTTGAGATTTTACTAGATTCATTCATTCATGAGCTCTTTGGGATTAGCAAAAATATCAATCACAGTTAAGACGGCTTGAGCGGCTAGGTTTTCATCTTGCAAAATTCTCTTATACATAGACGACTTTAAAAACGATACTTAAGAAAGCGAGCAGCCATTTCCGGAACTTCGCACTATTATAACGTTTCGCTGCACCATGTCCGAAATTGAATAATGCTACTGTGATCTTTCTTCTTCTTCACTCAGAAAGCATATCGGTCTAACTGAGACCTCTTGTGCCTTTTGCTCAAGAAGCCAGAATTACACTGCTGCTTCCAATATCTTATATTACTGAATTTACTGAGTCTTGATCTAAAACAAAACAATAAAGATGATATACAGTTATAGAATAGATAAGTAGTTTAGGAGCATGATAAGAAAAACTGCATTCGTGCCACTCTCAAAAACCAAAATATTTTTATCCTAGATTACTAAATAAAGCATACCCAAACAGGTCCCACTAGCATACGAATGGGTGAGGATTTTGAGCAGTGAAGGAAGTGAATTTAGGCTATGTTTATGGCTCCAACATCATAATTAATCTAGGCAGTTTCTGCACCTCTCTGATGCTATGCCACTTTGAATCTCTGCTTGTTTTATAGTTGCTACTGCTACTTCTAGACCACTTCTGCTTTTTTGTAGATCCGAGCAAAAGGAGGTAGCGAGGTTTATGGCAGCGACGCTGAGCGACTAAATAAAACTTTATTCGTAGTTTCAGTCCTCGGTAGGAGTGTGTGACTTCTAGTCTAGCGTGTTCAACAGAAACGAAGGGATCAAAGAGCTATCATCTAGTACGTTTGTCGAATGTTCGAATTAGATGTCCTCTCATCTAAACTCACGGATGCAATGCGGCCAATTCGATTGGTTCCAGGTCTCGCAGTCCAATGATGAACGAACGCGTATCGGCCACAACGGCGCTCACGTAATTCGCGAACAAAAGATCCAGGACCTAGAAACACTAAGCAGTCAGTAGGAGTGAATCAGAAAAACATGCTCAATTATATCAAAATGGATGGGATTCCTTTAAAATAGGATCAGAACATGAAAAGGGAGCTTGCAGTGACAAAAGAAGGTTCTAAAAAGGTGGTGCTGGACGTATGACATGCGATCGTAAGAAGCGATAAGCTTCAGGGACATCTCGAACAGGAATCATAGATCAGCCTGCGTCACAAATCTCATCCTTTGCTCGGTGCACATGGCCAAGCGTTTCACTAACGTCTTCTTAGTTCCAAAAGAATTCTATGAAAATTGGGGAATGCTTGGAGCGAGAACAAGACTGACAATGAAATAAATGCGACGGCTTCTATTTTAGATTCCTTCATTATTTTTCCTGCTACTATCATTTTGATGAGATAAAATTACCCCATCCTTTTCCGAGAAATAATGAGTCCGGAAATAAGTAACAAGAAAAAAGCAATCAGAACCAAGGAGGAGTTTTTTTCTTGAAATCATAATGAGTTTTCGCAAACATATTCGACTTCTTCTCAGCTATTCTGATGCGATGATTAATCTAAATCGGTAGGGTGATGACACTTTACTCGGCCTTCGTAATCTACTCTAATCTCTTTTAAAATATGAGTCTGCTAATGCGATTAGGTTCAGCGTAAGATTTCTAAATCGCATATGTGAAACTTTCATGTTTGTTGTTTCGCTTGTACTGAAACGCTTTCGAAAAGTTCCTTTCTCGGTCTCTCTTCCTGCTTCGCTCTGCTCTAAATTTAGATTCGCAAAACTATTATTCTTGCTGCATTTTCATTTCTGTCTGAAACCGCCGTCTTGTCTAATTCTCTTGGAAATAGTGCACCATTAACTGTGTGAAAAGAAAATATTAGAAAACGCGGAGGATAATCATTGCATTATGAAGATGAAACCTTTAACTTTCTCGTTTCTCTTTAATTTCATCTTTTCACATCGCAATCTTCTCGGAAACCTTTGGCCTGGACCTACTTTTGGTCTTGCCTTAGTCCAGGGAAACATTTTTCACTAAACTGGCCAGCTTACATCAGATCCCCCGAAAAAAAAAACACTACAAAGGTGGAGGGTGTGCTGTCATAAATTTACTGAACAAAAAGACAAGGCCAGAAATGTGTCCAGGCTAGTGAAAGTGTTTCTCTGGACTAAAGGCAAGACCAGAAGTAGGTCCAGGCTAAGGTTTCCCAGTTATTAGTTGTAAGCCTAGCTCAGACGACCCTAGTCAGAGCCGCTCACCTTTGTTTTAGAGTTTTTGCAGTGCGCTTGTTTCAGTGATGATACAGTGATGATGATATAATTATTATTAGTTTATGACATAACACTATTCCTTTTGCTTAAGCTGTTTCTCATATATTTTCAACTGTTTTGTGCACGTCTGCCAATATAAATACCACATCAAAGTAACATCTAAATAATATAAACTTTCGGAAGGTGCTAAGCGTGTGGACACCCAGCTGGGCCTCTAATAGTACTGATATATGTAGCATGAAGGAAGGAACCTAGCATAGAATCCATAGAGGAACTGGACATAAATCAACTGTAACTTTTTTTGCAAGTCACTCGTGCAACTTCTTGCAAAGAAAAGTGCACTCAGGCATATATGGATGCTTTCGAACCAAAAGCAACAAAACTAGTCTAGATCGAGAGGAAGACAGATCTGCAGCAAAAATATTGGTGGAATATTGCCATATTATATTCATATTAGTGGAGCGATAACGAACGAGACCATTTCTGGGCGTAGTATAGGAAGTCGAAAGTGCGGAGGCACTAATTCTTATATACTCAGAGTCGTGACGTCACAAAAAACACCTAATTTCGCTTAAGAATTACCAAAAATAGGCATTTTCCACCAGCAACCTGCTCAGATATACCGGACAAATAGTATAGTCATAAACTAAAGCTTCTGTACTCAGAACTCTCTCTTTCACTAAGGAACAGCCTACACCTAGTAATTTAAAAATAAGCTTTGGCAACTTTTCTGAAGTCTTAATTCTAGACAAGGAAAAGTTAGGCCCCCGCCTATTAAAGCTTTTACATTTCGGTCAACATTTATAAAATGGTGGTGGTAATGCTCGTTATCGTTGCTGCAGCTTGACGAATCAACCTGATGAGGGGTAAATGCTATAGGTATGTAGACTGAGGTGAACATTCTTTAGGACAAACATGTAATTTAAAAAATAACAGAAGAGGTACTATGGACAGAAAATCAGAGGAAAAGTGAGAAAAAGAGGAACAAGCGATGAATGATCAAAAGAGAAAGAAAAGAGGGACAGTAGGTAGCGCATTTTCGCTCTGACGTGACTGATGCAGACATAGTTTTATTCAGGGCATGGAAAACTCAAATGTTCTTCTATCAGCGAGTCTTGGCACTATTTATAAAGCTACTTGTAAGATGTAATTTTCACTGTGAACTTTCACTTTGCCAAATATAGAGGTATTATTTGAATTCTGTTCTAAATCCTTTACTTGCTTCAATCCCAGAAAATTTAAAAAATTAAACGTAAGCGAATTAGAGCAGCGAATATGCAGAATAGAGCCATGTATTATTACCTGAATCAAGACCATATATGAGTACAAAGAGCTTCAGCACCGTAATGCTTTTGGTAAATGATGTGCAAAGCAAGGAAATAGACCTCTCACGGTTACGGTAGTAGCATTTTCTGCTCGAAGTAAAGAGCGGGATTAAAGCACCTACCTTGAAGGGCTGATGCTGCTTCACTGCGTCCTCGCCGTGATACCACTCAAGTATGGGGATTTTGTCATCATGCACGCACAAGACCACCCAACACGCTTCTCCGTATTCCACTTTCTGAAATATACCTTAGCTATGAAAAATCAGCCATAATTTAGGGTGTCACTGATGCCGGCTGGAAGTACCAGGCGCGGCAATGATTCGGTGGCGCGAAAAAACGGCGTGAATCCTAAATCCGGGCCTGCGGCGTCCCCAGAGCGATCGCTACGGGTTTCGAGTTCAATTCGAGCAAATAATTCCCGAGACAAACGCGCGTGCGTCATCTATGGACAACATTTGCGTTCCCCGATAAAATAGCTGTTATTTTCAAGCCGATTGTTTAGCACTGCGGCTATGGAAAGTGAAGCAAAAGCTCCTCCATCAAGTCGTGAAGAAGTGGCCTGCAGGGAACAAACAGCAGATACATGATGACGGCATACCGCTATTCATTATTCAGCTCTTTATCACAAGTACCCCATTAAAGGCAGCACCTACGTTCGGAATGCCTTCTGGATTTTTGATCGATTCTGAAAGAGAGACTCAAAAAATGGGTTGTGGTTCAAATTTCTCTGCTCAAAGTCAGTTTTGGCCGAGAAAACCGCTGCAAAAAAACTCGTCTGCGATTTAACGGACGAGTTTTCTACCTCGTCGCGCGATTTCTGCTGCAGACACATACTGCTTCAAGCGCGAGGACATAGAAGGCTCATACAATTCATACATACCCAATGGTTATAGTACTTTAACACGTGTGCAAAACCAAACGGATAACTCGTCCGCGCCAGATCATGGGCGAGTTTTCTAGACCAATTTTCTAGGTTAAAAATGATGTTTGTGCGGAGATCTTTGGACCTCAGCCCATTATTTGAGCCACCTCTTCAGAAACATTAAAGAACTCAGAAGGCGTTCCGAGCGTGGGTGCTGCCTTTAAGGAGCTCAAAGTTACAAGAATTACTTTCCTATAATTAATTGGTGCAATGAGTGTTATGCCATCACAAAACTTGACTAGTTTTACTTCGGAGTCACCAAAAATGAAGTAATTCCTGCTGCTCTTCAAATGTTTTAAATCAGCAGCACAGCCTTACAGTAGCTTTTGAGCTGGACTTTTTTTGCCAAGAGCGCTTCTTTTTTGTTACTCCGAGGCAAACACAGTGGTGTCATTACCAGAAGTAAATAAAAAATTACGACGCACTTTGTGGCCTCTCTAGTTTAGCCACCACTTTGGGAATGGTAGTAGCCAAACTCTTTATCGTTTCATTGACCTCGCACCCCTTCATGATGAGTCCAACTGCAGCATGTTCGCAAATTAACCTTTTCTTGAAACCAAAGTCCTGTACTTTCGCACCAAAACATGCATTACCAGTAAAACAAACGCTTAACTTTACAAAATAGACAATGAAGTCAACCAGATTTTTCTCTTCAGGAGAAAGATCAAGAATGTAGCATAAAAAATAGAAGTAAGATCCTCCGATTACTGCCGAATACAGCTGAATAATTCTCATTCGTGCAACGTGACACCTTGAGCAAGTTACCGTAACTGGTGCGAGAGCGGTGGAGCTAAGCCTAGTTCGTTTTTCGAACAGAGGGACTCATTTGTGTAGAACCTGGGATGAAGTGAAAGACTGGTCAAGACATGTGCGGCATTTGACGGGATCGGAGTTCAAACTTTAAGCTCTTATCACTTTAAGCCTCTGAAGATGACGGAAAGGTCGAAACGTCAGGCCCAAGATAAAGCTTCACTGCCAAAACTTTGAAGGCACAGAAGCACCAATATATGTATAAAGAAGAAAGTTCCAGAATGCAAGTAACACAAAAAACGTCCTCTCTCAACTTCCCTACCCCTAAGCACTGAGATGTTGAATTTATTCTACCTACCTGTGTTTTAGAAAGCCCTCTACAAGTGCGGGTACTCCAGTGGCACTTTTTCACCCCCGCTTGTGCTATGAACGTTATACGAGCGCAAAGCAATTACATTTTACCTAACAAGCGATAGCTTAGCATGTAAAACTAGGTGATTGCATGTTATCAGGAAGTACGCTTAAGATGCCAGCTAAATTTCATCCGTTTAAGCTGTTCAACATAGTTAACCGAATTTTCTTTGGTAGGCCCTAGCAGAACACATGAAGCGCACCATCTATTCCCTTCAGACATTGCTGCCGGGCAAATTATGAAGTACATATGAAAATATGGATAAGCTCTGTCAACGCAGACGAACGTTCTTTTATGCGAAAAACAGTGGGTTGTATACAAAATAATTAGCTGAGATAAGCCGTGGAAGGAGCAATGTTCAAAGAGCTGTGCAACAAGAAGCAATCGAACAGCGTGTTTCCAGCTGCTAATACTGCAAAATTTTGGGATATTTGCAGACAGCTTTTGAAGAACTCAGGGAAGGAAACTGCAAAAGTAATGTATAGTGTCTAACGTTTTTAAAGTGAAAACTGCAATTAGTTCTACTGGCAAAGGAGGGCGAAAAAGGAGCAAAAGTCAACCGCAGAGATTTTCAAAAGAAACTATTTAACATAGACGTTGATGCACAGATTCCAAAAAGAACAGGACGAACTATTTTGCAGAGGAAGCTCAGGGCAAAAAGCTTGATTGTTTTGCCATCGAAGAAAACATATAGGCGTAAACTAATTTCAACTAGAGGGTAGTATAACAAATGTTTTGATGGATGAACGCCCGCCGGAGTGGCGGCGCCTCCTTCGTTCATATTTTATGAGGCACTGTTATTCATTCTAGACCCTCTGGGAGCGCAAAAGGCTACTAATAATGCTCGAAACACTTTCAGAAACAGCGCTGCTCCACTCAAGCCCAGTCGAAATGAAGAGTTTTTTGTCCTCAGAAGAAATATGAAGATTTCAACAAGACCCGTCGACGACAAACTCGATTAGTTTGTTTGGGAACAAATGGTAAAAGATAATCAAGTGTTCTCCGCAGGAATAAGTAGACAGGCTTGCCGAGGATTTTCTTGAGTATTAAGGAAAGCTACAACCCCGGCTACTAATATAGGGCACATAATATCCTTCACTTGGTTCGAAATTCGGCAGTCGGCCAGCCGACACTAAAACGCTCGGCAAACAAGGTCTAGGAAAACAAGCAGAAAAGCGCTGAGATTTTTAAATGTCAGCACGTAGTGCCACGCTTTGTGGAGCAGCAGTGTGAGCATGTTGATTAAGGGAAAGCCAGCGTGGTGTTTTTTACTATTCCAAGCTTAATATAGGTGAACTTTAAGCCTCATTTCGGAGACTGAGCTGAATAATTCATACGGTGATGCGCGGGCGATTCACCCAGAACACATGCTTCAGATCAATTAGCGTGTTTGTGTTTACGCTACATAACGTCCGGGCCGGGATGTGTTAGATGGATGGGGGACGAATTGCCTTTATTTGTATCACAAAACCAAAACGAATTATTGATTCGGGCGGGATTTATGTGATAATATTATAATAAGACTGAGGAAGTTTTAAACGGATTCAAAAGGCAACCGACACTTAGTTATTCTAGTATCAGACTAAAACTAGTAATTTTTAGCTTATAAAATTAAGCAAATTATGGAGATAAGGAGGGAGCGGGTTTTTTTTTTTTGTTCTGAAGGAGCAAATGGTTTCGCCATCTTACCACGGGGAATTTAGTCAAAAGACTGTGGTAGCGAGAGGAAGGAGGAAGGCCTTTTCCTAGAACAAACTCCTTAATGACAAAATTTCCAGAAGACTAGACTGAGTTAATTTTCAATTCGCAAAAAGGGGGTCACGCTAAGCCAACCACGAAACTGGAAGGAACTGCGAGAAGAGGAGGGAACGGAAAAACCTCTCTTTCTCGACGAAAATGCAAATCTAAGCGATAAAAGCCACACTTAGAGGAGCCAACTTTGAATGGGCTTAAAAGGCCCTTCAGAGGATTTTCGCTGAAATATTGACGACGAAAAAAGCTTCGAAGACGAGGTATCTCCGAAATAAATCACTGGTGTTATGGCCGGGAATTTCACAGCACAGCAGCCTCGTTTATGGCTAATATTTATGGCGCATCCAGGCGGCGAATGGAAAAAATGTGAGAAGAGGCTGATTCATAGCGAAAACATTTGGCAATGAATAACAAAGTGACCTTCTTTCGACGTAATGTACCAGTACGACGAGTGGTTTTCTGTTGAAGCAGACTGCACTTGATTGCTTCTCTGGCTGCTGGCATCGTTGGGCGCTCCCTGCGTTAACGGCCGTCGAGCCCTCCTCTTTCCCTCTGTGATCGTCCGACTAACACTGAAAAACCCGACATTTGGAACAATAAACTACTAGGGGAGCTATCTTCATTTCATGCTTTCAAAAACGATGTCAAATCGGCGCATTCAGAAAGGCATCAAACTCTTTGAAAGAAGAGAAATAATTTTTAGCAGAGAAATCTTAATAGTCGCAGAAACGAGACGAGTTCACATCGAGCATGTAGTAATGACACACTAGCTGCGTAAAGATCACAAAGTGAATAATGAAGCTCCGAAAGTGTTCAAAGAGGAACTCATCTGCATGGCAAAATACCCAACAATAAGTGATGTCATCGCTCTCCCAAGGGTGAATAAACTGCCCTTACTGCATGGACATGAACAAAAAGTTAACTAGCAGAGATTCAGTGACCAAAACTCGACTGGAACTCCGCCAACAAAAAAGGACTGGCTGAAGAACTCGAATGAAAATGCTCTTATCTTCGTTCTCAAGCAGTGAGTGTCATTCAGTTGTGCTCGTCTATAAACTACACGAGGACCATTTAATCCTAAGGACACTGAACGGATGAACAACGAAGTACCATAAAAAGCGTTGAACCGCACTTTTGTAAAAAGTTCAAATCCTACTCAATCGCTGAGATGAATGGTGCATCTTCGATCTTATTCCCTGCTATTCTTAAGGGGAATACTTCGCAAAAATCATGTAATATTGGTTTAAAACTTTTTTTTAAACATATAGGCATTGGTAGACTGCCATTTTATGGAACGTATGGTTAACTTTAGGATTACAAACAGGGAGCGTGGGTAAGAAGGTTGCACCAGTTTCTTTGAGCTACAAAATTTCGTACATTTTTCATCGGCAGATTCAAAAAAGTGATATGGAGACAATACTGCAGTGAAAAAATGGGATCTACGAAGTAGCTGTAATGATGACCTGTCCCGAAGAGAGGGATGAATTAGGGCATTCACATAAAGTGTTACATTTCCTAAAGCGTGTCCTCTAGGCACAACCCAAATCGCGAATACCATAAGAACTCGTGCTACAAGGAGCTATAGGGGTTTTTCTACATCACGGTAAAATATAGAGGTGGAACGTAGGGGAAGCTAAAAATTTCTTTAGATAACATTCTCACTGAATGTCCTGCGCAGTTCGTTTTTAATTTAAGAACAAACTAACGAAGGAACAAAATGGAGTCAGAAACAGTCTCAAAGGAAATGGCACTCAGAAGACCAGAGACAGACAGACACCTTCTTCTTATCGGCCAGCGATGAAACTCTATGTTGTCACTCAAAATTAGTTCTTTCTACATGCCGTTTCAACCGCTCAAAGAACTCTTGGCAGATAACACATTCAAGGAACTCTTCAATAATTCTGTCAAGCTCAGGATCTCTTTGTTGCTTGACGTATGGTCTACCATATCAAAAGATGACATGAATGTTTAATCTGAGCAAGCAACTCATTTCGGAAAGTACAGAAGTAAAGAGGAGCCGAAAAAGTTAAAGAACCGAAAGTAGGAAGTTCTTTCAAATGCATTACTTGCAGAGGCATTGTATATGTCACGCACATCTCGTCATAGTCTTGAGATTTTCTCGTCTTTAACAGAAAGCACAAATTAGCAGAACAAAAAGATTGTCGAAGAATTCATACATTACAGATGAGCAGAAAATGTTTAAAAACATTCCCAAAGTTAAATATTAGCAAACAAAAAAGGAGTAATTATAGAAAATCTTCTTAGGTAGACGTCCCATAAACAGAAATCTTCTCTAGTAAAACACCACTCACAGTTATTGCAAAAATAACGCGTTTAGGTGTATAAAACCATCGGAAAGCGTCGCACCTGCGTAACTTCGTCAGAAAAAGCGGTTTTACAATTTTGAAACCAGAATGAGATAGAAGGCGTCGGGATGAATCCAAAGCTCGCCATAATGTTAAACTTGGGTGAGTTTGAAACCTAATATGGGCAGTGTGGAAGGATATGCCAGTTTGCTGTCAACATGTAATTTCCTGCCGAAGCCGGTCTGAACGAGTGCTGAGCAAAATTACGAATTTAAATTTTGCTATGTATCTTTTAACGTACTACATAAATATAGTAGCGGGCAATACCATCCGAATAGTTACATTCTATTTTATAAATATGCTTTTAAAAACTAAAAAAGACCATTTTCGAAAGAGTTATAGGCATGCGACGGTTTGCAACGTTTTTTCCGCACAAGCGCGTTATTTTTGCAGTAACTGTGAGCGGTATGGTAGATGTATCAGGATATATACTAAGAGAAGTCTAACCTCAGCGGAGTAGGCGTTTTTCAGTAAATTTACTGCCTTAACGTGATTCAAATATTATGTAGTAACCCAACAGAGTACTTAAACATTTGGGTGGTTCTGTGCTAAAGCTGGAACTCTAAAAAGGCGGAAAGCGAGCAATAAGACGAACGCTTCCACACTACATACAGTAAAGACTGAAAACAGAAACTGACGTTCCCAGAAAATATTACAGTGCCTGTAATGTTTAGAGAAGAATGCCGCCTGTTATGAGAAGAACAGCATATTTCTGAAGTGATTCATGCATTCACATTAGGAACGGTGAGCATAAGGTCGACGTGGACGACAGTATTCCTATTATTTGAGCATTTCAGAATTCCAGTACTTTCCATGTTAGCTAGAAACTAAAGTTAGATCATCAAGGACCAAAAAGTAATGGACCCGGCAACAACAACGGATATGACTTCTTCCGAAACAGTGCCTGAGGCAGCCTTTCGAAATTGCATGCGATCTTTGGCACGCTGTCACCCACCGCGAAGCATTCGTAAATAGACCCTGACACCTCGAAATCGAAATGATTCCCGTGCTATTTACTCTGGAAATACTGGAAATTCCACGAGGGAGTCAGGTGAATGGGAGAGAAATATACACACAATTTCAGCGTAGTAACATAGATCGCGTGGTCAGAAATAGCATCGAACGCAGAGGAAAGTGAACGAAATGCCACTGCGATCAATGGCTAGCACTTTGAGGTGGTATTAAGTAAACACCATTTCACCTCAGTAAAACTAAAGCGAACGTTCTGGGGAATAAGCTCCAGAACAGTTTTTTTTGAGTTCATGATTTAATGTTGCTAAATAGTAACCATTGCTGTAAACGATATTTTCAACGAAAGGTCTTTTTTCAGACTGCCGCAAGCAAAAATGAGCTAGACGGAAAGGACGTTTAAGGGCATCACATGAAAGAGTGGTAAACAAGGGTAATCATATTTCCACGGGGGCTTCAGAATGGTAAATGTGCCACGGAGTAAGCATTCGGGATTTCAGTTTTACTTTTTATCCGTAGGGTTACACATACAATTCGAAAAATTGTCGGAATCTTAGCTAACGCTTATTAATTTTTGTCCATTCTTAATTAACGTACAATCTTTCTTTTCAACCTACGCTGATGTTTCGAAATTTCGCACACTATTGCCTTGCTCCGCTTTTCTCGGCTTCGAATCAAAAATGAAACAACCAACTTTGGATCCGCAGTGGTGGAGCTTAGAGTTCATGTTCTGTGCGAAACTATAATAAAACATAGTGATTTTGTTTTCTACCTTTAACTATAGGTTCATTCGAATTTTCCAGCGGCACAAAGTCTGGTAGGCGATTGTAAATAATTATATGAAAGTGTATTAAAGAGGTACAGAATCGGTGCAAAAGGAGAACCCTGATAGAATCAATCTGAATAGCGTCCCACAGCTCACATGGCTCCACAAGATATTCTAGCGGTCGAAAGCGTTAAAATAAAGATAGAAGCCATAATTGTTTCCCACTTCAGATTTACGATGAACATGGTATTTGTTGTGGGTCTAACTGCTCTCCGATCCTTTACCTCCCCGTAGCTGAGACTGCTTATAAAGAAAATCAAGCCGTCACTGTCCGTTTTTGCTGGTGATCGATTCCAAAGATTGCTTGGCAAAGCAACTAAGCGAATTAAGCTTGAAGTTAATGTTCAATTCTCTTTTACGTGAAGAAGCTCCCTGCTAATGCTGGAAAAAACCGGAAACAAATTTTTTAAGAGACTGATGTGAGTACAGGAATTTTTTTGGCTGCTACACACATATTTCTTAAATTCTTGGGAGTAAATCAAGACTAACCTGTGAAGCAGAAGAACGCTCTAGTTATAGAAATAAGTCCGAAAAATCACGATTTTTGTGATTAGTGATAATCTTGCTATGTCTTGTGACGTTGTATCCGTGACAGAAATGAAAAAAGAATGAACTCCGCAAGAATCGAGACTGGCCGTAGAGGGACAAAGAGCTTGGTAGGACAAACACATAATCGTAAACTCGTCCACTTTATGTCTCTGAAGACGACGGGATGTCGAAACGTCGGACCGAAGTAAAAGGTTTCATGGTTAAAACCTCAAAAAGCATGGCAAGATTATCAATAATATAGCACGTGACGAGGTTTAAAAAAGAACATA